>OY735264.1:5911020-6497589 GCA_963457715.1 Argyresthia albistria | reverse complement strand
AACTTAAGACTTGTTCCTAGATTTATTGGATTACCTTGGACGCAAGCCTATTGGCCCTATTAGGGCCTCTGACGCAGCTTTACGACTACAACCACTCAATAGCGATAGTAGCCGGGACCTACAGTCTAAAGTGTGATCCGAAACATGGAAGTGCCCGAAACAAAAGCCACAAAGAAACGGACACCCATCCCGTCTCGGCCAGGTGTTGCTTTACCCGTACGATCGTTTCCGATTTATATAAGAGTACAAAATTTATATACCATTTTTTTTCTGCTTGCAGATTTCCAAAATGTACGAAGAATATTTAGAAGACTATGTCTACAAGATAATGGCAAAATTGGCGTCCAGAGCATGTCGTATGTTCTTCTCTAAGAAAAGTAACGAAGATTCTACCTCTAGTACAGAATTAGTACCTACATCTGAAATAGCAGAAGAATCCAGCCCAGCAAAGCACGACGAAGCAAGTAGCAGTAGTACGGAAACTGAACAAATAAATCATTCTCTTTGTATACCACCTGTAGATGTAGACAATGACAAAGTGGAAGATAAAATAGATGGAGGTATAGCAAAAAATACAGAAACTGATGACAAAGAGTTAGAAGTAGCAGAACCAGCAGAATCCACAGTGTGCGGAGAAAAAGTTGTGAAAAAGAGAAGAGTGAAAACAGATGAAGATTTAGATGAAGAGTTGAATAATTTGAATTTCCATGTGATGATGTTTTTCCTGTGGATGGTGGTCACTCTAGTCAATGTGCCTGCTTTGATGACGTGGGCTCGTAACTTCAAGTAAACTTATTTCAATTTTATTGCTCTATTTCAAACAAATACGGCTAAATTCAAATGTGATGTTTGTTACAAATTATATTTCTTTTGCAGATACAGTATGGTGTTGAAACCTGATACGTCATATCATAGTGGTCTTATTCTGTCAGCATGTTCTGCGTTTATATGGCAGATGGACGGGCCAAAAAGAAATTTGTAAGTTTTAATCTAGACCTACTAATTTGGTGAATTGTTAGCTTTTAATAGTGACATGAAGTTTGTTGCCATAAATAAATTTCTAGCATTTGCCAAGGCTTTTCTAATTATTATTTTTTATTTCAGGCGCTACTATGAAGCTGTTTCTGCACTGCTCTTCACAATGGCAGTTTTCATACTAGCCCTTGGTCCCCTTTCACTGTCCATTGTCAACTACGGTGTAACGATGATATTCGCCATTATAACGTTGCAACAGATACTAGACAAGGAAGATAGAGTAACTGAAGATATTACAGCAGACGAGAATGCCAGTGATGGCCCACCAAATACTGAAGAGGAAAAATGTGAAGATGAGGGGGACAAAAATACCAGGGAAACCAGTAAAAGTGAAAAATCTAGTGAAAATAATGAACAATCTCAAAGTGAAAATGCGAACAGTACTGAAACCACCAGTGGTGATTGTGATGTGTGCAGCGAAAGTAGAATATACACAGTATTCAAGAATCTTAGAGATAAGTTTGACTTTAGCAATGACGAATCATAGACAAATAATAATAATATCTATCATAATGGCTATAAAAACATTTATTTATTTTTAAACTAAGAGAGAGGCTTCTATAGACATTTAATGTGTCATGCAGCTTGATAAGGTGGGACGCCGCTGAATACAGGCGGGTGATTGGTCCTCTATTGCAACTATTTTACCCTCTGACTATTTCAACATGCAGTATAAGCACCAGAAAAATAAGTATTACTTGCTTGTGTTATGTTATAAATTACGTAATGATGAGTGAACAACATAAATGCGTAATTTCATTGTGATTTACAAAATATTTATTAATAAATATTATTTTCTTACCTAAGTAAGCACATATCCCCATGTTGTCTTCTTGTTTCCTGAGACATAAGCTGATGTCCTTTCAATAGACAAATATTCAGTACTTATGTAGAGGCTGTCCAATGGCATGGCTAGATAGATCATACAGATGGGCAGGTAGTTGTATGAAAAAATAGTCAAAATGCTCTTTTATTTAGGGTCACTCACTGTTTAGTACCATCATAAAGTAGGTGTGGTAAAGAAGCATTATACCACCAGCAGTGGGTAAGTGTGGCTGATTGAAATTTGTGAAGGTTCCTACATTACTAATAAAAGTCAGAAAGCCCTTAAAAACTATTTATTTTGATAGAAACGCAGCATGGGACAGCACAATGGAATAAAATCACAATAGTTTACTTCTTCCCTTTCTTGCCTGTAGGTGCCTTTTCTTCCGATCGAGGATTTTGCCAGTTCACCGGGTTGCGGCGGTACATAGGCCACGGGGGCACGGTCAGGATCGCAGCCAGGAGGAAGCCGGCACCCAGGATGTAGACTGACTGAGAGAATTGCTGGACGATGTAGCCCCAAACAAAACCAACTATGCTAAAAAGAGTGATGATGGCGCGGTATAACTTTTCCGCCTTTGCTTGTCCAGCGTAGTCTATATGAGTAGGAATTGATGTGAAGAATTCCATTGCTGTGCCGGTAAATCTGATATTTTATTTTATTTTCCGTATTGGTAACCTAATGTTGGGGTTCTTGACAATTTGACATTTGTCAACGTCAACGACACGTCATTTGGAGTTTTTTTTTTTTTTTTTTGTTTTGGCAATGTACGTCTCTTGTACTTTTGCCAGTGTCAAGTTTTTGTGTAAAGGTAGGGAAACCTCAGGGAAACGTATAAGATATGGAAAGGAACGGAAATGATACGGAATTTGGAAAAAAGGAATTAATATCAGTTTTGAATATGTACATTACATATTTAATATTTATATTTACATTTAAGGACATTTTAAATTATATACATCAGATTAAATATATAAGTATTTATATTTTAATATTATTATTTTTTATGAATTTTACAATACATTTATAAATATTTACATTAAAATTATATAAAAGGCAGGACACAGAAGAAGGAAATGGAACCCCGAGAGAAATCAGCGCTGCAATAAATGATGGACAATCATACAACGAACATGCAAACAAAATATGATTCAAGTCTCCCACATCAGCCCCGCAAGCACATTCAGGCCCCTGCACAATTCCAAGCCTGGCAAGGTGAGCTGGTGTGCAAGTATGACCCAATCGCATACGGATTATCACGGAAGTAAGTGTTTTTCCAAGTTTATTCTTTCTAAACCACGGCCTTGATGGAATTGAAGGTTGGATGTTTCTATAGAATCTGCCAGTATTAGTATTCTCTGCCCAGGCTTTATTCCAAGCCTCAACCAAAAACGCCCTGGGCAAAGAAGACAAATCCGGAACATAATTTTGGAATGAAACCATATCTCCACAAACCACAGCCTCATTTGCACATTTGTCTGCCCTCTCATTGCCCAGTATGCCACAATGAGAGGGTATCCAAGCAAAAGACACATAAATACGCTGTTCTGTACACTTCAGTAGAAGATTTCGTATGTCGTATATAACAGGAAGATCAATAGAGAAGAAGGGGAATTTTAACAAAGCCTGGAGAGAGCTAAGCGAATCCGTCAAAATTATAGTACGTTTCAGTTTCATTAACTTTATATATTCAACAGCTTTTAAAAGGCCCACACATTCACCAGTATACACAGAAGATTCCGGAGGAAGTTTGATTTTTTGTACAATATTATATTGAGAGTGGAATAGGCCCACCCCCACACAGCTGTCCGGGTGTTTCGAGGCATCAGTATATATTGCGTGATATCCATTCCAATCAGTGTTTAATGTATTCGTCAATTCAGCATTTGGTCCGTTAAATTTAGATATGCCCAAATTAAGTCTCACATCGGGAGCGAGTACTAGAGCATCATACGAACATTCAAATATAGGCAAGATCTTTGAATTATAGTGAGATGAAGGGATAGCGTTAAACTTTATTAAACTTTGGATCAAAAGAGGTTTGCTCTTTCGATTCCAATAGTCTGCTGATGATATTAAGTCTGATAAATGAGCCAATTTACTATGCAAAGGGTGTGCAGAAAGCTGCAGACAACGGCTTAGAAATCTGTCCGATATAAATTGCCTTCTAATATGTAAGGGAGGTTCCACACATTCGGCTTGTAAACAATTTATCGGACTAGATTTCATAGCTCCTAAAATAATTCGAAGGGCTTTGGACTGAATGGCGTCTAATTTTTTAAAACCCGCGCTACTACCCGGTTCCAACAAAAATGTGCCATAGTCTAGGATACTTCTTATTAACGCATTGTAAATTAATTTTAAAGAGAAGGGATGAGCACCCCACCATACTCCAGCAAGACATCTAATAATGTTTAAAAGACGTTCACACTTAGCCGTTATGTACTCACAGTGTGCAAGTCCAGTGAGATGGGAATCCAAAAACACACCCAAAAATTTTACTTTATTTTTGACTGGAATAATATTGTTGTTATATGAGACCACAACATCTGTATGTATTTTGCGATGCCTAGTGAAGAGAACTATAGTACTTTTATCAGCAGAAAGGTCCAAACCATTATTAACTAGCCAAACATGAAATTTTTCAAAACAAGTATTTAAGGATGAACAAAGTAGGTCTATAGATTTATCCGTCAAATAAAATACAAGATCATCAGCATACTGGAGGACGTCTACCAAACCCCCCAGAGAGTCTTGAAGATCATAGGTATAAATACTGTACAAAATGGGTGAAAGAACAGAACCTTGAGGTAGGCCTTTCCAAACTAATCTAGATAAGTTATTATTGTCGATTTGAACGGTAATATTTCTTTCTGATAACATATTTATTATAAAATTTATTAACATGGTTGGAACCTCTAACACTTCAAGTTTATGTTTCAGAATTGGGACTACCACACTATCATAAGCTCCACGGATGTCCAAAAAGGCAGCTAACATTGATTCGTTATTTGTGAATGCTAAACGGATATCAGTGGTGATGATAGCTAGGCTGTCAATGGTACCTTTACCCTTTCTGAACCCATACTGTGATGAAGATAACAAATTGTTACTCTCTATGAACCATTCTAGCCGGATTTTAATAAGATATTCTGTAATTTTAGCTAAGACAGATGAAAGTGCGATAGGTCTGTAGGATGTGGGATTATCTAAGGGTTTGCCAGGTTTAAGGATGGGAATAATGATTTGTGATCTCCAGGAGGGAGGAATTCTACCTGTATTTACAACTAAATTAATTACATCAAGAAAAAACAATAGAGATGTATCTGACAGATTAACTATAAATGAGTACATAATTCCATCATCACCAGGAGAAGAATCTTTAACGTGTGTGAGAATTCCCTTCAACTCATCTAACGAGAAAGGAGAATTTAAACCGGTATTACCATGACTAGTGTTTAAATGAGTAAACGATATTTCTTCTGGCACAAACGGAGGGGCTAAATTATCCATAAAGTCATCGGCCAAGCCTACAGATATCTTAGATGTGGAGGAGGATTCATAAGCCGATCTAAACCGTCTTAAATTTTTCCATACAACAGATGATGAAACTCCGGGACAAAGAGAGGCACAAAAATTGTGCCATCCATCACTCTTTTTCTTTTTAAGGAGTTTTTTGGTTGTATTAGCTATATCTATGTACGAATCATAATTTTCTGTTGACATGCAGTCACGATAATTTAGTTCAGCTTCTTTTCTTCCCCTCACTGCCTCTGTACACTCAGCATCCCACCATGGAGGTGAAGGAATTTTTCTAGCTCTACCATTTTTAACAGGAATAGTCGTGTCTGCAGCCTCCACCAAAACCTTAGCAAATAAATCGGCATCACAATTGATATCTACATTGGCAAGCTTTTGGTCAACACACCTTCTAAAGACTTCCCAATCAGCATTAGCTAGTCTATGCTTGATTCGGGGTTTTTTAGGCATATCAGAAACAATAACAGATAAAAAGTGAATAAGTATAGGGAAATGGTCACTACCAAACGTATTGTTAGTGGTGGTCCACGATAATTCTGATGCTAAATCAGCTGTACAGATGGAGAGATCGACAGCACTTATATTTTCTCCAGGCCTTGTTAAACGCGTTGCTAAACCAGTGTTTAGCAGACATAAACTATGATTATTTACAATATTTACAATTTGAGATCCGTAGGAATCAGAGATATCGCACCCAAATGATTGGTGATGCGAGTTAAAATCACCCAAAACCAGAAAAGGTTTCGGGAGAATTGACAGAATGTTATTAATTTCGTTTAAAATATTTACAGATGGGCGAGAAAAATACACAGAAACTATACAGATGTTATTTACAATGATAGCAACTATTGATATTTCATCGCAATGCGATGGAAGCGGAAAAGGGGTATAGGAAACGGAGGATTTGATGAGTATGGCGACTCCACCATACCCATCATCTCTGTCCTCTCTGATACAAGAATAACCAGGCACCCTGAAGAGGGCGCCTGAACCCATCCAAGTCTCAGAGAGAGCAACAGAAAAGGGTTTATATTTATTTATCATATAAATTAAGTCGGGTTTTTTAGGCACAAGACTTCTGCAATTCCATTGCAGGATGGCTTGGTTGGCCATTTTTGAAGGTATTTAAGATGATGTTAATTAAAGAGGCAACGTCGTACGGTTGAGAAGAAGGGAAGGAAGAAGAAGAAGCAGTTAAAGCTTTAATCAGTGCAGTGATGAGTTCTAAGATATTTTCATTAGAAAACGGTGAAGGAGCTGCTTGTAAAGCACACCCATTTGACTGTGAGGAGGATGGTTCAACCGTGAAGGACATGTGGGCTTCACGATCATAACCCTTGGAAAGTTTGGGAATTGAGCGAGGCTTCAGGAAGACAGTCTTTTTGTGGGAATCTGAGTTCGATTTCGAGTGAGCAGCCAGCAGTGGGCGAGATTGATTTGGAGATGAAGGAGGAGATGAAGAGACTATCTCTGCGAAGGATTTCGAAACATTGGGATGTAAGCGACTTGCTTCGGAATAAGAAACACAGTTATGTGCCATATATGTTTTGATTTTGTTTTGTCTCTCGAACTCTGGGCATGCTTTACTGGTAGCGAAGTGATGGCCTTTACAAGATAGGCAATGCGCGCTGTCAACCTCTACGTCACAACTGTCACCAGTATGATCCTGACCACATTTGTAACATCGTGGTTTCGAGCGGCACTTTGCCTTTGTATGACCGAAACGGCAGCAATTATAGCACTGAATTGTTGGGTATGTATAGAGTTCCACTGGGAGGGCATTATAGCACATGAACACTCTTTTAGGCAGTATTTGTCCATCAAAGGTGAGTACAACCGTTTGACTGGGCTTCCACTCAGGTACCGGGCCATGTACTTTATAATTAAAGCGTCTTGCTTTAATTACTTTTCCACAGCCAATAGGAACTGAGATGTTATCAATCACTTCTTCCTCTGACCATTCAGGGGGCACATTTCGCACCACACCCATCCTGGTCACATTGAATGTGGGAATAAAAGCTTTCAGGTTCTGTTTCGCTAATTCACCATCATTGAAGAAAGCATTAGCATCGTTATATTTAGAAAAGGCTAGTTCTATTTTGTTTCTACCTAATCTTTTTACACTGCCTTGAATTATATTTTGATATCCATGTTTTTTTAAGAAACGTCCAAATGAGACTGGGTGAAGCGTGGATGATGATGATTCAATACCCTGAACATGAATCAGGTATGGTGAGGCATCTGTGGCTTCATACAAGGATCTGCCGACCCGCGGGGCTGATTTAGGTACTAAATTGTCGACCGTCGTGGGTTGAACTTGAACCTGTGATTCCGATTCTACAGCCTTGCGTTTATTATCAACTTGTTCGTCAACTTGTTTGTCAGAATCGGACTCACAGGAGCAAGAGACTTTACCTTCATGTGCATGTTGTCTGCGCTTCTTATTACAGTGCTTACAGATTTTGCTTTTTACATTTTTTCTTTTCCTACGGGAATGTTTGATAGACCCATCTGTGTCCATAGCCGTAGAATCACTCTGCGATATTGTAACATTGCAACCAACAACCGGGGGGGAGTGACCTCCCCCCGGGTCAGGCTCATCCATCACCAAAGAAATATGTACAAAAACTTACCAACTAGCAGCAAAATATATATGTACAGATAATAAAATAAAAAGATAAAGCTATTTGTGCAATAAAATTATACAAACTGATCTTAAAACCAATAATTAAATAATTTTTCAATTTTCAACTCGTAAAAAACACCCGCCCGAACCGGACGTTTCCCGCGCTTTGCATTTGGAGTTTATCATAAGCATGTTAATGCAAAATGCAATGCAACGGACCGTTGCCAACGGTGCTCCAACGCTGTTTCACCATAGAAAATTTGAGGAAATGAGATATAAAAAAAATGCCACGTTCGTTGGGTGATTTCTTGACATAGGTACCTACTAGTATACTATAC
Organism: Argyresthia albistria; assembly: GCA_963457715.1. Lineage (NCBI taxonomy): Eukaryota > Metazoa > Arthropoda > Insecta > Lepidoptera > Argyresthiidae > Argyresthia > Argyresthia albistria. The sequence goes on along the minus strand of OY735264.1, from coordinate 6,489,224 downwards.
CCAACACTATACCCTAACTCGGAAAGTTCGTCCAAGCTCGGAACCTCAGTCAGAACAATAACTCTCGGAACTAACGCAACGCAATCAATCGACCAATGTTGCAGTGGCGCCCCCCTGTCAGTGTCAGTATCTAAGTGCCAAAACAGGCCAAAACATCCATGTACATGGATGTTTTGGCCTCAGAACAATACTAAAGCAGTTTTGGCATTGTACATGGATGGACAATGGACACACAAGTTGGCAAGAAAGTCTAGAAATTAAATGATGGCAACATTCACAGACTACTGCGTGTTTTCTTTATTGCCATATTTGGATTGTCTATCAAAATACGCAATAGTGCTCTAATATGTCACTTATGTTGCCATCATTTAATTTCTAGACTTTCTTGCCAACCTGTAAAACGGGCTACAAGGGCCGTTTTGACACTATCAAGTGTTAAATGTGTGTTTTGTGAGTGGGGCTATTAAGTGTAAAGAAGTGTCAAATTCTTTGTAACGTCTCTGATTAGAAGAAACCGGTTATTGAGCATCAAGCAGTCGAATTCGCTGTCCCAAAGCTGTTAAGTAAACAGTGAGTGAAGGCACGCTGCGAGTGGAGGGGGAGGAAGGGCGCGCGGGGCTTGGCTACTTGCAAAAAATAGAACACGCTTCTATTAACCTTACTTCGCTGATAAGTAATCACTCACACTATCAGTTGCTATCCAGACGTTGCTCGTACTTTACACTTTACAGCCACACTTTACACCTGCACTATACACTTATAAAAACGAAAACGGGCCTTTATTCCTCACGCTTATCAGTTGCTGTCCACACGTTGCTCACACTTTTCACTTTAAGACCACACTATACACCTGCACTTTACACCTATCAAAATGAAAACGGGCCTTTTCATTGGGTAGAAATAGTCCTAAAATTGCTTGCAACACCGCCATCGCCATCTCTCTTTTTTCCGTCAGTCAGTCAGTCAGTCAGTCGATTGTCAACTTTCCGTACGATCGGACTCAATAGGTTAATTTTTAGTTACTTTAGTCAAAGGATTTAGTTTTATTTTCAAAAGTACAATTTAGCTGTTACACAAAAAACAATGACTTCGTTCAAGCAAGTACCACTCACGTGCGGCGGACATACCAGACCAGTGGTGCATTTGGCATTCAGTGACGTTACCAAGGATGGATTTTATTTGATTTCGGCCTGCAAGGGTGAGTTTCTCCAGCTGTTTCCGTTGCGGGGGTGCCTAAATCCCTGACCTGTCTGTAGGTGGAAGTCTTACAAGTGCGTTCGGGTGTTTAGTTTAGTCATTTATCGTGCCAGATGTGTGTCGTTCGGAGGCCTTCACTTTCCTTGTTTGCAGCACCGGTCGTGCTTGCATCGCATTCTATGTGCGCCTGTTGATGTGACCTTGTCTTCCGGCTTTGTCAGGAAGCACCTTGAGTTTCCGCTCGTATATTTCCTCCGCGCTTGCTCGCCTTGACGACGTTGTCTCGTTTTTATGCACCATAGCAGGATACTCTCGTGTTCTTTGTGTTCGAATTGTTGTATGTATTGGTCTTAGCCACTTTCCTGAGAAACATGTTGACATTTCACTTGTGTTGATTGCCTTGCGACATCAAGGTTCGATAATAGCCCCTGTACTTGGTTGTTTGGCTTTTACATGTTCTATATTAAATCTATATAAAATTAGGTACTTAGGTATATCTAGATTGTCCAAAATGTTCATCAATTTATTGATTCAATGTTAAATTGTTTAGGTACTTCTTGTGCTGGCACTTAATAAATGGTTTTAGATAGAAACAACTTTGGACTGTCATTCATTGACCTACTTCTACTATGTACAGCTTCCAAAATTATAGATATTTTAATGAGGTACTTTTAGCAAGGTAGGTTTTTATTTTACCAAAGGTTACCAAAATGATATTAATTACTTTGTAAGGATCATGATAGCTGGGCAATTATCGAGACAATTATAGAACAGATTGAGAATAAGAGCAAGATTATTTTATTTATTATGGTACATAGATCAATGCCATCATAGTTTATCATTACTTGATTTCCTTGTTTAACTATGATAGTAACATTCTTGATAATCACAATAATTATAATATTAGTATACCTACAGCCTACAATACAACTTAAATCGGTTTGCTTGTGTTAAGACACACGCGGGCCAAACTAACAATATCTATATATATAAAAATGAATTGCTGTTCGTTAGTCTCACTAAAACTCGAAAACGGCTGAACGGATTTATGTTATCTTAGTCTTGAAATGTTCGTGCAGGTCTAGGGAAGGTTTAAAAGGCGAGAAAAAATCGAATAATTTCCGGGAAAACCCTAAAAACAGCCCTTTTCTATTTCCCATACAAACATTTTCTAGAGTCAATTTGAATTTTATTGCTATTTAATAAAGTTCATATTAAATTGAGGCAGTACAAAGTCTGCCGGGTCAGCTAGTGCACAATAGATGTGCGAGGGAGAGAATTAAACCAAGAAGTATAAGTATTTATAGGTATTTGTAATAGACTTTCCTACATCCTCCTCCCGACTTCACTGAGTAGGAGCCATACATAAATTACGTCATTCGATTTCTGGGGGGGGGCAGTCTGGTCTGCAACTCTGCAGATGATGGTAAATGATGTACGAAGGGGGGGCGTACTGAAATTGACGTCATTCATGTAAATACCAATTACTCCAAAATATTTATTCGTAATCCAGGATTTGACAAAAATGGGTGGAATCTCCCTGGGAGCAAATCAAAGAAAAATTAAGTTGATTTTGTTAATTAAAAATTGCCGAAATGTACAAATTAATAAAAATTAACGAAAAATAAAGTTTATTTAACAAATTTAATGTATGGCTGTTTTAATGTTAAACCTTTTTTTTTACAATTTGCAATTAATTGAATTCTGTCTGATATGAAGTCAGTTTTTGTGAGGGGGAGTTTGGATTTTTAAGCCCCATACCTATTTCTGTCATTCTGTGTCACATATATCTTTTCCAATAACTTTTTTGCTGTTTTATTCAACATCTAATAATAATGTTTGTACATAAACATCTCAGTCATCATCATGTCATGATGGCTTTTAATCCGTTGATTCCAGATGGCAAGCCCATGCTCCGACAAGGGGAGACAGGGGACTGGATCGGCACATTCGAGGGCCACAAGGGTGCGGTGTGGGGAGTAGCCCTGTCTGAGGACGCCAACATAGCTGCCAGCGGGGCTGCTGACTTTACTGGTCAGTTTGTTATATATTTATCAGCATGAGTTAGTCAACATTCACCTACAACTAAATAGGCCGAAAAAAAAAATGTGACTTGAAGCCCTACTTCTTCATCCCCTCTCGGGAGGCAAAAATCTTGTATAAACAAGAAAATCAGCCTAGGAAATCTGTCTTTTTACAGGCAAGTCCACACATTACACAAAATATGATTTTTGATTACACGCTGCGTAAAGCCAGGAACCTTCTCATGACAATGACTAAATACCACAAGTTCATATAAAAATAGTATTTTTGTCTCTGTGAAATATGTTATTTGTCATTTATACATATTATTATTGTTATTTATGATGCACAAGCAGCTCAAAGCTGATGTGTGCATATCAGTTCACATTTTTCTGCACTTGTTTTATAAAATTGTCAAGTCTGTGGTCATGGAATATTACCACGTTCAGGTTTACGTACCTACAGCAAGTTACTAAACACACAGTATTTCTATGGCGTCCACGGACACTACTGCCCGTCACGCGGCTACACATGCTGACATTAATCTTATACATTTACACTACCATATAGTATGGCATATAACATCTTCGTTCGTATCTCTAAGGGCGTCTTGCTGCAGACTTGACATCCGCTACATGGACACTCAGTTTCCACTCAGAATGGCCGCGTTGTATTGCATTTAAACTCCATTAAGCGGCTGTCAAAACTCGGGTGCAAGTCACACTAAAGATATTATTTTCTAGCTAGTGCAAGACGGCTGAATTAGATGAGCAGGCGAAAAGGCTCCGCTCACTCATGTGGTCCAAGTGCAGGCGCTTCAACCTTGAAGAAGAAATATAAATAACCAAGAACTTACTAATCAACAGCCAAGATCTGGGACGCGCGGTACGGCGAGGTGGTGGAGACGTTCGCTCACGAGCACATCGTGAAGAGCGTCAACTTCAACGAAGACGACACGCTCCTCCTCACCGCTAGCAACGAGAAACTGCTGCGGGTGTTTGATCTCAACAGGCCTGATGCCGGAGGTGGGTGCATCAGCTATAGACATAACACATAACATGACTAATAATCTTATTCTAAAGTATTTCACATAGTCGTAAAACTACGCCGCCAGAGCGTGGTGGAATACGGCTCAATCTTACTCGTAAAGGCCTGTTCCCCTCGGTGGGGACATTAATGGGCTAAATATACTTTACTTCATGTCGGGCGCCACAGCGGTAGTACATTATTTTTGTGTCCGTGTTTAACGAATTGGTTGAATCCGTCTCGGCGCCGTTTTAACGGTTTCGCTATCGTGACGACAGGCAAACGGCCTTAGGGCATATTCAGGTAGAACGCTGGCTACCAGCGCCGACTGCCAGCGCTTATCGGCGCACGCAACAGCTACATAAAGAAAGCAGGCAGAAGCTGACTGGCGCAGTCTCTCTGCGTAGCGCGCAAGATACAAAATAGCCTACCAGCGCAGGTCGGCGCGTATCGGCGCTGGTCGCCGCTTATTGGCACTGTTCGGAAAAAGTATAGAGACTGCCTGCGCCGACTACCTGAGCGGACCAGCGCCGATAAGCGCTGGCAGTCGGCACTGGTAGCCAGCGTTCTACGTGTATACGCACTTAGTCCACCCACTCGGTAAGATATCTACCTTTAAAGAGATGAACCCACAGGCTGGGCCTAGTGTAGAGGCCGCTGAACAACCATTTGTAAGACTACATCATCATTGTCATCTTAATCATCGGCAGCTTGTTTCCGCCCACTGCTGGGTATGAGCCTCCTCCTTTTTGTGCCAAATTATCCTCCTGTTCCAATCGAAACCGGATCTTACCCGCAATATACGTAATGTCATCGACCTATCTGGCAGCCGGTCGCTCCACGTTGTATGACTGTATTCTGTGGAAAAATAAATGATTTTCAGTAAAAAAAAACTTTTTTGAAAAAAATTGAGGCCGTGATAGTAGAAATTTTATTTAATTTTTGTGAAACCGATAAATGCCTTAAAATCATTAATTAATTTATGATAGTGCATTGTCGCACAGAAACGCTAGCCGCCATGATGTTTCGCTCGTGACGTCACTCCGTTAGTAAACACACAACGACTGCAAACACCAAGTACTAATTTGCGTCCATGGTTACTAATTACTTATCGGAGTGACATCAAGTCGGAATCAAAATGGCGAATGGTGTTTTAGTCAAATGATGAACTGAGTAGAAAACACGACTTTTCAAATTTAATCATAAAATTTACATTGCATTTTTATGGATTAATATCGACGATTCTCGCTTAGCGTTTTGGGTGTCTACCCCGGACATGCATTCTTAGATTTATTCTTACATGGGCAATAATACCGTATTGTTGTATTTCCAGCCATCGAGAAGATCCCGGCACACACGAGCAGCATCCGGCACGCCGTGTTCCTGCACAACGCGCGCGTCGCCAGCGTCAGCGACGACGGAACCCTGCGAGTGTTCGACCGCAAGTCCGGAGAAGTACGTCATCAGTCATTCACATGATATCATAAACTGGTGGTTGCTGCCCGAAAGTTTACCTTTACCCTGAGTTGCACGAAACAATGAAATAGCAAGTCCTTATTATCAGAAACTGATGACAATCCTATGAGATTCTCGCCCTTAAATCAGTATGGAGACAACCTTCAATTTAAATATCGTTTCGTGGACACACTGACATAACAGCGCGGGCCCGCTTTTAACCGCCGCGGCCGCTGGCTGTGAGATGTTTCTTGTCGGTCTATCTCGGTCTATCCATGTATGTTTTTTATAGCAAAATTCATTGTAGGAATTTCGTCGTGTGTTTTCATGTGCGTCTGTCTAATGGCAGGATAATTTGACAGCTAATATGACAAGTCTCCATCTACAGTAGCGCCACCAAGCGGGATAACTTTCCTAAAGCTGGCTCCACATTCGCTTCGCGCGCGTCGCGAAGCCGCGAAACTCCGAAACATGTATGTGGAGGCCGTTCGCATATTCTTCGCGGCTTGGCCAGTTATTCAATTCAATTCAATTCCTCATGATGTATTCCATTACCTTATGTTAGTGCTTATAATTTGGCAGGAAATGCTAGAAACTAAATAAGCTGCCAAGTGCGAGTTGGACTCGCGTTGAGAAGATTTCTTACAACAAAGTAGGGCTGCTAAGTTTCGCGCCGTGGATCGCAGCGCGAACCTCGCGCGACATCGCGCCGCGATCCGCGTGCATGTCTGGAGGGGCTATGACAGCTAAAATGAGTGACAGGTCTACATCTATAGCAGCGCCGCCAAGCGGGATAACTTTTTTAACATCCTGCCTTTTGATGCGCGGACCGTCGGCCAATCATAACCAGATGCAACAAACACAGCAGTGGTGCGTAATACGGTATTGGACAACATTAAAAATATTCGACAAAATGATGGCGGGCGTTCACTCACGGGCATGTGACGTCACACGAGTCATGTAACCGGCGCCATTAGAAATACAGCGTTTTTGGAAACTGCAGAAGATATCCCGGAAATATTAATGTAGTGCGCTTAAAATGTAATAACATTTATTTTAAAACTACTTAAAATGACGCCAATACCGTATTGCTCATAACATTATTTACTGTTTGTAAAGTCTGCCCGAGTCGAAACCAAGTACCTACATGATAAACAAAAAGGTAATCTTGAAGGTCCCTTGTAGCAATGACCTTTAGTGAAATGTAATACCAGTTTGTCTCCGGGTTTCTGCCTGACTCATGCTATTTATGTTTATGTCCTTTCACTATTGCGAAACGATTTAATTAACTAGGGCGAAACAGTGTCTTTTCGTCCTTGCGATTATAGCATTTCAAAGCAAGGCTGAAAACAACGAACTTCGATTTATAAATTGCCTACATGTTGCTAAGACGTGGGGATTTCTTACATTTACAAACGCATAGTACACACGTAAAAGAAGAGGAAATAGTTATCATTCAAAGTTTTCGTAAAAGCTATGGGTATCCGATATAAATTAATAATTATGCTTTAAAAACTTAGTACGCATTCTTTGTGTTCGAGTACGACTCGCACTTGGCCATAACACGACTGCGGGCGAGCGAAGACGCGGGCAACGGCTAGTAATAATAAATAACGATTTCAGAGTTGTTTGGTTAATCCAAATATTACTGATAAAGATTGTCCGAAATATAGGCTACTTGCTATTCTGCTCAATTAACAATTTGTACTTTTTCAGGAGGTGAATTGCGTAGAATTCCCCACAGTGCCAAACAGTTTGGAGCTTTCAAGAGACGGAGCCATACTGACCGTAGCTCATGGTAAGCGTGAGAAATAAACAGACTAGTCAATTAATGTCCCCACTAAGGAGCACAGGTAAAGGCTCAAAATACTGCCCTTCCGAGGCCAACATCACTGTCAAAAGTTCCACCAGGCTCCTGAAATAGGCTTGTGGCCAAGGTAATACAATAAATCTAGGAACAAGTCTTAAGTTGAAGCATTATGTACAAAATGGCTTGAAATTCTCAGAGTTGTATATTTCCAGCAGATATATTTTATAAAGTCAATTTTGTGCAAAAAAGACAGCATTTGATGGCACTTTTACATGACGTCATTCTGTTATTATTTCATAGAACTCAGGAACAATAACAATAGTTCCGTTTTGACAGTTCATAAAAAGTATCTATTTTGACTTGACAGGCCACAAGCCTATTGTTTACTTCTTATATTATTATTCTTCTTACGGCCTATTATTCCACGGTTTATCTGCCTGTTTATCTGAGGATTTTGACGTGTGAAATGTCAAATAAAGTTATCTGGGGTTGGAACATTCGCCTGAGTGAATACGTTTTGAATTATCAATTAAATAAGTTTTTATCAAGCCAAAAACCTAACTGCAAAAATCTGGTTTTGGATAACTTTGGACAGTATTAACAGTGTTTCATGTAACTGTAGCTGTACTGTGATGTGCTGATCAAAACTGACTGAACGCCGGTTGTGGTCACGATTACGCGAAAAGACGTGGACCTATACTATCTATACTTATAAAAATGAAATGTTGTGCGTTAAGGCCTACGCAGACCGGGACGGCATGGCAAGTTTTTATCAATGGACATTCAAACGTACCGATATAGAAATAAGACATAAATTGCTATGGTTTAAAATAATGCCGAAGCATCCCGCGGGATGATACGTTTGAATGTCCATTGGTAATTTTTTTAAATCCCTTGCCGTGCCGTCCCAGTGTGCGTAGGCCATTAGTCTTCTTTTTCCTGTGAATTGGCCCAACCGATTTCTATAATGCCTATTGGGTTTTATTTGTGTCAGTCCGGAGGAGGTTTAGGCAAAAAGAAAATAAGGAAAAACGTAGAGAAAAAGCCAAAAATCTAAACTTAACTTTTGTATGGGAAGTTCATTCTCTTTCGCTAGATGGCGTTGGTAGCCATATTCATCTAGCATCACTCAAACAACTTCGTTCAACCTCTTTGTTGGAAGCGGAACTCGCAGAACCGGAACTTATGTTTGACAGCTGTGCGTTGCGACCCATACATTTTGTATGCAAAGAGTTTCGTAAATATGACCAACACGGGTCGATATGGCTTTTCAAAACGATGAACGAATCGTTTTGTGGCCGGGAACTATGAGAATACCAAACACGCGCTGCGAAGTCGCGCAACGGGCAGCTAGTGCTAAATAGTAATGGCAACCCACAGGTACAAACGTCGCGTTCTACTCCACGGACAACATGCGCAAGATGCGCGAGTACCCCGTGCCGACCGTGTGCTACAGCGCGTCGCTCTCCCCCTCCCGCGCCTCCTTCGTCTGCGGGGGGGAGGACCTCAAGCTGTACAAGTACGACTACAATTCGGGCAACGAGATCGGTGAGTTGGGAATCACGAGTGTGGAGAGTGATTCAAGCTAGATATAAACTTATTCAAGCTAGATATAAACTTGTTCCCGGAGGTTTTATATTAATAAGGGGGTTGTGCACGTCATCGCAAGAAGACATGAAGGCTATAGTCATGTTAAGCTAAAGAGGATGAACTATCTGTGAACTAGATTATCAACTGACATAACTCTTAGCTGGTCAGATGATGCGTTATATCATATCTCACACGATTATGCATCTACTATCGGACTTACCCAAACCGTGTGATAAAACTTACTTCTGATTTTTTATCCTCAGATTAATTTGTCTGTTTATCTAAGGTATTTTTACCTGGGGCTATCGCGATCATCGCCATGGTGAAATATCGATTCGAGATACTGAATATTTCCATCGAAAACAAAAAGGCTATTCTCAGAAACCGCCTTACGACCAACCGAGATATCTCGACAAGTTTGAGATCGAAATACATAGATGGTTTCCACGGAAACATGCGGTATCTAAACCGATATCTCAACTATGGAGATGATCTCGATAGCGCGAGAATTGGGAACCTGTGTAAAGTCAAATGAAGCTGTCTATGTCTACCTATCTGTCTTATTTTTATTTTATTTTATTTGGTACATCAACGGCATATAGGCTGGACTTTACCAACAAAAAGTTATCCGGAGGATAACTATCCCGAGGATAACTTGTAACTTTTTCATAGACATCAGTGACACCTAGATCAGATCACCTCATTTTGAACTGTCATTTGTCATACAAGTTATCCCCGAGATAGTTATTCTCGGTATAACTCTTTGTTGGTAAAATCCAGCCTTAAAAGTGTGATATCCGGTGATCGAAAAATGGTGTCCAGTCAAATTCAGACGACTTCTGTGGCGTAGCTGTTGTGCATCTGCCTACCATGCGAGAGGTCCCGGGTTCGAATCCCAGCTGGGGACAAAAAAAAAGCCCCCAGGTCTAGGATGTTTACATGTTTGTGATGTCGCTGTTTCTGGTTCCCACGACACAGAGGTATCCTAGTGTGGGGCCAAGAGCAATGTATGTATGTGCCTGTATGTAAATGTTTGTTTGTTTTCGTCTATCTGTCTGATTTTTAGGGTTCCGTACCCGAAGGGTGCCAAACGGGACCCTATTACTGAGACTTCGCTGTCCGTCCGTCCGTCCGTCCGTCCGTCCGTCTGTCACCGGGTCCGCCTGCACGAACCGTAATAGCTAGAAAGCTGAAATTTTCACAGAATGTGTATATCTGTTGCCGCACCAACCACAAATACTGAAATACGAGAGATATTACAAATTGAAAGTGGTCTCGGTACAAGATACGTCTTCACAACACGCTTGAAAAGTTTATACCAAGGCCATTTTGTTTTGGTAGGTGAGCCTTCTTTTAATGAAACTAAATTTAAATGATATGGCAATGTCGTCCCCGGACTTCTACAAAGACTTTAAATATTAATTGATGAATTACGACGTCTCTATTTATTATGTAGAACTTTTAGAAAATAATTATAAAATTAATAGTTTTTAGGGTTCCGTACCCGAAGGGTGCCAAACGGGACCCTATTACTGAGACTTCGCTGTCCGTCCGTCCGTCCGTCCGTCCGTCCGTCTGTCACCGGGTCCGCCTGCACGAACCGTAATAGCTAGAAAGCTGAAATTTTCACAGAATGTGTATATCTGTTGCCGCACCAACCACAAATACTGAAATACGAGAGATATTACAAATTGAAAGTGGTCTCGGTACAAGATACGTCTTCACAACACGCTTGAAAAGTTTATACCAAGGCCATTTTGTTTTGGTAGGTAAGCCTTCTTTTAATGAAACTAAATTTAAATGATATGGCAATGTCGTCCCCGGACTTCTACAAAGACTTTAAATATTAATTGATGAATTACGACGTCTCTATTTATTATGTAGAACTTTTAGAAAATAATTATAAAATTAATAGTTTTTAATTACTTTTGTTTTCATACAAATCTCAGAGCTCAGAAATTATTTTTTTCCTTTTGGCCACTTCAAGTTTGGCTGCCAGTGATGTTTTAATTAAATACTCTTTGGTGCGTTGAAATGATGTTTTGCAGTCTGCATGACATTGACATAATGAGTGAGTGAACCTCATTGTACGGAAATTGTAGATGGGTGTCTCACGTTTTCCAGTAGGAGTAGGTTGTAGACAGTGCTGCTTACGGCGGCGTTTAGTAGGTACTAAAGGCCCTAAAAGCGCGGCAAGCTTTGAATCAATTCAAATGTTATTTTTCAACTAGCTACAAAGTTATTCTGACATAAGATGATAATTTGAACAAAACTTTTTGGGTATTTCATGAAAAATACAGTTACAGATCACACATATACAGGGTGGAACAAACGAATGGGCCCTGGAGGGAAAGTACCTTAAAATCTCAAGATATCCGTCCGTCCGTCTGTCTGTCACCAGGCCGTATCTCATGAACCGTGGTAGCTAGACAGTTGATATTTTCACAGATGACGTATTTCTGTTCCCGCTATAACAACAAATACTAAAAACAAAATAAATTTAATATAAAGGGGGCTCCCATACAATTAACGTGTTTTTTTTGCGGTTTTTTTAACCGACTTCCCAAAGGAGGAGGCTTACAATTCGTCCGGATGTTTGTTTTTTTTTTATTTATTTTTTATGTATGTGCCTCGATAGCGCCTAAACGGATGGACCGATTTGGAAAATTAGACCGATTAGACCTATAGTGATTTTTGTGTTTTTCATAATAACTCGTGCAAATGCACATGGTAAGCATAATATTGTGATGCGGAACGGCTGATGAAGACCACATATGGCCACCAGATCTGCTCAATACTAGGTACAAATACAATGCGTGGCTGACGGGCAGGCAACGCATAGCCTAAACCGATGGACCTAGAGCCATGAAACTTTGTACAGGGGTTCCTTAGTAGCGTGGGGTAGCACTGATATGGGATTTGACAAAATTAATTCCCCTGGGGGGGGGGGGATAAGGGGTTACAGTTTGTATTAAACTCAATCTAATCAAATAGGGTTTGTGGAAGTCGGTTTTTTCTAAAGTTTACTTTTTGTTTCAATTATATAGATAATGGTACGGAACCCTTCGTGCGCGAGTCTGACTCGCACTTGGCCGGTTTTATTTATATCTGGGGATCGAAAAATGGCGTCTAGTCAATTTACGTGTGGCCACTAAATCCTTGATAGGTTTAAGTGTGACCAAATAACCGATTCCTTACAACACCCTGCCCAGAAACAAACAAAGGCCACTTCGGCCCGGTCCACTGCGTGCGGTGGTCGCCGGACGGCGAGCTGTACGCCACCGGCTCGGAGGACGGCACGGTCCGGCTGTGGCAGTCGACGCCGGGCCGCGTGTACGGGCTGTGGCGGCGCAGCACGGACGCGCCGCCGCAGCAGAACGGCTTCAAGGAGGTGGCTGCCAACTGACCCGCGGACTACGGTGTGCAGGTGGGTCGTGCGAAGAGAAACCTCTTGATAGAATTGAGCTCACCTTTTATCATACTATTGCAAAAATTAATATAAGCCCCGCAGAATTGTAATGCGCCTAACAGTTCCATGTTTTTGATAGATTACCATACCATTGCCATTCTACTGGGCTACATTTTTCAAGAGAATAAATGACAGGGGATTGAATTCTATGAATTCTAGAACCGCGTCCACCATCCCTACCTCCCGCATCTGTCATCGTCAAATATTAGCAGAGACATAGAAATTCAGACATCAAAATCCATTGCCTGCCTGCGTTGCGTATCCGTAAATGTACGTCCAGCTATCTATCTTCTGCCTTTGACTACGAATTTCCTGAGTACCAGTTTCACGCCATCTCGTGGTACATATTTGCAATATTGCAACAGTGGCGCATCAAACGACAAGGCCTCGAATTAACAACGCATGCAATGCAAGCATCTCTGATCTCTGATTAATCTGTATTACCTACCCATCATTTCCATAGGCTTGTGGCCAAGGTAATCCAATAAATCTAGGAATAAGTCTTAAGTTGAAGCATTATGTACAAAATGGCTTGACATTCTCAGAATTGTATATTTCCAGCAGATATATTTATTAAAGTCAATTTTGTGAAAAAAAAGACAGCATTTGATGGCACTTTTACATGACGTCATTCTGTTGTTATTTCCTCAGAACAATAACTAAAGGTTATTTCATAGAACTCAGGAACAAAAGTTCCGTTTTGACAGTTCATAAAAAGTATCTATTTTGACTTGACAGGCCACAGGCCACAGACCACAAGTATTGTCTGTTTCAGTGTTGTGTGCCTACAAATATTTATTCCATTGTTTCAGGAATAAAGTGATCTCTGCAAGTGCAATTAAAAATTGAACGCTTCTCGGTGATATCACGATGTGATCGGTGTTGTCTCAGAGCAGTATCTGAAATCCTGAGGGGCTGCATGAAATGAAGAAATTTTACCCTGATAGACTTTCGTGCTCTTTATTTATAGCAACGCCTTGTTTTTTATACTCAAAAGCATTGTATATGTACCTATTTTATTTGTAAACAAACGGAAACCGAATAGACTTGACATGCAACAAAATATAAATAAACAAATTTGTAAATAACTGTGTAGTTTTGTTTAGAATACTGTCTTTCTAAAATACTGTCTTTCTAAACGTATGAGGACCGCGTCTCAAGTCCGTGCCTATGCTCTTAGTGCTGAGCGACTCATTAGCTTTCCAGCTCCTGGTACCTACGTTTTCTTTATTCCTAGTAGTCCAGTGGAAAAAGTTGCGTGGAGCACCTGGTGGAACATCCATACAGTACCAGTATCCATCCATAACATACCGTTGCAGGAGGGTAATTCCAAATATTCAAAAGTTATATCTAAAACGTGAACTGTTATTAATTAAAATATGAGAATTGTACCAGGAGCTAATGGGTTGCTAGGAGGTATTCAATCTTTATTTCTTGTCGCCCGTTCAACATTTTCCATAACGTACTAGGGCAACAGACTGTTGCAGGAGGTTGACAGCTGTCAAAATAGTGGCACCTGTCAAAAATAATTTAATTATACTACCCTCAGATCAATGAAACTTATTGTTTGCTCTCTTAATCCATGATATTACCTATTAGGAATTACCCTAATTACAGATATGAGAATTGTACCAGGAGCTAATGAGTTGCTAGGAGGTATTCAATCTTTATTTCTCGTCGCCCGTTCAACATTTTCCATAACGTACTAGGGCAACAGACTGTTGCAGGAGGTTGACAGCTGTCAAAATTGTGACACCTGTCAAAAATAATTTAAATATACTACCCTCAGATCAATGAAACTTATTGTTTGCTCTCCTAATACATGACATTACCTATGTGGGGATAATAAAACATTTTTTTTTGACAGTTGAAGGAGGGCAGTATTTTTTTTTACAAGTGTCACTATTTTGACTGGTGTCTACCTCCTGCAACAGTCTGTTGCCGTAGTACGTTATGGCAAATGTTGAACGGGCGACGGCAAATAAAGATTGAATACCTCCTAGCAACCCATTAGCTTCTGGTACAATGCCTACTCATATTAATTAATAAAAGATCACATTTTAGATATAACTTTTGAATATTAGGAATTACCCTAATTACAGGTATGGCATGGCAGTGGCTATAGCGAAAGCGCAAAATCCGGTTTGTTTGTAGACTGCGCGGCGCATCTCGGCACCGTCTACAAGTCAAAATAGGTTTTTTGGCGCCCTCGCTATTAGCCACTGGTACGCAATTCTGTACGCGAATCCCGGCCCTTTATGTTGAACGGCCGACGATGATAAATAAAGATTGAATACCACCTAGAAACCCATTAACTCCTAGTACAATAGGTACTCATAATTTAAACGTACTACAAGTTTTAGATAGGCACACCACCTGAGTCCAACTGGGTTTATAGGACTCTCAGGAATTAAAAGAAACGGTTGCTTCACAAAAACATAGTATTTTTATTGTTCTAGCAATCATGAGATTCTGTGAAAATATTTTTTTTCGTTACTTACATAGATTTACAAAATAATAACTTAAGTACAAGATACATCTAGGCAGTGAATGACAAAAATTATTCATAAAACTACTGGTTTTATATAAAGCTTAAAAAAGTATCCTCCTTTCTTGTACGATGTAGGTATGGTAACGTTTATTTTACAAAAACTATTTCTATAGAATGTTGCTAAACTAGACATTATTCGCCACAAATATTTGAGGATTCAAAAAAATTGCCATCTCAACCATTTCCACTTCTTATACACATGTTTCTAGTTTTCGAATATTTTTTATTAGCAAGTACTAATTCATTTCGTTGTAGCTTTCATGTCACTTTTCCTCACCGATTAAAGCTAAAAATGGCTATAAATGCTTATTAATCTAGATTGGTTTCTATTCCTGAGTATTTTGTATGGTTTCAGCTGCATTTTTCATACAAATAACTTATTCTTCTGAACACCAAATTTAAACATCTATAGATCAATACAATCGCATGATACTTGCTAGTAATCAGACTCAAGTACGATGTTTTCTTTTTATTTTGGTTTTTCCATAACTTATCTTTTATAAACATATCGTTGACTTTGGCATGGCATTGTAAAATAACTCTTACTGGGACCGAAAAAGGGTTCACATGCCACGCTAAAATGAACGAGCTTAATAAATAGTGCACCGATTCTTTCGACTATACATTAAGGTAACAGATCTTTCTCTTCCATAGCTTCGTTTTGAGTACTTACGAACGTTTTAATAATGGAAGTTTGCTTTATCTACTATTGAACTGATCCAACTGAAGAACTCGAGGAAAAGATACAAGACAAATCCAAATAAAACTGTGGTCTGCATGCATGGCGTCTGACACAGTGTTTTGTTTTGATATTTTGTTTCCATTTTGGTACTTGATGAATTCTTCAGGATCCCCCAAATCAGCCAGATTCGACAAAGTCAGCCTACATCCATCATTACAACACCTTACACAATTTACACATCTATATTTACATACGCGCATTACAACCGATATCATCAAGTCCCAAATCACCCCAAATGCATTTTGTGAGCACGAACACCAGTATCGATACACGGGACTAGTCTGGATACTATGCAGGTTTGACAAATACAGTGAAGTATTTTCTGTAGCTATAATGCCAGGAGAAAAAACCTCCAGCTTTTTCGCAACTCATTCCTAGCCTGTATTTTGCCTTCCTGTCCCGTTAATGGTTAACATCTTTAGCTACAATTTTCCAAAGATCTTTTGGCACTTCAGTTATACTTTTACAGAGGGGACGCTAGTTATACCCAACATCTCTCTGAACCTGCCACAAGCGTTAGATTCACCTGTAACCGCGTGCCAAAACATCGCTGGAAAACTGTACGCATATTTTTTCGAGAGTAGACTTGAGTTAGCAAAGAAAACATGAAAACTAGTCTTGCACATTCAGACTTTACAAAACAGGCGTTCGCGTCACACCCCTTCACTTGGCTATGAACGGCGTCAGGTCGGGGAATTTGAAATTCAGGGCGGGTCGCCTCGGCGCGCGTCGCTCCGGCGCGGCCGCCCCGCACTGCGCTGCGCACACGTCATCGCGGAGCACGGCCTCGCGCGGCCACTCGCGCAGGAGTTGTGCGCAGTCGGTGATGCGGAGGGACGCGCATTGCGCCTGCGGGAAACGATGGTTAGTTACAACAAACAAAGACGAGCAAGATAAGAATACGACTAAATTCATATGGCACTACATTGGTGATCTTGGGCTATGTAGAGGGTTGGTTATCTGGTTAAACGTGGGTACAATTGTGCCAGCCCGTATGAGAAAAGGTGCAACGCTATGTGTTGGGCTAAGTATTTATAAGGGTTTGTATTTCAATGAAGGGACCTTTTCGCAGCCCGAACCTAAAATCTTGCCGTAGAATCCGTACAAAGCGTAGACTCAGATCACCACGCGATCTTTGACAATCTCGGTGTAACATTTTTAATCCGGGTTTATGTAGGTACCGCACTAGAGACGACAGATGGCGGCACTACTAAGATCACGGACTGCTAATACTGCAACAACGGCCGGGGTGTTTCTCTCTGACTGCCAACGGTCATAAGGTCATAATAAAGAAGATGCGCCTGGATATCAATATCCGTTCTCGTTGACGTCACGAAGACGGTGCCGGTGGTGGACAAACGGTTTAAGACATGGTACCAGTCCCCTTATTCGCTAACTCAGTGATGATCACTCAGTGGTGATCCGTAACGACACCAATAGCTTCTTAATTTTTCCAGATCATCATTGAGTGATCATCACTGAGTTAGGACAACAAGACTAACAAGCATATGTATATAATAAACTCACCCCCTCAGCAGTGCAGATGCAGGAAGTGCAGGGCGAGGGGAAGGCAGACTCGCCGACGGCCACGGAGCGCGCGGCGATGAGGCAGCCCTGCGCCGAGCTCTCGCGCCACGCCGACAGGTCTAGCTTGGGGAGCGAGGCGCACGGCACGCGCGGGTTGCTGGGGACAAACAGTCAATAATTCACCAAGTTAAAAACTTAAAAAACCGACTTCATGACCGGGATGCGAATGTCGTTTTAAAACACGATAATGAGCCTACAAAATCTGTCTTCTGACTTCACAATACTACACAAAATAAAAAAATGACGGTCTCCAGCCAGAATTCATCTCAATGGCAATGAGCATGAACGCCACAAAGTCACAGAAAGGTAAAAAAAACGTAATTTTGGTTATGACAGTTTTTTCCATGTAGAAACCAAATTACTGGGCCGATTCATAAATTTCAATAAATGGATACAAAATGAAACATCACCCTTTCCAACAAAAAAAGAATTTTTGAAACAGGTTCATAAATAAAACCAATTTCGAGGTAACACACACAAAAAAAAAGTATAATAACACAACCGAATTGATAACCCCCTCCTTTTTTGAAGTCGGTTAAAAACTACATTTCTTTTTATCTGTAGATAGCCTGCAATCTAATTTAAATTGGAATCTGTGGCCACTGCACATCGGTTGACAGAAGTGGTTCTATCTTCCAAATTGCCCCCAGTAGTTATGATATCAATTAGACATACAAAATTTTGCCTCTCCTCTTCTGCTTTGGACCACTGTGGGAAAACTGGATTGATAGCGAGCAAATTTGGAAACGGGGTTCTATTACCTATGCTATTGGGGTTCTGAATACTTTGCTATGTGGTCCGAATGAACATGACAGAAGGTTTAGCGATGATTCGTTTGAATTAGAGCATCGCCATTGCATTTTGTTTTTGAGCACACAGTAGATCGCTCACGCAAGGCGATCGCAGCAAGAAACTCAGACAGCGCCAATCTACCAAGCTTGATCTATCAAGCTCTTTGATTTTTCCAACAGGATTCAAACTCAAAGGTTTTTCTATCGGTGAAGAGCCAGAAAACAGCGCCAATTTGACTCGGCAATATTTCTTCAAATCTGCACCGTCCGGACGATGCTTGCTGAGGCGACAAAAAAAGTTGACTCTGGTTTTATGGTCTGAATTAGATGATTACTTTCGCTTCGGCGATTAGATTAGTAAGTACTTACAGGAAGTTACTAGGTAGGTCGAAGGTGGCTCGCTGAATGTCGCTGGTGACGTCGAAGTTGTCGCACAGCATCTTCGACATCGTGACCTTCCGGATCTCGTTCAACTGGTGCTCCGTGAATTTTGCTGCGTTGTTGTCGTTTTCGTACCTGCAATAAATTTTGGTGTTCATTCAATTCATACTTATTTCAGGCAATTTTTACCCAGTGCGCTTACAACGGTGAATCCCACTGCCCCCTAGCACGCTTAGGATAAAGCCAAAGATAATATTTAGACACGATAAAACTGTTTCAGAGTTTAGGGAACATCAACTAATATTTATCTAAACCTTACTGAACAGTGAAATTTTGCTTCCGCGATGCAGGTTTGTACAGTAATCGCATTTAAGCACAGCAGCGACATCTTACCAGTAGCGGTCGCACTTCCTTAGCTGTCGGAACTGGATGGCGATGATGCACGCGAACGTGGGGCCGACCAGCCCGCCCTGCAGCGGACGCTCGCTCATGCCGCCAGGGAACAGGTCTATGTCGTCCACCGTGGGGTAAATCCGCTTCAACCTGGAAAACAAAACTGGAAAATAAGTGCTTCTTCTTCATCAGCTGGCTACTCCCGTCCATTCCCTGTTGCTGCGGAGCCACGGCTTCCTCCTTCTGCCCACGCGTCTTTTTCCCTCTACCTTTCCCATTAAGATGATTATCTTCGACTACTATTCTGAGATTCCTTTTGAAATTCAAGAGATACCTACCTACCCTCAAATTAAGGTACATCTTGTAATTGTTTATAACTAAACAATAGTGCGGTAAGTAGGTTAAGGCTAACACATACATTTTAACATTTACATAAAGGCAAATTCATTGCTTCTGGCCCAGCACTATTAGGATACCCTGTTTTGTGGGAACCAGAAACAGTGAAGTGACATCCAAGACTTGGGGATTTTTTTTCTTCCTTTCCAGTCGGGATTTGAACCCAGTAGGTACCTTTCGCTTGGAAAACACAGCCTCAATCACAAAGGTTAGTATTTATAGAAACGAATCTCAAACACACCTGGCAATAACCTCATCAGGAATCTCCCTGGACAAGTCTTCAAAAGAGCTCGCCCTCTTCAGGTTACAGAGAGCTCTGTAGTTGTTATAACTCGGCACGCCATGGTCCCTAGCGCGCTGGATGTTTAGCGCTATGAGGTCGATGCCCGAGAAGGGAATTCGGCGATCTTCAAACAGGTGGTTGGTGACTTCTCCGGTGATGAACTGGTCCAGGGTCTCCATGGGGGTGGAGGCGAGGCCTCGCATCAGCTCGTCGACCATTGCTGGGTGCTGGGAAAGATTGGTATTTTAGGAAGGGCTGTAGCGCAGATGGCAGTAAAATGCTGCTTAAATTTACTAATGCAGATGTTATAGGGCTCATGATGCTGATGTGATGATGGTTACAAATGACAAACTGTTATGGCTCTCTGCAACTGCAGGAATATTTGGAAATATGATACGCTCTGATGATGATGCAACGAAGATGGCGGAGCCTCCGAATATCAAACATCTTCACAACAATTACTTAAGTAGCAAGTGATGGGTATTGCCTGTATCGTTTCGATCCCCAGATATGTTTTCCATTTGTTAAAGTGATCAGATGAATTCAGGGTATTCCCAAAACATCAGCAAGTGACCTAGTCTTATCTCATTCTCACATCCATAAACATATCGGGCTTGAAGAAGCCGTCTCTCAGCAGGATTGGCGGTTCGATCGGCTGGTAGGTGGGCGACAGACGAGGCAGGTGGGGACGGAGCAGCGAGTGGCCGAACCGAAACGCGGCCGCAGCGAACTCAGTCACGATGGCAGGGTTGCAAGTTGGTGAGTACTCCTTGTAGTAACCTGTGAAAGGTTGGGCTAGGTTAGGTTTGGTATTGGTATCTAGAGAACTTTCGGGGAAAAAACATCAAAGATTTGACTTTCAATCGCCATCGCCATCGCCAATCTTTCAGGCCAGGCCAATTTCGACCTGCGAGATGAGTTGGGATCGTTTGTTTCTGTGACTGTACGAGTATAGGGACTGACACGCCTGGCAGATGATCTCCAGTGCATTTCAAACATCTGACACACACGCACACGCTGTTCCATATAAATTGCGTAAGGACCACTAATTCACTGACAGACCTCTAGTGTGTGAGATTCCCGGTTTTCATTTCATAGGTTTTGAATTTTATTGCCAAACCAATCGCCGAAAATCGCCGGTCATTTTTACAACTACCCACAGTTAAAGTAATCGATAAAGTTGAAGACACTCATTGCAGTAACTTTAAAAACAACAGAAATGTTACAGAAGTAAGTATAACTTCAAAAGTACTAACCAGAAGACTGAAGCTTCAATCCGTACAAATTAACAGCATTCCACGACAGCAGTCTCGGCAGGAACTCGTTGAAGATGACGTGAGAGAACTCGGCTGCCAGGATGCGTCTGGTGTGTTCGAACAGCAACTCCGCGTCCCAGTGAGGGTTGACCCCTCGCAGGCCTTCGACGACGCGGTTGTGCTCCCGGAGGAAGATCGTGTGTAGGGCGGTAAGGCCTGGCTGCTCTGATGCGCGGCCGTCGCCTATCGAAGGATAAGAGAAATAGCTTTCATGGTCAATAGGTATGGAGGAAGTAGAGAATGTGAAGGTTCAAATGGTGGTTCAAGAAAACTGATAATCCATTGCAGAAGACAATTGATTTACAAAGTCGTTTCTTCTCGTAAGGCTCATGTTTTTGAGGCCTTCGAAAACCAATTCGCGTTCGAAAGCGCAAGTTTCATGCACGAATTTTTAAAAACGCCATTTAGATTACTCGTTGTAGAAATCACGGAATGAATTTTCAAAAATGGTGTTTTTATAAATTCGTGCATGAAAGTGGCGCTTTCGAATGCGAATTGGTTTTCGAAGTTCTCAAAAATACACCTCCTGGCTCATGAATTTCAAATCTCTTTGGAAAATGCGAATCTCTTTGCGAATGTTACAAAGATATCT
Organism: Argyresthia albistria; assembly: GCA_963457715.1. Classification (NCBI taxonomy): domain Eukaryota; kingdom Metazoa; phylum Arthropoda; class Insecta; order Lepidoptera; family Argyresthiidae; genus Argyresthia; species Argyresthia albistria. Next base: position 6,467,623 of record OY735264.1, on the reverse strand, counting down.
CATTCCATCGACATTCTTTTCAAAGTGTCAGTAACTTACCGGCCATAAAGCAGAACCCAGAGGGTGCCTTGCACTCCGGATGACTGTCGGTTCTGGGGAGCAGGTCACGGCCTCCCAGGGGGTGAATTGTGGCATTGAGCCTCCCGTTGAATCCTCGCAGCTTCCTCACAATGCAGGGGTTCTCTCCGTAGATGACTGACGCGTCGATGAAAGCGGTGTTCTGGTTCACTTGTTCTCGGGGACCTGGATACGAAACGATACTTTAGTCAGCTGTCTAGGTCTTGAGGCTAGATTCCATGGGATACCTATTTCCTGGACAAGACGGCTGATAAGAGAAAAAACAGTTATCAGAGAGAACCTGATATTCTTATATCCGGAAAACTGCAAGTCCGTTAGATGGATAAACTTCTCACAGGGCATTTCACTTTCTATGCTTTGCGTCGATATCCAATATCAGAATCAGACATACTATCAAGAAGGTCAGTAGGGTTACTCTTGGTATGTAAGGCAATGGCTTAAGCTTGCTTTCCCGTCATTTTCACAGAACACAGTTAAAAAAACTAATTACTAGCGCCACCACCAAGGTGTAGCCTTCGCGTTTCTTTGTATAAAGTTATCATTCTTCTCGTCAGAGTAGGTAGGTTACTGTGTTCTGTTCAAATGACAGACAGGCAAGCTTCAAGAGTAACCCTACAGAAATGTGGCCCAAAAAATCATAGAAACATCTTTTAACTTACCCAACTGCTGCTGTCCAGGTAAACTCCTCATGAAGGGGAAGCACAGTCTCTCTCCAGAAGTGACGTTAACTTCAGGGTAGTAATGGTCACCACGCGGTACCGGAAACGGGTTGCACTCAGGGTGCACGGTGCGCGGGGAGTCACACGAACGGCAGTCAGGGATGGACTCGTGGAAACCTGGGGGAAATTGTGATGATGGCAGTTTTTGAGATGCTCGGTGTTTTTTTTTTTTTTTGTGCTCATTTTTTAATGGCTGCTGGATTATTTTCGTTGTCATATTAATGTAATGTTGTTGTAAAGTTAATCCCTTTCGGTTACATTAATTCAGAACTTCGTAGGTACTACGATAGTTGAATAAAACGTCATGTAGATTAAACGCGGGTATTTCTACTAAGTACTAACTCGTTCACTAAATGATATGTGAGAGAAACGACCGACTGCTTTGAGGACTCGTTTGTTACTGGAACTGCGTCGTACATTGTAAGAGTTGGCTACCTAATTATAACAGCTTGTATCATACGTAGTAAAGAACAGATCATCTAACTGAGCCATCGATCAATGATGGTTTTAATGCGATGAAATCGATCAAACAAAAAATAATAAATAAATAAAAAAACATAAATAAATATATTGAATAAATTATTCTTATTATTCTTCATAAATAAACTTACAAAGTCACTTGAAACCCTGCAAGCAAAGAGAGGTGGAAGAAGGAAGTATGTGGCTGTCATCGTCCGAACACGCTAACGCACCTCCACAAGCTTTACGCACACAAAAACAAGATGAGTTGAAGAAGTTAGTTCCTACCTAGGAGATAGTTGGTTCCTACCTTTGTGTATAGGAGTCATGGTCAGCTCGTGGTCTAGCAGCTGAGCGAACTGCATCACCATCAGCGTGTACCGAGTGTGCAGGTTGGAGATGTCGGGGTGAATGACCGTGGAGATGACGCGGGGCGAGGGCAGCGGGGTGCCCGTCACCGAGTTGATGCGCGGCCGGCTTACACCTGGAGGAGGAAGAGTATGAACTAACTGACATACAAAAATATCGATGAATTAGATATTTAACAACAAAATAAAATATAGCTATGAATTTGGTTAGACGTCATTCGCATTCCACACGAACAGGACTTAGTAAAAGATCATGAAGTCGTTTTTGTTTTAAGTTTTTAACTTGGTGAATCAGCCAGTCTTTTCACACTCATGACACCGACATGAAATCGTTATCCCCTCTTCTGTTCTTCTGTAAGGGGGCTGAAGTGCCTGCACGTGGCCCACATGTGCGGGGCCTTTGTGCATGTCCCCTTCTCCCACTCTCTTATATCAGCCAACCCAACTAAAAAGACAGACAGCTGTCTAGCTCTGTCTCGTAGTTACTTCCGGAGTAACTTTTTATTAATAAGGGGTAAAAGTCTTGCTATTGGTTCACTTGTTGCAAAGGAAATTATCTGACTATGGTAGGTCATAAACTAAACTTAACTTTGATTTCCCAAATGCCAGTACTAAGCATATTATTAAGCATAGATGGTTCTCGTCTAGGTGCATATTTCTCATAACATGCCTATAACATTTTACGTACATAATAAACAGTGATCGGAGTAGGCAGAGCTATTTTATGTACTTGCCATATGTAAGAATAATATGGATACTCCCCGAATCTCGGGATTTGAATTGAATTCTAGTGGTGCAGAAAGAGACAAAAACAGGTGGGTCACTCTTGTTTTCGTTTCGTTTCGAGGAACACCCCGCTATTGTTTTTGTTTGGCGATATCACGACGAGTTTCAACAAAGCGGCAACGTCGCAAGTTAGGAAAAAAGTTTGGCAAAGTGTTGCTGATATAAAATTTACAATGTCGCTCATGCGCTTATTGCCTTACATAAACCATGTTTTATACTTATTGATAAAAACAATTATATTTATTAAAACCCCGGAGTATCAGTCCCAATACCATGGATTATCCATAATAATATCAATGTTTGCGGTCAATGAACCTAAATAGCTCTGCCTACTCCGATCACTGATAATAAATCTGTGAGTAACATTATAATTATGTAATGTACCATCTTCATAAACCGGTGGCAGCAGTCTCGCGAAGGTCGTCAAACTCTTGCCAAGGTTAGGATTCCTCAGGTTGTTGCAAAACCCAGTGTAGGATCTGAAGGGGTTGTCGGCGTCGCACTGTCCGTTTTCGTCACACTGGGGTTCGATTGTGGGGCCGAGCTGGTCCTGGCCTATAAAGCCGCTGACGTCCACTGACTGAAGGGCGTCGACGAAGTCGTTAGAAGTGCCGAACCCAAGGGAGTCTCCAAAGACTTGACGCTTGCGGCGGTGACTGGAGAGACAGAAAGGAAAATTTAATACAACTACCTAACTAATACAAGTACAGAATACTGCTCAGATAAAGTGCAGCTTGAATTTTACACTAACGCTATCGATTCCGAGATTTGATTTTGAGTGCTAATATTTACTTAACATTTACAGATAAATCTTAATCAAAATGTGGTAAGTATGCCTAAAATGATAAAATAGTTCCTTACCCTCCATTCACAGAGTTGATCAGTTCATTAGTCGCGAACTCCAAGAAGAGCGATGTATTCGCTAGCTTCAGAGCATATTTGTTTGCCTTCGAGAAGGAAGCTGCTGTTCCCACCGGAGACTTGGGATCTGCTCCACCACCTGGGAAAAAGTTTAAAGTCGTTTCTAACGCCCCTATAAGTAGCTCTTACTCCGCTATTACTCTGAAGTTTTTATCTAAACATTTTCCCTCGCTTGAGATAGCACTCAAAGCTGAGAGCGGGTTATTAATACGGGCCTAAGAGTGAAGATACGGAATACTGGAATGGAAAGTCTATGACCAGTTTGGAAGAATTATAAATTACTACAGTTTACCATAACCTCTCTAAATTTAAATTGGTTCAGTCGGCGATAAACTACATCCAACGTGATTTAAAAGTTGTTTAAGCAAGAAAGCGATTTAACGTGAAACTGATTTTTCTTTTACACTCATTAGTACTTACGGGCTTCCCACAGCATATACTCCAGGCGTTTCCTGTCAGCCATCTCTTGCTTAGCCTTCTCGAGTGCGGTTGACAGCATGTCTTGAGACAGTTGTTCTGCAGCTTTAGCTCCAGACTCGTCGATCCACGCGCTTAACTCTAGGTGTATATGCTGGTCGCATCTTTGGGCTGCGTTCCTGGATAGGGAAAGTGAAGAATTGTGTTTGATTAATCACCGGTAGTGGCCAGCGTAGAACATGCGCTTGGCGAAGAACAGTGAAGGGTATGGGGAGCCGACCGCCAACCTCTAGTAGTGGAGAAGCACTATTAGAAGCAGAAATCAGCGAAGTTATTATGCGTGGTAATGTAAGGACTAATCCTTCGACAATCAGCAAGCAATTTTAAAGAATCCGCAAACAGAATTTTGCATGAGAATCTTCTAGAAGCATTGTTAACTTACAAGTAAGGATCTTCCTTCACGAAAGCCTTAGGTTGGATGGTAGTCACGGAATCGTCAGCAGCGCAGAGCAACCCAGACAGGGAAACCCGCCTGATAGCGGACAGACGTTCGGGAATGAACGATGATGGTGGGAGGTCGTTCTCGTACCAGAATCTGTGAACACACGCCAATTAACTATGTTTAAGTATAGCCTCATAAAGATGTCGTGGTCGTACCAGGAAGAGAAGGGGGGATGAGTTAGTTCATTGTTACGAGAAGGGGAGAGATAGGGATGGACTCAAGATAAATGGCAAATAGTCCCATAGCCCGGAATCGTAACGTAAAGTTACGTGGCAGAACAGAACAGATACAGAAGTAGTCTTCATCAATATTGTAACATACCTGTCACTCTTCTTCAAGTTGGCGAATTGTAGTGCCAGTACGCAGGCAATAGTGGGGCCGACTACAGCACCAGTAGCTGCCTTCTCCATAGCACCTCCGATCATCAGTTCTACGTCATCGGCATTTCTGAAATACGAATTGAAAACTTCTTTTAGAATTAGGATTTGACAGATCGATTTGTCTGATATTCTTGATGGTTGATATTACCAGGTAGATCATCATCATCATTGACCTTTTCATCTTTTCGGATGTTTATTACAGCTGCTGTGTGTTCTGGGAGTCACATTTTCTCTTATGACTGAACTGACTGACTTTTCTCGATTCGGGATCTACAATGCTTGCCACAAAACCGTCACAAGCAAATTCGGACGCAAAAAAACGTGTCAGGTAGATCATAGGTATCATTAAATAATACTTATTAATTAATATGTTAAGGATGCCAATACTTAAAGTCTCTACCCTACCCCTCTTCCGGGATAAAGTCTTTTCAATATTATTTTTAGATGACTTCTTTCTGAGCTAGAACTAAACAAACTGAACAGCGAAAACCGGTAGATCTAGTTCTAAAACATGTTCACCAAGACAGACATTGACTACAGGCTTGTACCTGAGTTTCTAGGAAATAATAGAAATCATTTGATGGCATCAGAGCGATACTTACTGGCTGCATTTTTTTACAACATACCTATACATATCAGCCATCATCTCCTGCTGTGTCCTGTCAAAACCCATTTTGTGGAAGTCGGCATATGTCCTCACGTTGGCGGTGGGTTCACAATGACGGAGAACCCTTAAGTATGAGGGAACACCATGGTCCCTGGCCCGATTCACGTCCCATTCTGACGATGAGGGGAATCGGGAGACGCCGTGAGCGGTAGTTTGGACCAGGTCTTGTACGGAGACTGTTCTGTTTTGCTGGAATAAAGAAGGATTGATTTACAAGTGAGCAGAGTTTTGGCTTTCGGTCCGTGAGTTAGAAAAGAGAATAAGCAGTTTTAGCTATTATGGGAAAGAAGCTAGGTGCAGTCTCCGATCTTATCAAATCGCCCCTTGACTTCGTGCTCTATAATTGTAATTGTGACGACAATTGTAATACTGTACCACACCTAAACGCAACAATATAACTTTCAAAAGAGACCCAAATTCTTTAATTTTATCGGATCATTAGCATCATATAACCGCGAAATAAGTTAATAAATATACAAGCATATGTTTATTTATTTTCTTTTTAGAATCTATTATGTTTATCTATATCTCCTATTTAAATCTTGTAGATTAATCAACACCACACATACAACACTCTGATACGGTTCCGACAGAATACCAGCGCTATAGGTCTTCCTGTAGCATATGCTGAGCCGGAACCGTTTCACGGTTGTCATACACAAAACACTACCATTGTTTTGATTGTTTGTGTGAAATGTTTACTTCTTTTATCTGTGTTCTGTTTTGTGTAAAATGACGTCTGAATAAACGCTTATCTTATCTTACTTATAAAACACTCACCAGCTTCTGGTTCATCATGGCATCGAAGATCGGGGCCACAGCCACCAGCTCAGAGTAAGCACCAGCTCTGTTGGCGCTGGAGTAACCTCGCCAGAAGCCTAGGGATTGCAGCTTCAGCTCCGCTTTAGCCATGCCCACCTGGAAGTAATGTCGGCTTAGGTAAAGTCAATATTAGTCGTATTTATAACTAGAGCTAGGCTATGCTATCTACCCTCTTTCGAAAAAAATATGTTCAATTTTGACTACAAATTGTACCATTTACATTGAGTTTAAAGTTTAATGCAAGATCGTTTTGCCTTCTTGGTAAAATCCTTGGTATCCTTTGGTAAAATAATAGTGGGAGGTTGTTATTAGCTCCTTAGTTTATAGTGTAAGGTAGGTAGGTAGGTAGTAGGTAGGTAGTACAGCTGTTACCCGTCATAAAAATGTAAAAGAAAATAAAATAAGTAAACACAATAAATTCATACATTGGGAAGTCATAATAATGTCTTTCCAACATTAAGTAACATTATTAAATAATGTTGGAAAGACAACAAAAGTAAACTCTTCAGGCCGACATTATGAAATTGCACGTAAAACAAGATAAAAATCAACTAAAGGAGTTAAACTTGTAGTTCATGCCAACACATAAAATATTGATTCTGAGAGCCTGCTTAAAACTCAAGCGGCGCTTACCTCTCCCAACAAAACAGGCAGGAACTCGTTGAAAGTAATATGCTGAATAACAGCCGCCATTGCTCGTCGCGCCTCAAGAAACAGTGTTGTGTCATCCCAAAATGGGTTTAGAGAGTAGAGCTCGCCGGCGATACGGTTGTGTTCCGATAGTAGTGCCTTGTAGAGTGGTGCGGTTGATGTGGCTGCGTTGCACCTGGTATGGAAAGGAGGGTAGAATAAAACAAGGTTTAATGTCTGGCTATGGTGTCGGCAATTTATAAGGCTGGATGTCGTAAACGTAACATAGCGTAAATCGAATCGAACGTAACCGAAACCGAAAATCGCCACTGAATGGGTGCCACATGACGGCTACCGGCGTAGGGGCAGGCCGACCTCGACAAGTTCCTGCCGGGGTGGCCGGAGGTGGCTCAGTCCAGGGACGTGTGGATTCGGGAGGGGGAGGTCTTTGCCCAGCAGTGGGACACAATTATGGCTACGTAAAAAATAATAATAATAGCGTAACGTCTTTTCCCATACGGGGTCGCAGAGACACAATTGTGCCTACTTCGGTATTCGAAGCTGAATTTCCTGCGTGAGCAGCAAGTGAAGCTTCTAAGATATTGTATCTTATCGTTATATCCCCTAACAGCGGTGATACCTAGCATATCCATGCTAAATGTAGTATTCGATAGCTGGCTAAACGTATGGGCACTGCTACTCCTCTGCCACCCTGAATGGATAAACAACATGATGCTGTATGTACTCGTATTATTTGGTTATGTTATTCCGACTCTGAATGTTCGAAGGATTTCATACTTATACTTACACCAAAAACCAAATACAGACACTTACAATGCGATAAATATGTACGGATGCGAGCTTATTTCTAATAAGAGATCTCTTCCAGCAATCCTAGGATGGACAGGATTATTTGATAAAAGCTCTTATCAGCCCTGAAATTATCAAAATAGCCGGTAGGTAGGTACTCGTTTATAAAGAATACACCTGTACCACGGTAAACGCGTATTCCTTAAAAATAATGAAGATGAAGCAAACCTAATATGGAAATACGATATGACCAGTCCATCAAAGGAAATCGGAAGAATATAAATATGTCTAGGTCACTTTCCAAACAAGGATATGTTGTTATGGTTAAAGTACGTTCGTACGTACGTAAAAAGTACGTTCGTGGTTAACTTCGAGCTCAATGAACTAGAGTTACAGGAAGTGGAATTATCATTGAGAATGGGCATGTATGTGATTTATTTGCGTCAATAACAACATGTGAAACATGAGATTCAATCAACATACTATGCTAATAGTGTCTTGGTTGCATCCTTGTGCGATGAATTTACATACAATCCATTTTCTGACGAGACACCTAGGAATTCTGCCTGTGATGCTTTTGCGCATAATAAGATCACAATAATACTAACGACCATTCAAAAGCCTATGAATGTCCCCACCGAGGGCCACAGTCGTTATCCTGGATTTGATTAAGGTTCAATCATACTTCACCATGCTGGCTCAGAGAAGGTTGATGGATGAGATGAGTATGGTTGAGCTAGGTTAATCGAAATAATAATGAGTGTAGCAGTATCCATTACTCATTACATAAAAAAACATACGCAGACACCTTTCAATGAAACCTATTATTAGGTAATTCATAAAGTTGGTTCTATCGAGGACAGGCAGCAAAAACAATGGAGTCTTAACCCACGTCACCGTATCCGTTAAGAGTAATAGACAGACAGAAGGCGAATGTGGGAAAACTAAAGTCTATTTTTATAGTTCCAAGTAAGTTAAACTGTTACTTACATTGTTCATAGACATGGCAAGAATTGAAAATTACTTTAAAGAAGAATCTAAAGGAGTCCTTTGAAAACCATAAATATCAAAGGAGAAGGAAACTTCAATTGATAACATTTCAAAAAAAATAGTAGCTGGTTTTATTATCTCATACGAAAATAGATAAGAAACGATGGGACCCGTATTTTTTATTTTAGTGTTTATTCTTATTTTTAAGTTATAATTCAAGATTTTTAGAGTTACTCATTCTAAAAGGGCGTAAGTATAATGTCAGGATTATAAAACGTTGAACTCTTGCCCGTCATTGCATCAATAAAAAATTAAAATGTCATTATTCTGTCATAATATCACCCCCTGTTCCGAGTCACGCCAAAATCGATTACAGTCCGAGTCAGTTTTGGGCTTTTGGCGATACAAAACGATGGCATCTTAGACGCTGTATTCGATTATGGCGCTGACGGCGATGTCGCGGAACGCACTGTCAATATGTGTAAATACTCTTTTGTTGTTGTGCAACTTCGTGACAAGTTGACAACCAGCAGTGTCAAAATTTAGATGACAGATGATGACTGACAGTTGCTTTTTTATTTATATCTAGCCTGTGGAACACATGCCATAAATCCTGACATTGATAATTTGGACAACATTTCAGTTTTTATTATTTAACTCTTAAATTACTGATCTAAAAATTATGAAAAAATATCTAAGAGCTCAGAACACTTAAATCTCGAAATGGTTTTCTAATTTTAGTACCTTATCAAAATGAAAGGTTGTCAATTGACGCTTGATATTTGTTTTGGTGATTTTAAATAATCTGCTAAACATGTGGCGTAATGAAGAGGAGGCCTTTACTAAACAGTGGGTGCTGGAGGCTGGATTTAGTGAGAGATCGAGATAGAAAGAACATATAAACAGACGAAAAATTCAACACTAAATAATAATATTGAAACATGTGCTAAATGAAATTGACTTATTAACGATGATGATAAAATCTATTATAAACCAGGTATCCTCGTAGAAATACACCACAATGAAGACGTGAGTTTTATACTAGTACTCAGAGCCAAATTCTCCAAATGTTACTTTTGCCGAATGTCCGGATAAAGGTATCGATTTTAATCGATATCCTCGCGTCAGGACACAGGCCGAGCAAACTAACAATAGTGAACAATAGATGTCGGAGCGAGACGGTTAACCAAAAACTGCCAGGTTTATCTAGACTCTTTTCTGTTCAAATATGAAAAACTGAAGATGTAGCGATAAGGGTGATTTAACACAATGGTGAATTAGACCCGCATTTGTCTGCTTCTTCCATATTGCGATGCAACAGTAATGTACGCGGAAGAGTTCGAATTATGACCATCCTGGTGGAACGACGAATGAGTAATGCTGTGAAACGCAACAAATAGTCAGTTTACGTAAATTTCAATATTATGTTCAGCAGTTATGAAATGTTGGAAAATAGTTTGATTTGGTAGGGGACATTCGAAAGGGTACATATCTTTTTAAACCTTTTAAATCCCTATTTATATCAATGTAGGTATAGCATGTTTTTATTTACAGATATAGTTTTTTTTTCTAGTCTGGGATAGTTGGCTGGCCATTAGAAAAGTAATGTACAAAATAATCAAAATAACCTTCATGATTTAAAGCTGGTGTGTTTTCTGAGAGACACGTTATCTTTGTTTCACACATTAAGTATAACGTGTAAATATAATACTTATTTCCTTTTCAATAATTTAGAAAACTTACTTGCGACATGACGATAGATCGAGCTTTCCTGAGTCGTAGAGTCTCAACGATCGCAAATCCTTTTCGGAGCTTCCGTACAAAGCTGAGCCGTCCACGAAAGCTGTGGCTAGGTTCATCTGGTCGCGATGTTCTGTGAATCAAATAGACGTTACGAAAAATGTTTAAAGGTATAAGAGGTTTATTTGAGTCCCTTAACTTTGAGATCAGTGATAACCAGAGATGGTTGATTAAATACTCAGAGAAGATATAAGTCAAACCTCTACTGATAGAAAGTGATAAGAATATTTAACAGATGTAGAACTGAGATATGGAGCAAGCAACATTTCACTTGCTTATCGTTAATACAGAATGCATGTTAAGAAATCAGTCAGATCACATTTTCGTTTATCATGAACTAATCTCGAGTCATCTAAGAAATAAGTTACTTTGTATAGTGAAAGAAATCCGGACCGGAATTAAACTTATGTCAATTATGTCAGTGGCGTAGTAAAACCGGGTTTTTTAAGGTTATGACGTGAATGTTCGTAATAACAAACCTGTTTATAGCAAACGAAAGTTAACATTTCCTTATATCGCGACTTGGCTAAGCAAAAGAGTTCAACGGGGGCTCGATGGTTTGTCAAACATGATATAATAATACATAGACGTACCGACAACGCCATGCGTCTGTCCAGTATAAACTAATATGTATACATACTACCTAATACCCTGGTGTTTAACTTACCAAATCCACAGGAGTCGATATTCCTTGTCGGGGCTGAGCGGACAAATTCGCATTCTGACCCTCTGCATTCCTGTGAAAAAAAATTGTTTATAGTTAAATAGGAGATTTACTACATTTCAACCATTTAATCAGTAAACGGAGGTGGGGGACTGGAATCGAAATCCTTATCTTGCTTTTGGCCAAAGGAAACATAAGGGTTTCGATTTTTCATCTACTTTCTGCACTGTCCCATTTATACTTGAGTAAAGTCATAGTCCCCCGCCTCCGGGGCCTCTGATCTTAATAATCTGAGATACAGTAATTTATACTTAAGACATCATATCGTAAGGTAACTACCGTCGATTCAGTTTAATATTGCAATTTACCGGCTAATAGATTATGCTAATAAAACAATTTCTGACGCGACGTGATGTAGGTCAAATAACCATGATACCAATTTGAAATGTTTGATTATATCCAGATATAAAATAAAGATAATAGTTGGTTTAACTACCTAACCTGAATCTAAGCCTAATTTGAAAGACCTTTGAAATTACAACAACAGAATCCACTGCGATAAAGCAAGCAATTTTCATGCAGCAATATGTAAAGTAGCCATTATACCTCTCACCAAAATCTTTAAAACCGCTATCGCTATTGTTATAAGTACGAGTATATTTAGTTAGGTATGGTGGCAATGGGATAGGCTCAAAATAAAATTGTATTATTTAATTTTGAGCCCATAGTGTCCTTTTGTTGGGTAAAGGCCTCTCCCCCCTTTTTCTACTCTTGGCGACCCTGGGCATCTCATGGCGAAATATAGTCAACTATATTCATATAGTTATAAGTAAGTAGTAAGTTATGAAGCAGTATTGCTTCTTCTTCAGATCATGTTTATTTAGACAAGAAACTGTTTAAAATTAGATATTTAAATAAGAAAACATTGCTGCTTCATGAATATAACAGAAAAAACAAATATATGCACTAAGTAATCAGATGGCACGTTTAGCTGTAGGCTACTACCACTACTTGGTAGTATGTAGTAGTCGTAAAACACTTCCACCAACCCGCACTGAGCCAACGTGTTGGAGTATGGCTCAATCTTACTCGGATCTAGGTAAAGGCCCGTGCCCCTCGGTGGGGACATTAATGGGCTACATTTACTAAGTAATCACCTAAATAACTATAGTTATCAAGACTCGCAACATTATACGAGTTATCACAACTAAACACTTACTCGGCCACCATCAATATAACAATAGCAAAATCACACCAAAATACGCAAAACAACAATCATTAATAGTATTGTCGATACAAAGAGTTTCGTAACAGTCCGTGATAGTTCGCTAGGTCACGAAGATGTTCTATTACGTGGCAGTGGCACCCAGTGAAAGCACGATGAAGTAACAAGCAATCTCTATGTACCTAGTTCCGTATGAATTGTTTTTGAGCTGCGCCAGTCACCTTTTAAGTGAATTTTGCAGGAAATTGAACTGAGTGATCGTTGCTTGGTGGGATGGGCTGATGAAGGGAAAATGTTGTTTTGTAATGATTGGGGCTGAGTGTTTGTTAAATGGATCCAGTCAATATAATATAAATGTCGTTTCCCTTTTGGACTTTTTGATTAGGTCTGTAATATTTAGACCTCATCATTACCATATTGTATGCATATGAGTAAGATATGCAATAACGGCATAGTACTATAGCAAATCGGATATAACTAAAACCCAGCTAAGGAAAGTATTTAATAGTTCTTTTTACAATACAGGGGATATTCATATTAGAAACAGGAACATTAGAATCGCTTCTGTTTCAAAAACGAAACCCAAATTATGTAATTACACACAAGAATAAGAAATGTCAAACCCTCCCTTTCTGTGATTGGATAGAACAAAAAGACGTACAATACATACATTGTAAACAGAGACTCAGAGCTCTCTCTTCATAATTTATAACGTGAAATTAATTACCGAAGCAACTCTTTGTCACGGCTTTTTATTAGAACAGAATATTTCGTTTATGACTAAGGTGAATATTGAATTAGCTTAATTTGTTGTTTTGTATTGGATATAAGGAACATTTGCATCTAGTCTTTAGAACGTAATTTTACGATTTTGTCTTTGTTAGTATTTTTATTGTGGATATTTTAGGATAAAGGCATATGCCCTTCGAAAGGGACATTATGGTCTATTTTTTTTTAAATAACACCAAATTTTTAATAGCCCCTGGAATCACTGAAGATGTTAAATTCAAGAAGCCTTAGCATGTAAGATAACCACAGCATCATTACATAGACGATTAAACACCTAAATGGCTAATCACAAATGATTCTGCAAAATGTCCGTGCCTCTTGGAATAAAAAATTGACGTCCGGCAGCCTTCACCTTTCTGCTCACGAATATGTGAATCTGCAGAGATTTAAGGCCCGTATATCGGTAAAATTAATATTTCTATTTATGGTCGCTGAAATTTAGAAAAAAAAAACTTTTATTTAAATATTTTTAAACACATACTCAAAGGCTAGATTTTACGAACGAAAGAGTAACTTTTACTCGAGAGTATCTTCTTCTTTTTCATAGACATCAGTGACACCTAGATCAGATAACCTCATTTTGAACTGTCATTTGTCATACAAGTTATCCCCGGGATAGTTACTCTCGTGTAACTTTTTGTTGGTGAAATTCATCCTAAGTGAGATTACCTCATAACATAACATATATTTTTCCTGAATTTGTAAAATGTATCCTTTAGAATAACGCTTTTGGAATAACGCTACAAGAATGAGCGTTTGACAAAATCCATCGCCTTAAGTAAGCAATGGCTATGAAGATGTAATGAGAAGTCCATTAAACGGATAGGATGCAATGACTGACTGGTTATTGAGGGAATCACGCGAAACGCTGATGCGTTGGTTCAACTTTAACCTTTGTTAATGATACTGTTAAAGCATTTATATGTTACAGATACGACTGTATTCCCAACAGTGGTTATATTATATAGTAGACCTTGAGCTTAATTTTCAAACAAGATTTTATGATAACGATTTCATTTTGTTAGGGTATCGCCTCCCAGAACTAATTTTTAGGACTTTGATTCCCTTTCAATATGTTTATTTCGTACTTTGGTATCTCCATAAATTATAAAAAAAAACTTGTTCGCTCATAATTATCATCAAATGTTAATTAAAATTGTTGGGTAGGTTTTAGTGAACGGATCCAAAAGTCGTCCAAAAAAGTAAAATGTCTTCATTATGTTTTTGATCCATGAACGACCTTGAATACATGCAAAAATATTGATTCGATTCGACTAAAATAATATTTGCCGAAGCATCAGTATCATGTGATACTTGGACTTTGCCATTCTATAGTTACTGAGTAAACCATATTTTTAAACAAGCAATTTTGTAAAACCCTTGGATCATATTAACTTAACATCCACTGTATCAATAAAAGTACAAAGACAACATGGTAACATAGTAAGTACCTACAAAGACGATAGATCTAGATAAACCAAGTCAGCACTGCCAAACACCGTTCGTCGGATGTATACTCTACTAGGTTTCTAAAGATTTTTTGGAGCGTGAGTGACGTCTACCGGGGGGCGCCACTTCTACGCAACATAATGCAACGAACCTGTCAAAAAGCGTTAGTAACACCTTTCACCACAATCCTAAAGATACTTGGAAATGTGTATACCACAGATTTTGACAAGAGTCAAAATCATGCAATACTGTCTCTCCACTGTGTAAGTCAAGCAAAGAGTTTCGATTGCGGAAATTACCACACCATATAACATTTAAGAGGCGTTTTATCTAAGCAGTAGTCAAATCCCACCTTATTCCCATTGACAGTGGACACCAGATCATCCATCAGGAGCTGTCCCCACGCAGCCAGCATGCTGGTGACGTAGTCGTGGTCTTCAGGGCGCGTCAGTTGGGCCGCCGCTCGCACTGCCAACGCAGCCTCGGGTAGCCGAGGTGGCGACATGGGCTGCGACACCCCTGAAGAAATTAGGATAGTTAACAAAATTCTGACATTGACAACAAAATTACACTTCCCAAAAACCGCAAAGCGAGGTCAAGGCCGCCCTAGAATACGCTGGAGTGACAAGCTGAGGGACTACAACAAGAGCTAGTGAGAATCGGCCCAGGAGCGAGATGTGTGGGCTTTTCCCAGCAGATGATATAGGCTAGTAATAATAACGAACATTCTGGATTCATTTACGAAAATAATCAAAAGCGTAGTCGACCCATGAACGTTGGCTGGCATGGCATAACGAACAAGAACATAAGCGTAATCGAGCCAGAAGGGTTGGCTGGGACATTTGGGACGTGCAAATACATATGGATGTCATAAAATAGTCATTATGACATAAGTTTATGAATCGAGCTTAGCTGATAATCGAGCGGAGCACATAGGTTTTATAATTTCAGACTCCAAAGTGCTTATTATATAAATCAATGACTATGTTATATTTTGCACTCCAATCTTGATCGCTAGGGAATAGCAATTAAGCCCCCAGGGCCAACCTGTATCGCACAATATTGTACACTTAGGAAAAGGTCAAGATCAGTAGCATTAATAATTTTGTTACAAACGGGCGTCGTTAGGTTCAAAATTGAAGATTTTAAGTGTAGGCGACGATACAAAGTGGTGTCATGTATAATTTGCGAAAATTTATCTAATTAAGCCGACACCATTTTAAAACCTTTTACTACTATGTTTAAACAACTCATTGATTCTAGTCGGATGATGGCACGTTTCCACGTAATGTGCAAAAACGTACAGGATGTTGCCTGAGTTGTACTCGCCTAAGTGCGATCATTACTTAATAATAGTTCATTTATGTTAAAGAAAAACTCCATGATTCCTCTCGGTAAATCAAGATTGTAATCGCACAGTGTTTATAACTTGACAATTTGCCAGCCATTATCTTGGGTATATTCATAATTAAGTATTTTTCTCACAAACAGCAATTATATTTATTTAGCTGATGTATAGGTGCGATTGACCTCATAAAATAATATTTGCTTTTCCACCTCTATTAGATTTTTACGGCGACCTGTGTTTCAATCGGCCCAGCTTGTAGTCGTTTATTTTATTAAGATTTTGATGAAGCCTTGCCCTTATCTTATTGACAGACAGTTATTAGTAAGTCGTAGGGTCATTGCTCTATAAATTCTTCTTAACAAAGTCGTTGCCCAATGCTCAAGAGGTATTTCCGATATAATCTAAAGGTATGGCCGTTTATCACAACTAAGAGTTGTTCATCATTTTCGTTCTTAAAACTTGAACTTAAATAACCTATAATGAAATACTCTACAGTTTAAAAATTAGTTTTTTTTTTGGCTCGAGCTTCCGCGTTTAAACCAAGACTAATCATCGGTGTACCCGTTTAATGGATTGTTAGCATGCTTCAATGAATGTGTTTTTTCTTTATTTTTTCCTAATAAATACGATTAGTTGACGATGAGAGCATTGGGCGAGTGCCACGTGTACAAAACAAATGAGAATACTAATATGTATGTATATCTTACAGCTGCAAATTACCATATCGCATGTCTACCGGTAATTGTTCATAAACAGTAAATACATCTCGATTGACTTTATAGAAAACTTTTTTCGCTTGTATTGGTATTCCTACTAATACGTTGGACCCAGCGTAATATGCGAAATAAATGCGAAAGAGGTCTAATATTTAGTAAAATGATGAGGAAAATGGAGAATATCTCTACATGAACCCGGACACTAATGGCAGTATAAACAGCTGTTAGATACCTACTGGAAATTATTGCAAAAAACAGCAATTAAGTTGAATATCGGATAGCGCGTGTATAGTAATTAAACAAAACGATGCTGAGGCCGCTATTACTTTGTACCCGCTTATTTTTAAGGCTTGTTAATTTAAATGTCTAAAGAACCTGTTTTCATATCTCCAGCTGCTGCGGTTAAGCCCCTGTCACACAAAACTGGAGTATTAAATACCGAAGCAAGGACGCAAGTGTGCCACCCTGTATGTCAAAATTCCTGACGATGTTTGTAATATAACATAACAGCTATATACAGGCACATGCATTGCTCCTGGCCCCACACTAGGATTCCCTGTGTCGTGGGAACCAGAAACAGCGACGTCACAAACATGCTGACATCCAAGACCTGGGATTTTTTTCTTCCTCCTAGCCGGAATTCCTACTCGTGACCTCTCACTTACGAAGCACCGCTTAACCTCAAACCCAAAGGCCTCGTCCAGAGTGAGGGGCGTGCGCCGTGGCGGGTGCGAAATATCGAATATATGAAACCGCGCCGCTCGTCACAAAAATAATTACCATCAGCGTAATTCGGCGGCAGAAGTCTGAGGAAGACGTCACCGCGTCTGCCCCACGGTCGGTGGCGGACATTGTTGCACTCGCCACTTGCGCTGCGGTACTTGCTCGGCGGGCACGGGATGCTTCGCTCGTCGTCCTCTAGGGAGCAGTTTTGCCTGTGGAGAAGGTGGCAGGTTAACTCGATACTCCTTATGCCTAGGAAAGTATTCCCCGACGAATAAATTTGATGGCCTTGGGAGATTTATACCAAGTAGCTTAATCATACGAAAATAAATAAACATTAAGATTTTAAATATCTCTTTTATAATAAACGAAACATTAAGTTTTGATAAAGTACCCAAGGAAGGAAGGAAAAATCTTAGGGAAATATTATTATATATGCCATTATTGTGGATAGTTACGAACATTTTAACGTTCTAACGTTTTAGTAAAATATAGAGAATGGCAAATTCCTAACCTACAAACTTTACAGGAATGAAGACATAACTGAATAAATGAAGTGCCAATACATCAATTTTAATAAAAAAACTTACTCATTAGCACCTAAATAGAATCTTCTTTCTAATGCTATTGCTTCACTGGCAGCACGTCTCAGATCACTTGGCACGGCACTGCTCTCTGAGTCTGTCTTTGTCTTCTGTGCATAAGTCTGAATTAATAGTACAGCTATTACTAAAAGAAGTCCACGCCTTAACCTGCGAACAAAACAAAAATTTCATTACAAATACGATAAATCATGAAAAATATATCAATCTATGCTATACAAGAGTTCGCAAAAAAATAATGTTTTTTTTTGTATAATGAATTTCACATTCTTTTGTTTCTTTTCTATTAACTTTGTATTTAAGACATTGCCACTGGCCGGCTATAATACTAAGCTTATTATGTTTTAGTTTTAAAATAACCACATTCAAATAAAAAACATTACAGCCTAGATGCCCAAAATAATTCCTATTAAAAAAAAACTACCGGACGACAGACAGTCGTTCACTGTAGGTTGCCCAAGCAAGAATGTGGTACTTTTCATGGTCTAATACATCAATGTAAGATAACTTGATTGTGACAGCTTCCGATAGATTTCGACATGGAAACAATGGATAATGTCAGAGATAAAAAAAATACTTCCAGTTCACTATAGAAAGTTATACTGCTGTACTCAATCTTACAGTAACTTTACTGTTCATAAGAATGTTTTTGATACTTTTTTTAAGTTCCAAAATTAGAACGCAATGTTTTCCAGTTGAAAATGGTCATTCATGTATGATTTTTCATAGTTAAAAACGGCTAGTATAAAACAAGTGAGAAAATAATTCCAACTTAAAATACTACACCGAAAACTCTACAGCAACTTTTTCAAAGTCAGTATCTTAGTCGGAGATTCAGTTTATTCTTCGGGAGCAATATTATTTCCCACTTAAAACTTAGATAAACCATGCTGCATTATCATATCGCAAATGATCAAAAATAGTCTACGAGTATTACCGGGAAGTAATCACATTGCATTGATGATATTAAATATTTTCATTGACATTGATTTTAAAATTAATTAGGCGTTAATTAATTAATTAGCATAGCGTGAATTAGGAAGAAGGTGGTATTATGCTTATCAAGTCGCTGTTTCTGGTTCCCACCACAATACCTACGGGATATCCTAGTATGGGGCCAGATGCCTGTATACATAAATGTATACATTTATGTGAAGTCACGACTACTAAGGTGACATACCTACATGCAAACTCATCGGGGTTCTGGTATAGCAAGTTTATTCAGGGCTATAATTCAAATATTATAATAATAAAATCGATAAATTTTACTGGCAGATATCAAAACGTGTAGCGTGTGTATGATACAAGATACAGGGTACGTATGAGTACTACCCGTTCGCTATAAGTTTGCCGGTGCGTGGAATGCGGTTGCCCTCCCCCAACCACCAACCGCACCCCTGAGTCGCCCTACCCGCACACCGTTAGCAACGTCATCGCTGACGCGTCGCAGTACTCGCAGTCTGCTCTTGTGTGACTTTTTATTTATTTTTTACGATTTTTTTATTTATTTATGTGTATTATTGTGTATTTATTGAAATAAAAAGCAAAGATTTTGAAATAATGGTTTATTTATAGCAAAGTTTGTACAATACATTGGAAAAAAATCTATGACCCCTGATCCTAATTAGAATTTGGAATATACACTCGTAGGTAAGCCTAACTGGACTAAACTATTTTTATTGTTGTAGATTATTTAATATCGATCGAATGTGTTAAATGTTGCCTAATAAAATGTTTTGTAAATGTGTAATATTTCTGCTAATCCTACCTCTGAGTGACGTCACATCGTCACCGGCAAACTTATAGCGAACGGGTAATATGTACCTATAAAATCGATTCGAAGAATGACTTTAGTTAGACAATAGAATAACACTGGATTTTCAAAGTGTTAAGAAAAAGACCGAGTAATCTCAAGGAAAAATGAACCGCCAAAACAAAACAATAGAAGTCATAGTGGGAACTTTATTTTACACAGTATAATTATGCTGATACAGTGTTTCTGCAGATCACAGGTCAAAGCACTAAGGAATTCCTCGTAACTTACGATTGGTCACGGGAAAAAACGGCGTAGTCGGGGTGTACAGGAGTCCAATGACCAACCATGAGATTGCGGTAACCACAGATTTATTTAGCATCCTACCACTGATCAGTGATCACTCTACCAAATGACATGCCACTGAAAAACGGAGTATGTTGTCCCATTTACTTTCTAATCAACCGACGTCAATGACTTTGTATAAAAACTTGATCATGTTGTGGTGTGTAACTCAATCGCTTGGCAATTCTTCTCAGCTATGTAAATAATTATATGCCCCCCTATAGTAATTAGAACGCATTAGTAAATGCTCATAGAAATACCAGAACATAATTTGTGAGATGTTAAGCCGGTTCAATGCGAATAACACAGAGTCAAAACATAATGAAGTGAATACAAATAAAGAGCTAGGTAGGTAAGTAAGGTCAAGTACACCAAGACATCCAATCAATACATAATGAAAATATTTTAATAATCGGTGGACTAAAACTTTTTTGCTAACTTCGGTAGCAACCTAATAAAATTCTTTTCTTTTTCAGTCGAATTAGGCAATAAAGGTTCGAGTATGCGACATTTTTGCCATGTTATTTTGAATAAATGTCTATAAATTTAAACCAGTTTTGGTTTGTTTGTAAAAAATTCGTTGATAAAATATACTCAACTTGTTGCTAAGCAAGGAAGTCGTTTCTTGGCTCTAGGGAGAAAATAAACGATAAATTATTATAAAACCAATATGGTATAATCATTAAGCAGTTGATGAATTACATAGGTACTTACCTATTTTACTAAAGTAGTTGTATTATCATGATCCTAAAATAATATTACTATAGGGTTACCGATGAATACTATTTTCACAATATAAGGGGGTTTTAGGGACATAATTCTGAACAAGTTTTATTGAGATACAGATTTGTTCAGGCCAACTTTATTTTCAGTTTGCAATCAAATAAAGCATACAAACGAAATAAACATCTCAATGTCACAAATCGAAATCGATTTGAGACAACCTCGAACAAAATTTACTGTTGCAGTCAGCCCACAGCTGTTGTCAACCCTACATAGAGTCGCCTTTAATATCGCGCTAACTTTTTGGAATATAGACAGTCCTTAACGACATGCATCATAGTGTCGAAAATTGTACTACTCTACTATAGTTTAACTACAAAGAGGCTGTATGTCGTCCATGTTTTTGGCGCCATTAAATTGCAATGAGCGTGCGATGGCGAAAGTGATTGCCATATCCTACGTGACCGTAGAGTTTGAAACCAAAAAGGGTGGTTAGTGATTAAGAAGTGTCGACTATTCGCAAGGTTGACATCGATTTCGAAACGCGTAACCACGTGTATGCGAACCATAGTTACGATAATATACTTTTAATGGAATTTCACCCCTATTAAAACCTGAATAGAAGCTAGTGACTCTGAAAGTCGCCATGCACATTGAAGTTGCAAGTCGAATTCTGACGCCTATTGTTGGTTTGGGAAGGTTATAAAAACATTTCACGCGACAACTTTTTTGAATGTAACTATTATATTATTGAAGAGTTGGCTGTGGTTTAGTTAGAAATCTCATAATGTGCTGAGTAACATCTAGAAATACAAAACAAAGAGGTTTTGGAAGTTTAAATAGGCACTGCAAAGCACAACAGTAATTTGTGGGCGTTCAATCGTAACCTTGAAACCGTTCCTGAAAATCTCTTCCTTAAGTAATACGGCCAAGTATACATGTCGTAGCCATATCGTCGAATATCGATATCGAACGTGAAATACCATTAATCGATTGAATGTTTTAGGATAAGCACTGGGGTAGCTTAGGTGAAGACTAAAGGGGGCGAGCGCAGCGAAGCCCCCGAATTGTCTTCGTGTTAGTTTGACATGTTTAAACAAGACACATTACGTAGTGCTGAATAATAACGCTTTTAAAAAGTCATGATTTCCTTTAAAACCGACCATATAATGATATGTTCAAATTTTACGATATGGGTACGATATTGTATACCTACAGTGGAAACGAAGATATAATAAATAAAAATTATGTCAAAGCAAAAGACATCAACGCGGTGCTTATACTTTTTGGCAACATTTAGCTGTGGTTCTAGAAACTGTAACTTCGCTTCCTTGCATTGTAATTATAATGGCAAAAAATCTGGCTCTAAACATAGTACCTACTCGTAATATAATAATGTTTATCATAACAAGTGGGCGAAAATCTTTACAAAGATGACCTCGGAGGATAGTAGAGACTTAAAGTAGCTGTTCTAATTTCATGAACCGTTTAAGCTCTGAATTTTCCATACTGTATTCGTATTAAATTGTTAATAAATGAAAAGATGTAGATGCCTACTGGATGCAAAATAGAGTATTGAATTCCCGGGTAAACGTAGTCACAGCTGTGCGTGTGCCACTCCGTATGTAAAAGGTCCCTAATTAAATTTAAGTCACAATTTTTTTGTTGCACACAATTATTTGAATAGTTACATTAAAATAATACTCATGCGAACTTATCTCTAAAAAGATGTTGATGGTGATGATGAAGATGATATTTGTTTGTTCACCTAGCATTACAATGCGAGATAAGAATTCGCAGAATGTGTACAATACTCATGTTTATCGCGGTGTGACCTCACGCAGCCAAGACCAGTTGACCTTTAAATGGTAGCAGCACATTAACATCCTGAACGTCTTTATTGCATAGCCCACAAAGAATACCTTTAAATGTGGTTTAATATGAGACTACCGTGAACTCGTGACATGCTGATAATTAGGAAAATAAATAATTTTTTTTCCACACGGGGTGGCAGAGGCATAATTCAGTTTAAAGTGCTCCAATTTGCGTGGCAGGGAGGTTTATTTAAGTTCAATAATTATAGTTGTTTAAAATCTAAAAATAAATACCTTTTCGAAATTGGCCTTATTAAGACGAATTAAATGAGCCCAAAGTCGATACCAGGGTTCCGTTTACCACCGTCCAGCGTCATCATGGTGATTATGATCTTAACGTCGTCGATAAATAGGACTTGTCACGACGAATCTAATGAGCCCAAACTCAATGGGTTCGTATGTAAGCATCCCCAGGGTTTGCACGCACAGGATCCAAGTTTTGTAATGATAGAAGAACTAGAAGGGAGTAAAATTTCTATTCCTAGACTTATTGCACGATATTATTTAGTCCCAACACGACGAAAAGGGTGTTAAAAAGTAGATGAGATGATATAAATTGAGTTGTCACTGAAATACTGTCACTACTCGACACGTGCAATTGTGCATGTTCAAGAAGAGTGTAACATGTTGTTGATTGTTTGTTTGTTTGTTTGTTTGTTTGTTTGTTTGTTTGTTTGTTTGTTTGTTTGTTTGTTTGTTTGTTTGTTTGTTTATTTGTTTGTTTGTTTGTTTGTTTGTTTGTTTGTTTGTTTGTTTGTTTATTTGTTTGTTTGTTTGTTTGTTTGTTTGTTTGTTTGTTTGTTTGTTTGGTGTTACTCTGGCTTAACTCACTAGAATGACACTATTTAACATTAAAATGATAAATTTATAATATGTAGTTAAGTTAATAAGTGATTAATAGTTTAGATATGTATGTCGGCGGCCGATTGTAGAATTGGGCACAAGATTTTTATTTTATTTGCTTAAAATTCGTAAACTTTTCTGAAAAGTAAAAAAGAAAAAAGTTATGTTTTATTTTGGGAATCAGTTCACACTAGCCCAATAAAAAAAAAACCTATTAAAAACTGCATCTCAACTTGCATAAGTATGCTTGATGGTTGATGCATTATAATAGTGTCCAGTTTCATATGTAATGTAAATGACGTCATCCCATAACTATGCATATGGTGAAACATGTGATTTGAAAATGGAACGATTTCAAATTAACCATGCATTGTGATGGAAAGTCCAACTTACGCGGACTCCGTGGACAGCAGTGATACCTCTTTACTGAGCTTGGATGATGTAAAAAAATTAAAATACTTTGAGTTTAAACATAGTTAATGCTTTTATTTTTCACGAAACAAAGTAGGACTGTATAAGCTGTGAATAAAGTACATTCGTACATTACAAGAGTAAATTTATTTATAGAAACATGAGCTTTACATACATTACACGGTTAATCCGAAGCTCGATAGAGATAAAATCATTTCACTAACTAATCGTGTCATGTTGTAATAATTTACTAAATGCTAATGAATATATTGAAGACTTGTTACCAGTACCTATTGACTAGTGGATTATTCTTGGAAAGATGTGTTACATACTTTATCCATTATTCATGGGATTCATCATGTGACTAGTGTGGTAATCACGATTATGTATAGTACTATCTTTGGCAATTTCTGGATGTTTTTTTCATAAACTAATATTCAAATTTGTTGACATCTTTTCCAGAATCAACCAAACTCGCTTTGATTTGATTTCTCTGCTTTGGAGAGTTTTCCAACACTTCTTTTGTTTTCTCAAATACATAGAAGATTCTGTTAAATATATTTTTAACGAATGTACGATAATCTTATCACAGCAGTCATCTGACTTATACTCATTTGGGTATGAGACAGCGATTTGGCGCGTGGATTATACCAAGTTTAATTTACTTGGGTTATTCACTCACCAGAGTTACGCAACACAGTTCTATCTAGGTAACACCAAATAAACTCGTTTATCCATGAGCACCAACATTATTGGGTCATTTAAAAAACAGCTTTGTTTTGAACTGTGGCATTTCACACGGCGATAGTTCCGTATTCTCCAACATGTGATGTAATACAGAGGTACTTGTTAACAAGTGACATATAGATATACCTGTATATGGTGTACATATTTGTATGCGGTCAGCTAAGCACCAACCACGGAATTCTGCACAGTTTAGAGAAAATATTCCCAAGTCTGTTTCACTGTTCAGATGCTTCCTCATCTTTGGTGAGTTGTGTTAGTTTCCTTAACTATTAATAGGCTAACAGTTCATTGAAATATAAACATTTGTTGACTTCTCCATTGCAATTGTTATCTTGAAAATGTAACTAAGTATATCTGTATAAATATTTATACGGATATATTTCAACATTGCTCTGGACAGTCAGCGTATCTTAAATCTATACATACATTATAGCCAATATTACTAAGCGTAGTCTTTTGCAACTTTAAGTAATACTCTAGAAATCTATCTATGAATTAATTAAAGGTTCATTATATTTCCGCAATAGCAACTAGGCTATCATTATAAGCAGCCTAGGGATGATTGGCTCATATATATCAATGATATAATCACCCCTAGCCTGCTTTACACTTCTCAAGTCTTCGCACAATCCACAGCCAACACTTTTCGCACAGATTTGCAATCACATCAATTAACGTTTCGTTCCGATTCCGAGCGAGAAAGGAGCCTTTCGCCATTCAAGAAATACCATTCCCAATAACCAATCCTCAGATCACATGACTCTGTGATAGTCTCAAGCGCAATTAACGTCGATGGCTTCAATGTGGCAACAGGGCTTGCGAAAACACTGGCAAGACGCCTGCGCAGGGAAAACGGTTACCTAACAGCTGACAATGCTGGTTGCTGTTGGAAACGAGATGGTGTATACCTATACTGATCATTTTCAATGCATTTTGCGCTATGGAGAAGTGACTTGGGTTCCCAATGTGCCTGCTGCTGCTACTCTGCCAATCTAATAATGCAATGAGATATCTAATTCGGAGTCGCTTTCGCTTTCTACATTAAAACTGGCCTGCAAGCCAGGATCCACCCCCACCCGGAACCAGACTCCCCTGTAGAACAGCTCTGGCTCGCTCTCAGCTTGAAGACCACAAAAATTATTATCGGTACCGCCTACCGTCCACAGTGGATGAATGTTGATGTTTTTCTTGACGCGCTAACTGATTCGATAGCGTCTTTCTCAAAATTTGACCGAATTATTTTGACTGGTGATTTTAATATTGATTTACTAAATACACAAGAAAACAAGACAAAAAAACTGCAAGATTTTTTGGAATATATCAATCTCAAGAACTATGTTAGTGAACCCACTCATTTTACCGAGCGTAGCGCCACCTTAATAGATCTAGTATGTACAAATGCCTCTGTTGCTAGTGTATCGGTTGATCATATTCCTGACCTTGGCGCGCATGCATTTGTGACGGTTCTTTTAAAAGTGAAAAGGGATAAATACCCTACACGTAAAATTACTCATAGGGCACTTAAAAGCATACATATGCAATCTTTTGAGCAAGACCTTAACTCAATCGTATGGAATACGATTGCCAACAGTAACAATATCGACATTATGGTCACCTCCTTAGAGGCTTACATCCTTGATTTATTTGACAACCACGCTCCAGTAAAAACTATAAATGTCAGGGATCGACCCATGCCATGGCTAACCAGCAATGTCCGATTTATGATGCGTTTAAGAGACAGGGCTCATGTTAAATATAAACAATCCAAATTACCAAATCATCGTCTGGAATATAAATCTTTAAAAAATCATGTAAATATAAGTCTTTTCACTGAAAAAAAAGCTTACTTTGAGCAGAATATCAATAGTAATATTAAAAACCCAAAATTATTGTGGAAAAAACTACGTGAAACATGTTTACCCAACTTCAAAAAGCCAAATGACCTACCTGATAACTTCGCTGATCCTAACGATATCATGGCCCATTTCATGAATGTTCCCGGAGAAAATGCTGTAAAAATATCTGATCTCACTTTTTTCGAACACCATAGGTTTGGTCCCGGCACTTTTCGACTGCAGCCGGTGAATGAGAGTGACGTCAGCAGAATCATACTCAAAATTAATTCAAATGCTTGTGGCGGGGATAAAATAACAATGGATATGTTTGTAATGACGTTACCACAAACTCTTAAAATAATTACTCTCATCATTAACAAATCCTTGACTTCCTCCACCTTCCCAGCATCATGGAAGGCTTCAATTATTCGGCCAACACCCAAAATTAACAACCCCAAGTCCATATCCGATCTCCGACCCATAAGCATATTACCATATCTATCTAAAATTCTGGAAAAAATTGTGTACTATCAGGTAATTTCATTTGCAGAGGCAAACGGCCTTCTTCCAAAGTATCAATCCGGCTTTAGAAAAAATCGTAGCACAACGACGGCTCTTCTTGATGTAGTGGATAATGTACTTACTTCCCAAGACTCCGGCGATGGTACACTTCTTGTTCTACTTGATTACTCAAGAGCCTTCGATTCTATCAATATAGATATGATGCTTTCAAAGCTGAGCTACTATGGCTTTGATTTAGATGCAATAAGATGGTTCGCAAGCTACCTTAGTAACCGCAATCAACAAGTAGTTTTAAGAAATAGCGACGGTACGACCTATCAGTCGAAAAATGTCACCACTAGTAGGGGCGTCCCTCAGGGATCAATACTAGGCCCACTGTTGTTCATCCTATATTCTGCTGACGTCGCTCGTTGTATTTCGCACTGCAAGTACCATATATACGCAGATGATCTACAATTATACATTGATGTAAACAAAGAGACTCTACCTGCAGCCGTTAGGGCCATAAATACGGATCTAAGTGAGATATCATCCTGGTCTTTCAAAAACGCTTTAGTCTTAAATCCTACAAAATCAAAATATATGATTCTGGGATCGAAACATCAAGTAGTAACTATTGGTAATATGAATCCACAGATTACTTTATCCGGAGTCACTATCGAACGAGTACACGAGGCGCAAAACCTAGGCTTGATCATGGATGAGGAGCTACGTTTTAAGAAGCATATTCTTGAGCTGATAAAAAATTGCTTTTATAGACTAAATATTTTATACAGAATCAGAGGTTTTATTAGTGAAGACATGCGAGTAGGGCTTTGTGAGTCGTTGATCATGTCTAAACTCAACTACTGTATCACAGTGTACGGACCATGTTTGTACAAGCACACTGAGCGTTTAGTACAACGTGTACAGAATGCTTGTGCTCGCTACTGTTTCACCGTTCCTCCTCGTGCCCGTGTTACACCATATCTTAATAGTGCAAACATGCTGAAAATTAAGGGCAGACAAGAGTTACAGTTAGCTGTGCTTCTGTTTGGTGTCATCGGAAAAGGAATACCGGAATACCTCTTCGAAAAACTAAAATGGAGAGATTTACGTCACCACACGAACCGCAGCACGACCAGCGTCCTTTCCATTCCCCGACACCGAACTGCTGCTTTTAGGGGCAGCTTCAGGTACCTGGCCACGAAATGCTGGAACAATCTCCCACCACCAATACGCGACAAAAAAAATTTAGCCAGCTTCAAAAACCTATGCAGAGATAGATTGATGGCCATTCAAAAGTCGGAAATCTGTTAGTAACTCCTGCTAGCTCCTAGGACCCTATTGTTTATTGTTTATTGTTTATTATTTATTATTTATAAACACATTTACGGCTTTATAGTATAAAATGCGTAAATAATAATACTTTGTCTAACACTTTTATTTTATTTTATATTCCCTACCTAAATAATTAAAGTGCATACCTTCACATCAACCGCAATCTATTATATTAACTATCTAAGTACAATATTCTATCTTATCTATATCTAGTAGATTAAGTCAACACCAACCACCTATATACTACACTCAAATCACCTGGTTCCGACAGAATACCAGCGCTATAGGTCTTCCTGTAGCATATGCTGAGCCGGAACCGTTTCACCGTCGCCGTACACAGTACATTATAATTATTATCTCTGGCACAAATGTGCCTCTACCGCGCAGTAGTAGAGCGGACACGTTGCTACAACTAATCTTATTTTGTATAAATTTATTTCTCTGATCCTTTCTATTTCTGCATAATTTCTTGTTTCTTTTACTTCTGCTTTGAACTGTGTTTCTATTTTGTGTATTGTGACGTCTGAATAAACGCTTATCTTATCTTATCTTATCTTATCTAATTTATCAATTTACGAACGTTTTAAAGTGATGGAAAGCATCGAGCCGGAGGTTTCGAGCCTACGAGCCTCCATATAAAAAAGTGAGAAAAGTGGACATATCCTTTAACGTGTAATAAGTATTTTACGAAGTTCGGAATTTAGCTTTATTTGAGTTCATATTTAAATTCAACTGTACGAAATTTTACGCTTAATTTGAATGTAACTATAAAGTTACTCCAGCCAATGGGTTTTTTAATCAACGTTGACTAACTAGCAAGATAGCGAAAACCAATGATGTCGGTTAAAAAAGAACTGATTGACATGGTGTTAAAACTTATATGTCCATTGTCTTTGTTTGAGAAGAAAACAAAGACTCTACACGCGATGTTTTTAACGCATTTTTGTTATACAGAAACTATTCATACTTACAATGCATATTCAAAGTATAGGCATCGGGTATACTATACTAAACTATTTCTATACTTTGAATACTATACTGTCAACCGTACATCAAGCTTATGTGTTTTTCATTGTACAAGTATTAGACAGAAGCCTATTAAGTACAGGATCAAGAAAAGAACTGACATAAGAGTGCATCTTATAAAAAACTCTTTACAATTTGAAGAATAGGTCTCATAAAACCAGCAATAGATTTTCCTTTTTGAATCAACAATAATATTCAAAATATTCAAAACTGTTCATTAACATCATGCAGCATCTACTTGAGACTTGATTACAGTCAAGTTACAGAAGATTTCATTAACATTTTTTTATTTTTTTTATTTAGCCATTAAAGTGTCCCACTGCTGGGCAAAGGCCTCTTTCGTCCCTCTTTCGTCCATAACATTGAAAGTCCTAATTTCAAGCTATGCCAAACGAAATCAATTAATGACTTTTCGGTCTGAGAGTGTGCGCGCCCATCTCAGAAATGACATGACAGAAGCATAGGTTACAACGATCTTTTGGCATGCGGTGACACCTGTCACCTACCTAGAACTGACGATTTTTGACAGGATCATTGCATGAGGTTGCGTAGAAGTGACTCCCCCTATAAACGTCACTCACACGCCAAAAGATCTTTGGACGAGTATAAGAGGTAGCATCGTGTCATGCCAGAACTCATGCCAGACCACGTCCATAGACTACTTGACAGATCACCTGTCACGTTACACAGATGGACACCCGGCCTCTCAGAACAATACCGGCCTTATGAAGACCTATCCAATATAACAGCCAACTTGACAGCTAACCTAAAATTCACAGAATCCACTTTTTAAACACTAGGGATGTTACCAAAACAATCGGAAAGAATGGAAATTATTTATTCAGTTGAACTAAGAGAAGAGTTGTCATCGCCATCACTGCACTTAAAGATATTATTATTTCATTTTCAACCATATTTGAGGTAACTGAAGAATCAAGAATAAAATGTTAGACAACTTTCCGATTCAAAAATGTTTAAAGGGTGTATTGATTATTTTGATTAATCGATTTTTATGACCAAGATCCCCTTACCAACAGGCTACGATTGACATATGTGAGGTTGGCTGTTATATTGTATAGGGTATAATCGAATTCTGTCACCAAACCACAAGTTCAGATCGAGTTGGCCTCGGCATAACATAGTGAACAAGCTTAAATAAACTTAGCGTTCATTTCCTCTCGCCGAACGAGTCAATCACGATAGACTGAAAATGTTTATTACCCGAGTCAAAATTTAATAGAATTCGTGAACCATTAAAGTTATGAATCTTCCTGTTTCCGTGACCTCATGTTTTGTTATTAAAATAAGATGCTGTATACAAAGAGAAAAAGGTATTCAAAATGGTTATATTGTTATGGTCAATAATGTGAAATATATTGATTTATTGATATGGTAATAAATAAATATTACATTTATGAATTTCTCTCGCCAGTCATACAAGATTTATTAACTTCCGATTCAATAGGACTCGTCGGAAGGTTATTGGAACAGACCTGAAGTAACAAAGATGTATTTTACAAATGTGGTTAGCCTAGTGTTACTTTTATCCAAAGCGGTCAGTGACTCTTCCATATGACAGTATGTGTAGCACAGACTTAAAAAGTATGTGGTAATAAATTTGACCATAAAACAGGAGATCAGTCTCGTCACACACGACCTGCCTAGGACTGGAAGTACCCTACAAACATTACAATATATCAAAAAAGTTAACGCATTCGTGTTGAAATTCTACTTATTTGTGCATGAAGGCGACATGATTTCTCGACGTAAGTAATCATAATTATACAACTTTTGGATCAACGTTCTTACAAACTTAAAAAAAAAACATAATAACTACGAAAACAGGTGTGGTTTTAGAGGCGGATAAAATATTTCTAATTGTTGCCGTTATTACAGACAAATGATAATACACTATATTTCGATTTGTTTAATACTACATTATTTGATTATAGAGGCGAAGGATTGATTGATGGCAGCAATTTAAATGTTGTTTGATTTGAGATATAATTTAAATAACTTATTATTTTTTTCCGAATCCAATTCCACTTAAATAAGTTTTAGGTTTATAAATGCAATCAGCATTAAAACGTTTTTAAAAAGCATAACAAACAAGACAGTAGGACCGAACCCTCATGGTCAAGGTTATAGCGATAATAAAGAGGGATTACCCTGTTGCTAGGTACACTAAATGTCTGCAGGTTATTGACTTTTCAAGGAAAAGCTACGGTTTTTCGAACACGTTTTAAGAGAAGAAATACTAAGTACGACAAAGCTGTACAAACAAATTCTGACCGTGCGGCAAATTGACAACAGCAAAGTGATATGAAAACCTCTGCATTCAACTCGCGCGCGCACAATTGCTGACAAAAATAAATAAATGGAAACGAGTTATCAAAAATGTCCAACCTAACCTAATTGAAATACTAAATAGATCTCCGAAAACAGTAAAACTACCGCAAACCTCTTGAACCTTTTTCCGGTAAGTTAGTATTTTAGTCGGAGATTCATTTCTTTTTCGGAACCAATATTAATTCCATCCATACAGCGATCCAACGATCTTTTTGCGTGTGGTGACAGGTGGAACTAACGCTTGATGAATGAGGAATGATATATGATTAATTCTCGCATAATCGATACACGGATATCGACAGCTATATCGAGTGATTCCCAAACAAAATCGCTCTATATAAGTATATCGATTCTGTATATCTATATATCGAATGCGTGAGAATCAAACCCGGTTACGTGACAAAACAAAATAAAGCAGCACGCTATTTTCCGTGGCAGAGGCACAACTTATTTATCTATCGCGCAAGCGGCGAATGAACTGACTTTAACAGCGCCGTTAAAAATCAGGTGATGAAAACTAATAAAATTAAAATACCAATAACAAATTATTAGCAGTTAAAAACAGAACATAAAATTCAAAAGCGCAATTCATTTTACACGGTTCGTAAGCTTTTACACGTTACTATACGCAAGCAGCGTGAATAGTTAGTTAATATTGAGTAATATTCGAGGAAGGAAATTATATTACATAGTATAGCACGTGATGATTGTGTTGCATGCGGTTCATAATTATTACACTTCTTAGTCTTCAGTATAAAAGGCGTATGCAAAAACCATATGCAGAGTATTGAATGAATGTGGGCCTAATGTGGTGTATCTGTCCCTCTGCGAAACCCTCTGGGAAAAGACGTCACGCAAAGTGTTATTATTATTATGTTTAAGTTTAGGCACTATGTGCATATAAATGGCTAAAAGAGTTAAATTAAAAGCTCTATGAATAAACCTAACCTGTTGGCTTGGTCCGCGTTTGTCTCATTATGCTATGAAGATAGAATAACTTCAAGTAGTTATATTGATTTTATCTCTCCCCCTACGAATTTTATAATTAGTGGGCATTAGCGCGGAGTCTAATAAAACCATTCCCTTTATATATATAATATGTACCTAGAACACTTAAAATCATCATTAATTCATCTTTCTTACTATAATTGAGATATACTTTCTTCTCCAACCATTACTAAGCATTAGAATTAATCTGCTGTTCTTTTGATACGCACGTACTTAGATTATAACAATAACGCGTTCTGTGTACTCAAAGTAATAGCTTCACATTAAACATATTGCAAAGAATAGAAAGGTACAGTCTCCCACCCACTTAGAATTTACAGAAAACGACAGCTTAAAAGAAGTCTTTCCTCTTTCACATAGGGATTACAGATCATTGCTCTCAGGTTAATTAAAACGAGATATACATATATAAGTCGTGTTTTAAT
This sequence comes from Argyresthia albistria, assembly GCA_963457715.1. Taxonomy (NCBI): domain Eukaryota; kingdom Metazoa; phylum Arthropoda; class Insecta; order Lepidoptera; family Argyresthiidae; genus Argyresthia; species Argyresthia albistria. The sequence continues at coordinate 6,434,577 of OY735264.1, read as the reverse complement.
ATAAGTTGTTACTTAATAACTGATGTCAGACAGCTCAACGAAAGTGAATCCGCCTTAGGCTAGAGCCCCGACTCCCCGAGACATATAAGCTTAGTTCGTTTTATTGAATTAATTTAGACTCTTACAACATCTCAAAGTGTAAAGGAAACTAAAGGTGGTCACAACTGTACCTTCGCCAGCCCATATGGGAAAATTGGTAACGCTATGTGTATGTTCAAACATCAGAAACACTGGACGTGCGAAAGAAGTTAGCAAATGCACAATATTAATTAACTTAAAAATATCCGGAAAACAAACATTATCTCTGGCCCTATACTATAATAATTTTTGCTCTAAAACGGCAATAATATAAGACCCGATCATTTTTACGATTATAAAGTAAGTGTATAGTTACACCCCTCTCTCTATAGATGGAAGGAATGGAAAACGCATTACGTAAGCTGAAAGTCACGGGACACAAGTTGCGTTAATGTCCCTTCTTGTTTGGGAACAATTGTGCGTATACGCATAAATGGCATTACAAATATGCGCATATATGATTGACAATACAAAAATATAAAGACATGTAAGCGAAAGAACAGTTTCCCCAAAGCAAGGCGTAAATTGAATGCCGTATTGTTAAAGTTCTTGAAACTTTCTTAAATTACGAGTGCTATGGAACAATTTTATGACGGACAAGGATGAAATAATATTAGTTGGTATTAAATATACACATAAATAGTTTGTTTAGATACCCTACGTAGTATCGAGGGAACCAGAAACAGCGACTTCAGATACAAATACAGTTATATCTGTATGTATGTATGTATAGTATTTATAATGATGAGATAAAATATACTTAATAAGCGAAATTACGATCAAGTCATTAGGAATTCAATTAATATCTGTTGACTTACAAATGAATGAGAAATAAATGCATGACATTAGCATCCATGTAAGTAATGGAATGGAGCGACGGACGGATTTTCCGGAATATTACTGACTCCATGGATTGAAGAAGTCGAGTCATCAGTAGGATTTCACGTAACAAAGAAACTCACGAGACGAGTTCTAGTTACTCTTTTTAATTCTGGGTAATCCATGAATATTATCTCAACCGGCTAAACTGCGCGATGAACATTACAAACTGGACTGGATTTACCTGAATTTAATGCGGGCAAAAAATATGTTTTCCCAGTACGCTGAAGGAATCCTTCGAGTTCCTTTTATATATATTTTTGTTTATCTAACTTTTAATATTCTCATCTTAATTCCAGTTTGCACATAGTAACAACTACTCTATAAGTATTAAAATTCTGGCGAGAAACGCGGTTCGAGGAATTAATAGACGTGGGAGAGAATTTTTATTAAATTGCTTACAAGAACTTTTAGAATTAGGTTTTGCTTAAAATTTACATTTACATAAAGATGCCGCAGCGAACGTGAGACCAATAGACATGTAGGAAATTCAGGTAAAACAAAGGAGGTCACTGCGATTAAAGTCACGCTTTATCAATCAATGTAGTAGCAATGGCACGAATTACGTAAGTTTACGTTTGTCCTGGCCGTGCGTAAGCGCAATACAGCCGTGCCCGGAGTCACAATGTCAGCTAACTAATAGAAAATTTGAAGTTAAATGAAAACGTTTTTTCTGAATCAATCAGTGTATATCTATCTATAAATGCAAAGTGAGCTTTATCACGCAACAAGGACAAGCACTCTGCAAATTTCTAAAACCTCAAAAAATTAAGGGATAGAGACATAAAAAGGCCTAGGAAGCATTTAGAAGAATAATGCACTTTAGATAATAAACCTCTTTGGATGCAAAATATGCCAGTTTCCTTTCAACCAAGATCTTTTTTCAATTCGTTACAGGTTGAGCCTGGCAGTAAAATATTAGGCTTGAAAATTGTTGCTTAGATATTTTTTTATAAATACAGCTCCTGTTGTTGCCGGCCTGTTTTCGATGAGGATCTGATTTTAAATTAGGAGTGGCTAGATCAATGAATAAAGATTAGTGCCACAAAATTAACTGACCGGGTGACAGCATCGCTAGCGCCAATGGAATACGAATGACATTTTATATCGACGACTTTATTTCTCGTTAGTTTTTGCCACTAGATACGATATACGTTTGTGGCTCTATATTAAAGACTTATTTATCATAATAATATGAGCTTATGTTTAAAGGTTTGTACTTTGACCATGAAATAAATTGGTAGAATATAAATATTAGGTTTTTTCAATAACTAGAGGTATTTATAGTCTCCTAGCAAATGTTAAACGTAAAGTAAATACTTGCTTACGAGTAATTTAATCTTCCTAGTAGTTTACTCAATAACTACTAATGCTGTGTCGTAACACATAGTACATTTCAAGTAATTAGCATTCCATTATAATATTATCATACTTAACTATTACTATTGCGGATAGTACTCGATGTAGTTGCTAGTTTATTTTGGTACCTAGAACAACATCTAAAATAACGTCACGCCTTTTCCCATACGAGGTGGCAGAGGCACAGTTGTAAAGTAACCACGTTTAAACAGATAAAATATCATCTATACTCTACGTTTTCATAGTTATGCCAAAGTTAGCTCAGATTTAATTCTTGTAAGTAGGCTACTAGAATTTAACCAAAGTGAAGTTGTTGAAGTGAATTTTCCAACCTTAAAATTGGTTATCATAACAAATATTGCTAAGGAATTTTTAAATTGTAAATAAATGTAGGAAGTAAAATAAATCTTCATAGAGGTTTTTGTGCTTATCTGAATTGCTGATTAATTTTGTTGAAATATCTATTTTATCACTGAATCAATTAAATACATGCGACTGCGAAAATTGTTAATTATTATATTATTTAAGTTTTTTAAGCATTGATTGTCATGAATTTTATAACTTTTACCAAAATCAGAGAATTTGTCCGTCTTAGCTGTATCTGATAAATAATTTTATAAAAGTAAAAATAACAATATCTTACATTAGATGGGTCCCCATTTTGCCCGAAGATTGAGAACAGGATCCAAATCACGAGATGCAAGTCATTCAAGATCACTGATATTGTCACTGTTTTGAATTTCGAAGCACTTATTTCTTTCGCGATGCGCAACGCGCCGTGCGGGGCAGCCGAGCGGGCGCGAGTGTCTAAGCCAAGAACCGCTCTGGGGATGACGCCAGGCTGTTGTCTGATTGTGGTGTTGAACAGGCTTGAGCCGCTCTGTCACTGGACCCAGAGGCAGCCTCAGCCGGCAGCCATCGAGGAGAGAAAGTTGCCAGTTATCAAACTTCGCGGTTACGTTTGGCGATGACGTCGCTTGGTATTGCGTATTCGATGCGGGTGACAAAGATTTTCGTGTAGACGCTAACGCGCTACTGACACCGTGCTCTGTTTCCGAGACCTACTTTTTTACACAAATAATTATGTTTGAGTCACGTGCCTCTTTTGAAATTGGCTGGCAAGAATAGTGCAAGTCAATGAAGAATTTACTTTTGGTCGTGTAAAGGCAAAAAAACACATTTCAATCGTTCAACTCTACTTCATGTAAAGGTACACATGGTACTCAAGGTACATGTAAGGTACTAAGTACATTTTGACTCTACTTCATGTAAGATACTTTTTGTAGATGATGTATTGTATATTCATTAGTCGTGTCGTATAGCTGACATAATGATTGTTGTGTTTATTGATACTGCAGTTCCAATTTTTATGTGTCTACATTAAGCTTTGAAAACATTATCATATGTATTTGAAAGATCTCATTGGTGATAATAACAAATCTATGGAAACTCCATCGATTCTAAGTAGATTTGTTGTTGAAACTCGTGTTTCTGTCAATGTACGACAATGGACGAATATAAATAATCAATACTATAGTTGAACAAAACTACAGGTGAAAATTGTCATGGCAACCTTGCAGCTGCGGCATTGAAGGGAGTTATACTCAAGAATTTAGCATTTATTTTTTATTGAAATACTGACCTAATTACCGAACAAGACCAAGTTACGAAAATAATTAAACAAGGACGCCGGGGATAAGAATAAGTAATTGATCAGCCATTGCGCAAGCGTTTAAAAAAATATTTATTCTCGATTAAAGCCGGTTGGTGACTTTCACTTTCAATTCAAACTTAGTGTTAAAAAGTGGGGTATGGAAATCTGCGAGATTGCAGGAGTTGCAAAACAGCGGGCTGTGAGAGTTTTCTGAAAATTAGGCCAATTACGAAGTTGTCTCCGCACTTCTAACTATCCATTGTTTTCCCTCATGAAGGTCAGGGGTATTTGCAATACGCACATGGTAGACATTTCACATGATACATTAAGAAGTAGGTGGCGAGAATGTGCATGTAAGAGAAGACTAACAATTAACTACAAAGTGGCACAAACTGTTATTTTGAAAGTAACTGTGGACTTGAAGATGATTTTAGCGATGACTCTACAAGTGCAAAAAAGTTCTTATTAAAGGTTCTTTTCGCTGCTTGAATTAATTGAATATGCTCTGACAGAAGAAGTAAGCCATGGTTCAGCGACATCTGAGGATCTACCATATGATGGGCTTGGCGAAGTTTTTTCCTTCGTAAATTTTGGAGTAGTTATGCTATAACATTTCATATAATAACTATACATCAGAAATTGGACACCATCGGCAGAATACTTCCGTGTACAAATACCAATAAGCCGCAAACATCATCAGATGCCATAACAACGCATACACAGACTTAGGCTCCAGTGTGGGCAGGTGTCGTCGATATGAAAAGAAGCAGATATTATGTAGATTAGTCCTTTACGATCTTAGAGAATACTCAAAATTTACTATAGAGTGTACATGTACACTGTATCGTAAATGTTGAAGAAACAGAACTAGTAAGGTCGAAATTTGGTGTACTTATTAACATGCAGTCCTATCCAGCTTAGTTCATGCGGGGATTTTTCTGAGGGCTTTTAAACAGACCTTGAACATATTGTAGAAACCTTAAAAGAACGGTAGTACCACTTTTACGGTCATCCTATTGCCGGGTAGTTTACTATTTATTTTTAACCGACTTCCCAAAGGAGGAGGTTTACAATTCGTCCGGATGTTTGTTTTTAGTTTATTATACTTTAGGTGACTGTATCAAACCATTATCGGCGGCGCGTCATTCGCAACGATCGACATTTAGCCACTACCTATTTTGATGCTCATCGTTTTTATGATTCACCATATTGGGCACATAAAAATATCAATATACTTACTGTTACCTGTCAATACATTTATGAAAATATCATATACACCAGAAAAAACATTTAGGTATTATGGTATGATAAAACTGCGTGGTCTTTACCATCTCAGCGCACAGAAATCTCAAGAGGGGCGATGGACTGAATCGGTACGTCTCTCTTCTGTGTATTTCCTAAGACTTAAGTAGAAATATAATAGTATTGTTAGTGTATTGTTAAGGCCCTGACATATTGTAAAAGAGGTACGGGGGAGTTTCTTGCCCTACTTTGCTCCATCCCTAAGCCCACAACTTCCGAACGGGCGATAGTATACAAAAAATATTAATGTTATATTAACGTTGACTAAGCAATCTGTATAATTTTATGGTAAATATTTTTTTTAACTGAACATTGAACTTTAGTGCCTAATGTTTCGTTTTAGACCAAACGTTTTTTACTAAGACTTTCGTCGCATAATCTGACGGTTCAATCCGTTTGCTTTTTTCATACATTACTTCTTCACCCTCCCGACATCCTTCTACTTGTAACAGTCTTCCAACGATATTTTGGCACTTGAATGATGTTTACAGGGGGCGGTAGTTTACACAGCCAAATGCAACGAACCTGTCAAAAAGCGTTAGTTCCACCTGTCACCGCAAGCCAAAAGATCGTAGGAAAGCTGTACGCGCATCAGCCCACGCACACATCTACCCCGTTCCGTATCTCCGGTACGCACATACACATACATACATGCACGCAGGTGCGTTGCGCAACTGTCATGTGACCAGTGAAAGTGGCTGCAGGCTCAACCGGTGATGTCAGATGTATTTGACCTGAAACTTATTACGGGAAGGTGTAAATAAACAAATGATATGGGGTCGACGGAGTATTAAACGGTCTGTGAATGCAACTTTGTGTACTTACTTTTACTTTCAGGGGAACTCCTGAGTACAGCAGGATCCCCTGGGGATCGGATCACGCTAGGGGATTCTTGTGGACCGATGAATGTGGGCAGAATTGTGCCTCTGCAACCACATATGGGAAAGAGCGTGACGCATTATTAAATTCAATTCAATTTCAATTCAGTTTGTTTATTGCAATAAATTACATGTTTGATGAAGGTGTTACATTTAGCATCATTTAAGTACTATGTAATTTTACCCATCAATCAATCAGCCCACACCTACCCACTGCTGGGTATAGGCCTCTTCTCTACCACGACATCCGCTCAATTCCAATTTTACCCATAGGGTGTAGCAATTTAGTTCGTTCGATGAACACGTACAGGTCATGTGAATTGGAGTTAGTGTATTTGACGTAAACATTCAAGCGAAAACAAATGTGATTGTATTCAGTGTGTGTTCTTTAAGTTAATGCTAAAAGGGATTTCTTGTTAATATTGTAGAGCTACACATAGATTTTCATTATTTTAAGCATTTGTAATATCTAATAGGTACATTACTATGAATTTGATAGTAAAGTCAATGTAGCCCATTAATGTCCCGACCGAGGGGCACAGGCCTTTACCTGGATCTGAGTAAGATTGAGCCATACTCCACTACGCTGGCTTAGTGCGTGTTGGTGGCAAATTTTTACGACTACTACATACTACCAAGTAGTGAATTTGATAGTGGATATCATAAATATTTTTGTCGAATTGTTACGGGTGCCATTCTTTCGCTAATTTCAATTCAAATACTTAGTTTCAAAGTTCTTCCTTTAATTTATTCAATAGGCGGTAATACATTAGAGATGTGCCGACTAGTCGCTACTTTCGTAGTCGGTGACTAGTCGGCTCATTTATTTTATTCATATTATTTTTTATAGATTTTTGCATAAAACTGTATTATCAAATGAAATTGAACCCTATATTGATTGTTAACTTTGAATTCACACTATTATGATCTGAAATATTTTCTGAAAAGAGCTTTCACAACTCAAATAATTATCAATCAACAATAAAATTATTTGAAACTACAAGTTTAACTATAGTCTATTCATGATATGAATGCAGTAAAGTCATCACTGTCCGGCGGCCTAGCCACGCCCCGTACCAATCAAATCGTTTCCAATTATCAAGCCAAGTTCACAGTGACCAGTTGAAGGCAAACTTTCGAACGCGAAGGTTGTGTCCTGTCCTGTGAGTGAACACACATTTAAATTTAAATTTCACTGCATTCTTATCACGAATAGACTGTACTAATAAACGACCGCGTAAGAAGTGTGAACGACGCAGCTGTAAACTTAGCACCACAAACATTACCGATGTCACCAAAAAACTACCAAAACGACTAGTCGGTAGTCTGCTAGTCGGCCAAAGTCACAGTTGCGCACATCTCTATAATAAATCTAATAAAACATCCGCATCCACTCTCCGTAAACAAAGGCGTCGCGATATTCTGAGCGTTACGGCTTACGTCGGGTTACGCAATCGGCCAAGCGCGGTAAGTGGTTCAAGAATAAATATTGACGAAAATAATTTCACTTTCGTCAAACGGTTACGCCGAAGACACAAGGCGCATTGTGTGTGTATTGACACCGAATTAGTCAGGCTTTCCAGAGAAGGGGGTAATGGGGACTACTTTCTTACAGTTACTGAAAAGGTTTCGTCGTTTTCTGAATGTTTGACTGAATGTATGAACCGATAAATTACTATAATTCAAAACGATTGTCTTCAAACTATCGTCATGTATGGTTATCATTTGCCATTGAAATATTAGATAGAATAGTATTTGCGCTATTAAGTTTTTTTTGTGAGTGGTTAAATATCTCTCTCAGTTCCTTACCTAACTTGAGTATGGTTAATCCACAAGGACTTCGACCAAGGTGACAGTGTATTGAGAAACAAAGTTTAGTCAGCAAATATCACGCGACAAACACGGCCAGACTTGCTAATAGGAATTGGAATTGCACAAGTTTCGTTAGCATAACGATCCAGCAGATTTAGTCGAGTTTGTAAAAAGCTAAAAGATTTTAGGACAAGCAATAGTTCTGTCATTGTGTAAATGGTATAAAAGTAGCAATAATAGGCTAGTGGCCAAGGTAATCCAATAAATCTAGGGACAAGTCTTAAGTTGAAGCAATATGTACAAAATGGTTTGACATTCTCAGAATTGTATATTTCCAGGAGATATATTTTATAAAGTAAATTTTGTGCAAAAAAGACAGCATTTGATGGCACTTTTACATGACGTCATTCCGTTGTTTTTTCATAGAACTCAGGAACAAAAGTTCCGTTTTGACAGTTCATAAAAAGTATCTATTTTGACTTGACAGGCCACAAGCTTTTTTAATTTTGTATCTCCATAGTATAGCGGCGATGGGCTGGCCCCCTATCACACAAAATATCAAGCTAAACGTGGATACGCATGCTCCAATGTAGCTTTCATGGATGTAGATCAAATGCATAAAAGGGTTAGAGAATTAGATAAAAATATACGCATAAAGAACAGAAAGGAATATGGTAAACTGACCGCCATCTTAATAAAATTTTCTCTATGATTAATTACACTAATTGGCAGGTATAGTTTAGCCCCTTTATTTTTATTTACTTCTTCATACTTCACGACAAACCTTCAAAATGAATGCCCATCAAACAATTAATACCTAATACACAGGTAATAATTTTACTGATTCAGGGTCACCGACCTATAGGTTAGAGAAGGGACAATCTTAGCACCAAACCAAGGATGCAGATGCACGTGATTCTGTGGTCGTGACTGAACCAAGCATTGTTATACCAAATACAACCCATAGCGTTTAGCTGAATAGGTATCTGCGGTACTGGAGGGGTGCGGGAGGGGTGACAGTAAATACCGTCAACACAGCGTAGGAGATTCGCGCCATAACCGGGAAAAACCCTATTACAGCCACGCCGCTGTAACAACAATCATCGCATTTGAGTTCGGTGTATGAAGTTCTGTGCTGAGGACTATGCTCACGTAGCAAATACTTAGAACCTTTAATCCCACACGTTATCATTGATAGTGTTACGAACAACACGCCATTTTCTAGACGTTATTGTGATTTTACATACGTGAAATACATTGGACATTGGCAGAGTGAGCCCCAAAAAAGGTTGGCACACCATTTTTTAAAGAACGAGAAGAAGAAATAGTTGCTCACCTGTCAGTATCAGACGTCCACAGAATTGTCGTCAACGACATAGTTGCCCATCCAAGAATTGACTGATTGATTGAAACTTTTGAGCGCGGAGTTGGGTTCAGTCGCGCGTCTATGGGCGCTTTTCCATTATGACGACACGCAGGACAGAGTCGTTTATTTAATTTAATCCTGGATTGTATATATGGAGGTGTTCCCTTAAGGACGATACGAATAATTATCTAATATCTACTTTTTTACGGCGTTTAATTAATCGTGTGCTCGCTCTTACAGACATTACAACAACACAGTACCCCTCCTGCACCGCTCCACTACCGTAGAGAGCTACTAATTGTGCTATCGGTTTAGTTACGGATATTCGAGACTTTGAGGTTTCGTTCCAAGATGCCATCAAAGTTTGAAAACCTGCATTTAGTCTAACCGCAGATTATATTTTCATGAGGTAATGGGTAAATTGAGGCTTAACGTTGTAGTGCGAATAGTAGTAGAGTTACTAGCATGAAAGCTGCACTTATGGGGTTTGTTTAGATGTGATTTCTATTGAAGGAGATAAAATGGATGAAAACTCCTTATTGTTTTATACTAGCCGGCCTAGTGGCGTCTGGACAAAAAAGTGCAGAATTTGACAGTGGGTACCAAGACGTCAATTAATATCTATTGCAAGGGGATGAAAACTTTATTCCCCTAATTGCAATGTCTAATATTTTTCCTTTTCGGCCAAGGAGAGGAACAATTTCTGCATTTAAAAGGCTAGTAATTACAACGGTGGATCATACTTTGTACAAGTACTCTCCTTCTCACAATGCTCTACACTACAGGATGTAAAGTAAAAGATTTGTTACTACATATATTTGAGACATCTTCCAACCGAGTCTCTTAACAGGTTTACTCTCAGAAGCACACCGGTCGAACAAACGAACAATGCAAAACAATAGATAAAAGATGTAAATATATAAATATAAATATAAAAATCATTTATTGAACAAAGAAAAAAGTGTAAACAGTAGTTTGACCCTGGTCCCCACACTAGGATACCCTGTGTTGTGGGAATCAGTTTCTTCTGTTTAGGGCAAAAGTTATTAATGGTACACGCTATCAACTATTAACAAAAAAAAGAAGAGAAAAAGTAATTACTATGTGTAGTTATAAAATATCTTTCTTCGATCTCATATTGACATTATATCGACTATAATCCAACTGTATACGGTATAATTAATTAAACAATCATCAACCTAAATTACAATCCTATTACCTAATATTTATTCCAAAACCCAAGTTCAATACAGCAATACAGCAACCCAACCCAACCTACTCATAAAGCGCATAACACGAGCAGCACAGTACCCACCTACCCTCCGTTTCGACGAAAGGGTAAATTAAAGAAATAATAAAATCATTTATGTTTGTGTGCCTCTTGATTCTTCTTATCTACCAACGCGAAGGTTATCTTTGTTACTATGGTTTTGAAACTCCAAAATCAAATTATTGATCCGTGGCACTGCCAAAATAAATATTAAGCACTTCGTAGATCACGAATACTTATCACGATTGTCTCAACTAGTTCCTATAATAGGCATCTTCGTCTGCGATCAGGCATGGATGATGCAAAATATCATCACATGACTAGATTCATTATAGATTTGCATCATCCATTCCATGACCGGTCTTAGACATAATATGAATGTCGTATGTCACCCCAGAAGTTAACTAGGGTTGTTGACCCAATGGTTTAATTTCGTTAATGGATGTAAACAATGGTCCGTATGTTTTCTTTTACATGAACGTCAAATTAAAAGGTTTCGTACTGGACATATTGTTTACCTTTTTGACACGAGATTAGTATTTAGAGATACATCATTTTAATATCTGTAGTAGTGCGACTTTCCGGAAATATTTTATTAGTTATATTCCGGGTAGAGCAATGAGGCATGAGTGATTCACATTTTAAGATGTCATTCCTCTGAAATGCTGTGGTGTAATCATAAACGTGATGATAATAATGCGAGAACATAAATGATTTTTCTGTTTAACTGAACTTGTTTTTGTGTTTAAGGAAAACGTGAATGATATTCACTAAAACAGGGTTTCCCAACCTTTGTCGCCTGGCGCCCCCCGGATTATAAAGAATATTTTCATGCCCCCCTGTATTGTTTTCCATTACTCCAATAAAAACACGTTATTTATTTTCACATTCATTTTGGTATTACTTACCAACTAAAACGTAAATTAATTATAATTATTTTAATAGTGTGATGTTTGCGTCTGCATTTTCTGAACCAGTTGGTCGATGTTGGACTCAGTTTTTGATAGAGCTATCATCAAGTCATTATCGACAGCAAGACGATTTCGCTGCTTAGTCTTAATTTGCACTAATGCTGAAAATCCGGTTTCACATAGCTAAGCAAGAGTGGCAACTTTTGGATTAAGAAGGAAGCGTTTTATCCAAAATTTCTCCAAAGTTATGAATGAGTATAGTAGTTAGATCGCCCGATTCGCGCTAGATGGCGCGACTAAGTCAAATATTTTTAATTTTAGGCCAGGAGAAGAATTGAAGGGGTTAATATGTCCGAATATATTATGCCCCCCTTAGGGTCTCTCTACGGGGGCGCGCTCCCCCTGTTGGGAAGTCCTGCACTTAAATGTTCAGATGAAACTAAAGTTGAGACGATCTCATCTACTTTTATCAGTCGATAATTTTAATTAGCGGTACTATAATTTTAATTAGCGGTACTAAAATTTTAAATATATGTGCGCTGCTGTCGACTTAGCAAATATCGACACGTCGAAGACGAATACACTGCCTGCGATCCGGGAGCCGACACGAACTAAACTAATAAAACTAATTAAAAGTGTGTTTGAAAATGGAACCCGAAGCCACCGCGCAAAAGCTGTCGGAATTAAGGTTGTCAGTTTAGTGCCTTAGTTTAGTGGTTTTGCCATCACCCATATCACTCCAATGAGTGTCCAACGTGTCCAACGTTTTAAGGCTGTCATCAACTGCTGCAGACTCGCATGCTGCACGTCTAAGCACTAAAATGTGAGTCTCAGCAATCAGCAATTATTAGTCTCTAATAAAAATTTATTAGTGAATTAGCGAAATGGTAGGTATAAGCTTAGCTGGTGCAAACATAATTCACCCAAGCAAAGACAAGACCTTGAACTCAGAGCGATTAAACTGTTATTATGAAGAATATTTTGAAGGAGTGGTTTATTGTCAGTAGGAAAATTGATGCGTCCTCACATTTTCAAGCAATTTAAATAAATTTTTGAATTACATCCGACTGACGCACGTTTATAATGGGATAAGCACGAACATTAAACGCACTCTCTTGTGAATAAAGGTCAGGTTTAACTTGACTTGAATCCGGCTCCGGCTTACCCCTCTAAAAAAACTTTATCATGGCTTGGCAAAAGGTAAAAACAGAATTTGCTGTAATCAGGTGACAAGGTATTCCCCAGCCGTTCATCCGACTCACCTACCAACACTGTCCCGAATGATGCTGTCACACCTTTTAGCACGCTAATCGATTCAATCCATTCAATCGATTCAGAGCCTAATTTCTAAAAGGCTCGATGATACTATGCTATGCTCGATGGTTCCGTACCATTATCTATAAAAAACCGCAAAAAAATCACGTTAGTTGTATGGGAGCCTCCCTAAATATTAAAATTTAGTTTTTTATTATTTGTTGTTATAGCGGCAAAAGAAACACATTATCTGTGAAAATTTCAACTATCTAGCTACCACGATTCATGAGATACAGCCTGGTGACAGACAGACAGACAGACGGACGGACAGCGAAGTCTCAGTAATAGGGTCCCGTTTGACACCTTTCGGGTACGGAACCCTAACAACACAAAAAACGTATAATTGCCAACCTTTTTTCTTAAACAAGGTAGCAGAAACACAGCTAAGTTGGTTAAATTTCATAATACTTTTTGGAATAGATACAGTCCTGAAGGCGATACCTGAGAGATGCGTTTATGTGAGCGCTTCCATCCGTATAATAACTAAGGCTTCGACGAAGTGTGAGACCTGTCTATGAAAATCTCTTTGGTGTCTGTTACTATTGTCATATAGCCCTTTGGCCGGCATGCACACACGCACACACAATATTTTTTATCAAACAAACATAGAACAAATTAAAATACAAGAAAATATAATACCTCCAAAATCAGCCTCCAGTCCACCAATGATGAGCTCAAACTATCTATTTAACCACTTCCAATAAACACACTGTTAAATAACAATTATTCAACTTATCCGATTAAAAACCGTCACAGATAAAATCGGCACCAGAAGTTGTACAAAGAAAAAACTGACGACTGTTTGAGCAACTACCTTCTACGGAAAACCTCTTGTTCCTCGTCTTCAGACTCTGTCCCGAATTCAAATCGTCAGTTAACCACAAAAATATAAACTACAAATTAAAATCACTCCATAATATCATTACTATCATAATATCATAAGACTACACAAAATGCTTTTTTTTACTTCTATCCTGCAACTGACTGCATGTTGTTTTTTTTTCGACCTACCTGCATACTAAATAGATTTTGTGCTACATACAAACCTTCGTCCATACAAACTAACAATAGATGACAATAGACGGCAAGCGTGGGGATGAAGTTGTGCTTATACCCTGTAAAAATTATATTATAATAAAAATAACCGGCCAAGTGCAAGTCGGACTCGCGCACGAAGGGTTCCGTACTATTATCTAATTAAAAAACCGCAAAAAAAAAAACAAACACGTTAGTTGTATGGGAGCCCCCCTTAATATTAAATTTCTTTTGTTTTTTAGTATTTGTTGTTATAGCGGCAACAGAAATACATCATCTGTGAAAATTTCAACTGTCTAGCTACCACGGTTCATGAGATACAGCCTGGTGACAGACAGACAGACGGACGGACAGCGAAGTCTCAGTAATAGGGTCCCGTTTGGCACCCTTTGGGTACGAAACCCTATAAAACACATACTTTTTCGCCTCATCTCTACTTTAGTTTAGAGCTTTGTCTTAGTAGTTATGACAGCATTCGGACCCCAGCTCTAATAGTATGCAAGTGGCAACCGGTCGTGGGGGTACGTCCTCATCCTAAATGTCAAGGCTGTTGCCGGGAGTCACATGACGATCGTCACATGACAACAGGGGTCCGATTCCGCTAGCCAAATTACGACCCAGTGACAATGAGCTGAATTAATGTAGAAAAGTATAACATTAGTTATTTTGTGGTATAACTCTTTATGTAACTCGAAATTATCATTATTAATGAGCGAACTTCAAAAATTTACAAATTCACACATCAAACTCCAGAGACGCAACGAACATCAACTCAACATAAAATAAAAACAAAAGCGTAGCGTTACACTTTTTCTCCTGGCATAGGCACAATTGGGCCTACTTATTATTAATTAATATTATTGGCAATAGCCTAAGCACCATTGTCACTGAGCAGTCAGTTTCTTAGCGCAATTCAGGCCCAAGCCAGTACATAGGTATTCTGATAATAATAACTGGAATCCTCGGATCCTCGGTGGCTGCATTCCAATGGTCGCAGATCTATGAACTGTGTTGTTAAGCCGAAATATCAGAGAAAAATATAAAATTTTCCTTCTAATATTTGAAGAACCATTATCATTGGAGATGAGGGGACGTGAATATGAATCATTTCCTTGCAATGATAGGTGATACTTTTCTTTATTGACTCGGCCCAATGAGGAGGTTACAGTCAAAAACTAAAGCACTAGCAAAAAGACCTAGGGCGATGAAGAAAGTTTGGATAAGTAGATGTTTTGTTTAGTGCCGTTCTGTCATTCCTCAGATATCGTTTATCTGTCTGTGGCTTTGACATTTCACACGTACAAAAAGTGTCAAAAAAGTGATTGATTGTTAATCCGTCTCTTGAGAGATCCGGGCTTAATGAAATAAGTTCCTAACACCCTCTCCAACCAGTGGAGAGTTTGTAATTAGTCGAGACAGCACTTAAGAAATCTACGGAGAAAGAACTGTAACGGCCTATTTTGGATTCGTCAGATGGCAAATCAAGTCAAAATAATCTGAATTAATCAGATGAACAGACTGATGAACTTGATTTGATTTTGAATACGTACATGAAATGTTAAATATCGTATTTGTCTGGGGCTTAAAAATATATTTCTCACTTAGCAGAAGAGAAAAAGAGTGATCAGAAATAGATGTACTGGCTATCAAAAATAAATATTCATGAATTTATGACTGTCTTTTGTTTTTAGGGTTCCGTACCCGAAGAGTGCCTAACGGGACCCTATTACTAAGCCTCCGCTGTCTGCCTGCCTGCCTGTCTGTCTGTCTGTCTGTCTGTCTGTCTGTCTGTCTGTCTGTCTGTCTGTCTGTCTGTCACCAGGCTGTATCTCATGAACCGTGATAGCTAGACAGTTGAAATTTTAACAAACCCTTCGTGCGCGAGTCCGACTAGCACTTGGCCGGTTTTAGCTTTAAAAGTTTTTAATGGCATCACTTAGCAGTCACATGACTCGAATGACCTTTTCAAAGTTAATTTCGTACTTATTATCAAGTATATCGTTGGCAACGCATATGTCAATAATAAAATCACTGTATGTGTGTACAGTCAGCGTCAGATATATGTTAGCCAAGATCTCAAATAGACCTACAAACAAAAAGCATCACGCCTTCCCATGCGGGGTGGCAGAGGCACAATTGTGCCCAATTTGAACAATTTTTTTTCATTGCTTCATTTAGCGTGACGACGGAGGGCTAGCCCTTCGCCACAGCTACGGAGTGATGTAGGTTTCTTCACTATGTTTTCCATCACCTTAAGAACATCGGAATGTACCTAACACAAATAGACAGATCAATAGATAATTTTAACATTTTTATATCACATGTATTATTGAATAATCGGTTAAGTGCGGTTCAGAATCAGACACGAAGGGTACCGTACTATCGTTTCACAAAACTTAAGCACCTAAGACAATAAAACAAAACAAAAAGAAAATTAAAAACACGTATGGGGACCCCCTTTAATTTGTAATATCTCTCGTAATTCAGTATTTGTTGTTCTTGTGGCAACAGTTATACACATTCTGTGAAAATTTCAACTTTCTAGCTATTACGGTTCGTGCTCTAGGACCCGCTGACGGACGGACGGACGGACGGACAGAGGGAGAGCAGAGCCTTAGTAATAGGGTCCCGTTTTGCACCCTTTGGGTACGGTACCCTGAAAAATTAATATGAATATAAAGTAATAATAATAATAAAACTACACTCCCGCCGAGGTGGCTGGAGGTGGCACAGTCCAGGGTTGTGTGAATTCAGGATGAAAAATGAAAAAATGAAAAAATATTTATTTATCAATAGGAAAAACATACAATGAGTTGCCGGTGACTCCCACACTAGGGAAGCCTGTGTCGTGGGAATCAAATTACACGATTTACTGTAGATCGGTACGTCACGCAGCAGGTGGAGGCCCTTGCCCAGCAGCGGGACATAATTACGGCTGCATAAAAAAACTACAGTTCCTAATTAATCAAAAGCAATAGATACACAACGAAAGCGATTATCATATAAGCATATGTTATGCATAGTAATGGTAATATATGATAAATGGTAAGAGATGTGTGAGCGAGAGGGTTAAGCATTACTTACAGAAAAGAGTATAATCCCTATAGATTGTACATAATGTAAAGTATTTTCGAGCTTATTGTTATCGGTAGCCCTTGCGATCCTAGGTGTGTTGCTCCCGTGCAAGCAAACTGTGTCATTTACACAGAGAGTCACGCAACGAAGACTCAAGTAAACTAAATGGCATTGGGTAATGTTGGCGTCGTTTTGACGTTTCCATAGAGTTTGGTCGATTTTGAGTATTGGCAGCCACTCATGAAACTTATAAATTTTGAAAGAGCAATTAAAAATAAGCTAATCTTACTATGGAGTACATATAGCTAAATCATTTCGGGGCTGAGATGTATCACTTTAAAGATTTTTCAGTACAAAAAGTGTTACATTGAAGCTCTATTATCTCAGCTTCGAAATGGTTTATAGCAATGCTTCCTCTTTAAATATAATACACTAGGATACTACTACCAAATAATGATACAGATATCGGTGGCCGCGCATAAAAAAAATGACGCCAATGGTCCATAGTAAGTTACCCAAACCCCTTTGTTTACTAAGATTCACTCAGATAATTATATGTCTGAAAGTAAAGTGTATCAAACAAAACCATGCGTTTTAATGACAACCTACTTGTTTTTACACTTTCGACATAGACTGTAGGCATGAGCTACGCTTCTTTTATTTCTAAATAGAGGTGCACGTGACAATTATGCCAATGTGTTTTAAGAATAAAACATTTTTTAAATAAAATATTAAAAAAAAAAAAAAATGTCATGCAAATACAATATACCAATGGATTCTTTTTTTTCTTAACAATATTAACTTGTTCACGCAATTCTGTAAATATTTCACTTATTTCATATAATGCCGCCGCCGCCCGCGCCGTTGAGAAGCAATTTGCTTAAATGTTTTTATTCGCTCGTTTTATTATTCCCCAAAATTTTTACTACAAAACATGTAGGTAGCGCCATCTGCAGAAAATTACTTTAAGATGTTATAAACCATTGAAACTTCGCTACGGAAAAGCTGCGCGTGCGGTCTTGCGTTGTTTTGTACCTGTTAGTTATTCTTAGTTATTATGTTCGCCGCTAGATGGCACAAGAGGAAAAAGAGAATACTTATGTGAAAACTATGAATTAATTGACTGTACTTATATAATTACATCGGGTGGATTTATATGAACTTGATTCAGGTATGCTTTGCAGAATATTTTAATAAGTAAAAAATAAATAATCACCAGTTTTGTTTGTGCAGCCGTTGAAGTCTTTTGTATGAAGTGCGTTAGACGGTACAAGTTCGATTATGACACAGATTTTTACGAGGACCCGACGCGACGTGACGGTCGTTATTTAAAAACATGCATTGACTATGCTAAAAACTTATGAGTTGGTAAAATGATAAAGTAATTTGTGCTCAGATTAAAACTTGCTGTTGTATACAAAAATCTCTTCATACGAGTTTACACGTCTCTTCTCTGAAACATTCTTACTTCTTACATTGTAATAGTAGGATTCAAAGTTAAATATTCATACTGCCTCCAGGTTCCTGGTCGGGCGTAGAAGGTTTGCCGTGTAATAATCGGGAACTTCTAGGAAACCATCGGCAAATGCGTGCGACTATAACTGTCATAGTAGTTGATCGATCAAAGATGCTGGCCAAGCCGAACCGACTCCGGACTGGCCAGGGCCGCTGCGCCGAACTAATGCATAAGTGGGGGTACAAAGACAACCCTTTCTGCTCCTGCGGAGCTATTCAGAGCATGGCCCACATGACGGACGATTGTCCTCTATGGTCGATTGAGGGAGGACTGCAAAAAGTCCACTCCGCTGACGAAGAGGCTATCGAATGGCTGCTCAAGCTGCCACATTTATGAGTTGTGACGTGGACGACTGCGACCAAACGCTTAATAAATAAATCGATCAAAGAAAACCACCACCCAGATGACGTTAAAGTAATGAATGCATTATAATACTAGATCTAAATTTCGAACCCAAGTACATAGAACCATATTTGAATTCGAGATTCATGGTTCAAAATCGAATATCATTAGTATGTTAGAATTGATTATCCAGGGTGTTGATTTGTTCGCCGAGCTCAGAGGTTGTTATTTACACGACACTGAAAATAAACAAAAATATATAAAAAAAAAACAAATTTTTTATTTCAAAAATATTGAAAAGACATGAAAATGTAGCCCGAAAAGGGTCGCACGGGGCAGGGCGGGGCTCAGGGCGCGGGGGGGAGTCTGTTAGCACTCGCGCGCGGTGGCTAGTTGGGGTATCCACAATTTTAGGTAATTTCAGGAAAATTTTCAGATGGTAAGTTTTGAATGAAAACTATGCGAGGAAAAATTAAAACTATTTTTTTGTCATAAGCGATATTTTAACTATCAACTCTGAGCCGGGCGTAACTTTACAAATCGACACCCTGTATGGTGAGAGTTTTTGAACGAGAAAAGGAAGCGTTTGATAGTCCCCCCTTATTAATAAAAAACTCCGGGATTAAAATTAATCCGGGAGTAACTACGGGACAGAGCTAGACAGCTGTCTTGCTCTGTCCCGTAGTTACTGCCGGATTAACTTTAGTCCCGATAAACCTTTTTATTTATAAGGGGGTAAAAGTGTGAGGACATGGGTCCAACACGTAGAGGCCCCTTTCAGAGAATTTCATTATTATTATTCAGACTCAGCATTCTAAACCAAGTACAAAGAACCGAATTTGAATTCCACATTCAAAGTTGGGCCATCGGAACTGGTTCAAGGAGTCCTGCCTGGTGCCGGAAGTGAGAAGGCTCGAAGAAAGTACGCGCGCGCGCAACCGGTCGCGTTAGTGGGCCAGCGAGACCACGCCTGAGCCACGATTCAGTGCGGGTGGGACTGAGAACGTGTCGACGTTTATTCATATTCCTTATTGAACGGAAATTACAATGCGCAAAGGCGAGCTTATCTCTAAAACGAGATTTCTTCCAGCAAACCTAGGCAGTACAGGGAAGATCATAGACGTTTCATCGTCTTCTAATTTTATAAATGGCGTGCTATAACCTCTTTCAAGGTTAATTTTGGAAGAGTATTTGAGACCACGATTTGGTCAGATTCTTTAATGAGGACCTGGAAATGAACTCGTTAATGATGTTTTGTTGCTGGTTCTAGAAGTACGGGTAGAGTGATAGGATCAACAAATTATTTCATATTCATATGTGTTTAAGAACGGCATGGCTAAACTATCTGATTCGTGAACGGCTCCTTCACCCACACTTAGTAACTTATTTTTTGTATTACACAAAACAAACAATTGGAAAATATATTAAAATAAACAATGTAGGAAGGTGAGTTTAATTCTTAGAAGATATTTCGTTTCTGCACGCTGGTGCTGACAGTTCACTGCGACAGGAGGAGCAGTTATAAGCCCCGCAGAGTGGTAATTCACTGACAGTTCCATACATTTGATACATTGTGATAAAACATAGCTCTTAATTCAATAGACATAATGTATGACGATCTTTGACGTTACGCGCATTAACATTTTGCGGTGCTTATACAAAAACAGCAAGGCATTATTCGCTATTATTAGGATTTTTATACTCTAGCTTTCCTAACATATCTATAACATTATTAATGAACATGTTCGCAGAAATTAAAGGAAGAGAGAGTAAAACCGACGTAGTTATATTTCAGACGTTTCTGAATTACGGTCTGCGCTTGAAATCGAGCATCCGATGTATTATTGTAAAGCAATCTGTCAAATTGCTTGTTTCCAGGAAAGTAAATTTTTAATTGGTATTCAGAGAGATATTTCTATTAAGAGAAATATTGCAGATATTGATATTTTGGAAACCCTCATAATTATTGTTCGTCATTTTATTTAATATCTATGATTAAAACTTTGTGAATTGACAAAGGTCTATTGGAACGTGGGAAAACTGAATCTTAAAAGTTACTATGAATGAAAAAATACCTATACCGATATCAATATCTGATGTCACCCGAGAATAAGTATCAGCACATTTTTGCCAGTATTTTTTCCGTCGTGTTTATGCTTCCTCCTTAGTACGCACAGATAAACATTCATTATCCAAAGCAAAACAAACCAAATAATAAAATTATGATTGATTGATAGATGTATAACATTCGTACAAAATAGTTGACAGCAATGCGGCTGCCGCTAGGCATTTGGAACAATGTCTAACAATCGAATTTGGCAGAATCGTGCGCCGCGACGCGAATACATTGACCTTAATGAATCGCAAATACGTACTATGTTGAATCGTTGATAAATGGGTGCTGCGGTTAAATAACGAAGAGGCGAAATAAAAAAGCAAATTTGATACAATTGAGATTTCTTTCATTGATCTCAAAAATTAGACATCATATCATGAATAGATATAAAAAAATGAGGCAATCTAGAATAACTTTCATTGAAATTTATGAATAAAACAACAATTTATATGTATCGTCATATACATGTAGAACCACTTAACGATGGTAGGTACGAATAGCTATAATTTGCACAAGGGACCTATATTGCAAGTGGTTAAAACTGAACCTAACTAAACGTCATCGGAACTAGGTTAAAGGTTCCTTTATCCACATCGGTTACTACAAATCAATATCGAATGCCAACTAATCGATACTGCACCTTAATTAACCAAATCAAGCACTACTTTCGACTGTACAAGTGTAATTCACCTGTGGCCGATTGTACTGTACGTTTTAGTGTGACTGTTAGAGATAGAGTCGGTGAAAGTCCTCGCCCCATTCACAAGACGCATACAAATATTAGTGGACGCCACACATGGACTACACACAGAACAAGTTTAGGCCTCTCTTATATGTCACTTCACCTGTTGAGCAGAACGACGGTGAAGATATCACTGATATTGTGCTCAATCCTATGGCACTTTTACGATAAACAATCGTCTATTGAACTTGGCAACCATAGGGCAACAGGTTTCGTAGCGTCAAATTTGGATTAAAAAGTAGAATTTAGTCTCTTAGGGACATAAGATAAAGATAAAGTCTTTATTGTCTCATAAAAAAAATATGTGTACATTTCATTCCATGCATATGTTTTATCAATTTTAAATTGTAATAACATTTGTTTTCAGATAAGTTAATATTTATAAATATACTTTTATTAATAAATTATATTACAATTTCCATTCAAATAAATAATAAAAATAGTATTTCATGCATTAATTATGATATGATTGTATTAGGTATATTAGAATTTTAATTTATTTATTCTATGAGAGCCCTTATTGGGTGAAGGCCTCCTCTAAGCTCTGCCATTCATCTCTATCTTCCGCTCGTACCATCCAGTTTTGACCCGCGACCTTTACAATATCGTCCGACCATCTCTTGTTCGGTCGACCCGGACGTCGCCATCCATCTTCTGGTCCCTTCCACTTCGTCGCTGCCCCGGTCCACCTGCCATCCTTCAATCTAGCCAAATGACCGGCCCATCTCCACTTCATACTTGTCACGTGTTCTACGGCGTCAATGACTATTGTGCGAGATCTTATTTCTGAGCTTCTTTTTCTGTCTTTGAGCTTTACGTTAGTTATACTTCTTTCCATCGCTTTCTGGCATACTGAGATTTTTCTTGCATTTTCAGCCGTAAGTGTCCAGGTTTGGCATCCATGAGTGAGTGAGGCAAGGATACAGGTGTTAAGTATTTTTGACTTCAGTTTTAGTGGTATGTCTCCTTTTAGAATCTCTTTCATTGACCAGTATTTTCTCGATGCTATGGTAATGCGGCGATTTATCTCTTCTTTGTCCATATTTCTAAAAGATGTCATTTTTCCTAGATAGATGTACTCATCCACGTATTCGATGTCTTGATTATCGATCTTTATTGGGATCTTTTTGGCGTTCGTCATGACCTTTGTTTTTGTGAAATTCATTTCTAGTCCTGCTCATAAGGACATAGGCCGAACAAACTAAAAATGGAGAACAATAGACAATATTGGGAGCGAGAGGGTTGACGTGGCAAGTTAATGCGATTTTTTTCTCGTAGAATTTTGTGCGTTGGTGACATAAATAATTAATTTAATTTTGTTTTGAGAAAGCCACGATCAAATATATAGATTCGATGGGCGTTTGAGTGGGAATTAGGACACATTATCCGAACGTTATCCTTGATCGCAATGTTTACGAGTAGAATAAATAGGCTTGTGGCCTGTCAAGTCAAAATATATACTTTTTTGAACTGTCAAAACGGAACTTTTGTTCCTGAGTTCTATGAAATAACAACAGAATGACGTCATGTAAAGTGCCTGCAAATGCTGTCTTTTTTGCACAAAATTTACTTTATAAAATATATCTGCTGGAAATATACAATTCTGAGAATGTCAAGCCATTTTGTACATAATGCTTCAACTTAAGACTTGTCTCTAGATTTATTGGATTACCTTGGCCACAAGCCTATTCGCTTAATGTAGAGATGACCGCATTAAAGAGCAATTAAAAATGTAACCGGTTTTACGACGTAGGATATCATTATGATTTTATCAATCACTTCCGCTGATTCTTTACAGTTGATGACTCTATCTACTAGGTACACGTAATAACAAGAAATTCATAGGTACCCTAATTCTTTGTAAGTTGACAAGAGTTGACAGAGGTGACTAAGGGAATTTCATCTCAGTGCCAGTGTAAGTTGGTTGAATGAAAGAGAGAGAGATATAATCCTATTATGCATGTTGGGTTGCTCATGTCAATAGGAAAATCGAAAGAAATCGCCAGACATAAGTAAAGAAGTTGCTCCACAAAAAAACATATGCTCACGCCTAGTTGCTCCCCTTCTTCAGCAATAAAAATATCTAGTCAGTCAAGTCTCTCAACAATCTGCGGTTTCTGATCTGGCAATGGCAATCCTACCGCTTTTTGGTTTACTTATACTTCAAGGCTAAGTATAAGATTCGTACCCAGTACTTCCAGATAGACATGATGTGCTGCACGTGTTACATGATGATGCCTCCCACATATGTATTGCTGTAGGCGAAATATCTGCTGATCTGTTTGATGTATCTAGTCAAATCAACGTCAAACTTTACACATGAATATATGTATTGTGGTTTTTGTATGAAGAAGTCAACAAAATAATTTTGTCGCAGTCCATTATGACCACTGATCCGTTACATCCGACACATGAAGACTTTAAACCGCGACTTTGTAGACGTCAGTTTCCTGCGTATGAAAGAAATTGTGGAATTTATAAATAATTTATCAAGTTAAAATATTGGCATAAAACTGGCCACAAAAACTTTTTGCATCACGCGTCACTAATAAAAAATCATAGCAGATCATCATAGTAAAATAAGCTAACCGAGGTTATATTACAGTATATATCATGCCCCCGCCCCCAACTTCCATCACCAACCCTGGCTTGCGCATCGTGTATAAAGATATTCCCAGGTCTTGGATGTTTACATGTTTGTGACATCGCTGTTTCTGGTTCCTACTACACAGGGTATTCTAGTATGGGGCCAGAAGCAATAAATGTGCCTGTATGTAAATGTTATGATTATGTTTATAATCTGATGCTGCTGAGGAAATTTCAGAGACTATAACAAGATTTTCTGAATGATTTATTTTTAAAGAAATTAGAAGTGCTACCACCTAGCAAAAGTCCAGCCTATGAGATTCTTCGTTACGTTATCTATTACATTTGCAGCACATTTACATACGTAACGTTGTAGTGAAAGTATGGGACTTGTCCCCACATACTAATGTTCCGAATTGCTGGAGAATCCGCCTCGGACAAGTTGATAGCTCGCACTTTTCTCCATGGCGACTTGCGACGGCAGCAAATAAACTGAATAAATTAATCAGTTGAACCTAACCAACCCCTCTTCAATCGCCAAAGATGTTGAACTGAACAGAATTGACAACTGCTTGAAAAAACTTCTGACGATTTGAGGCTACGTTTGCAAACCGTCAATGCAAACCACTTTGGTACATATCTCGAGGAATTAGTGACCACTAAAAATCCTGCAATGAACTGGAAACAACGTGTAAGATTATGCACTAAACACAGGATTTTGTGAAATGACAAAACGTATCCTAAAACCAAGCCATGTCCATGTTGCTTGCTAACTCAAGTATACTGAAAATTGCGGGAGAATCACATTATGTACTCCTATGAGTGTACCTCTACATGAAAAGGTGAATGTTACAAGCTGCGTGTGTTTTGCTGTAGTTTTGAGTAACGTTCTTCAACTTGGGGGCTGACCAGAAGACGATGTCTGTGTTTCAGATAAAATTTCAGCCATCAACAGCGCAAGTCATGGCCGCTTCTGCGTAGTGGCCGGTCTATGTCCCGTTGCGGCCACCATCACTACTTTCCTTCCCCGCGTGTATGACGTAATTCTATAAAAGAGAATGCCTCCGAGACGCCGCCGCTATACTGTTTCCGCACGCCCGAGCATCGCGTCCTCTCACAGCGGGACCCAGGACGCGGCGGACCACTTCCGCATAAGGACACAGTGACCACTAGTTCAACAAAAGGTGAATAGTGTTATCAGTGCAGTGGTGCGCGTCAGTCAGTGATAGTGTGTGTACTACAAGAGGTCTGTTTGTTTCAGATACGAGATGAGGTCGGTATTTCTGTTAGCGGCTCTGTGCTGCTTAGTGTTGTCGGCGTACGCGAGCCCTATCTCGAGGGCGGAGGAGAAGGTTGTGGCGGAGGCTGGTGTAGGGCGGCAGGCGGCGTCGGGGGCGCCGGCGCCGGCGGCGGCTGATGACGACGATGACGACGACGACGACGATGATGACGACGTCGGGCTCGACGGCCTAGCAGGTACACGATGTGACAATTAAAGTTTTAGAGGAGTAAGACTAATTTCAGAAGCGGTGATGTAAAAGAAATCTAAATTAATCTTGATTTGTTTGTAAACAGTTCCAATATACTGTTGCCACATGACAAGAGCTGTAAGTTTCAGATTTAGGTCAGACTTTTTTTTTGTTTGAACAATGATCCTAGGGGTATCTTAATTTGAACCTCAGGTTAGGTTGAACCTCAGATGTTGAAATGATTGATACGTCGATGTGTCTGCATTCTTTCTACAACACACAAGGACCTTACTTACTTACTTACTTTATACTTTATTGCACAGAAAACATAATACAGACACTTAATATTAGAAAAAACATGTACAAAGGCGAGCTTATCTCTAATAAGAGATCTCTTCCAGCAAACCTAGGATGGAGAGGATAATTTAATAAAAGGCCTTGTGTGTGGCTAGAGGTATGCGTGATTTTAATGTATACCTACTTACTTATTTCTTAATTGAGAATTCAGCAATACAGCTTCTTCTTTGGTCTTTGATTTAAATTAAAGCATCTCGTTCCCTCAGACACACGATTCTAATTTTAAGATAATTAAAAATTAAATACTTACTACTAATAAAGCGTTTATATTGAGTTTGTTGAGCAAATCGACTTTAAATAGTATACATGTTATCAACAACTGATCAATCAAAGATCTTTTTCAAATCTATCTTTCAGTACTAGCCAATTTGCTTCAAAATTATCAATCCATAATCTAAAACGAGCGGCAGTGCCTTGGATGTGCTACTTGCTAAGTTCATGGAATATCTCGCAACTTCGGGTCTCTCCACCAATCACAGCCACTTCGCTCCAGCCTTTAGTTCATCCTACTCGTGTGAAAACTCATGTGACCTCTGATGAGGTTTACCGTTCCGATGCGCAGGAGTGCTAACGGTAGTCGAATACATCGTTTCTCTTCGCTTCACCGGAATCATCTATTCCGCATTCAACACATTACCAACCACCATAAAACTTCATATTAACTCGCTTTAACAAGATTTTATTACGCATTGAGACCAGTAATTGCTTTCAAATGATATGTTTATGAAACGGTGTTTAATATTGCAGAATTCCTTTAAGATAGAGTTAATCTCTTCAATTGATAATTGAGCATAGAATGCCTTTATTTATTTAAATGGTTGTTTATTGACTTGCTATATACTTAGTTGAATGTGTAGGTCATATACCTACATACTAACTGGATTCCTCATTGCTTTTTTCTGTCGATGTTCATAAAATGGATAACATTATTTAAAACTGTTTCAACTCAGTCATCGTGTTTGACATTCAATGAAGATACCTCAATCATAGAAACATATAAGAATGTCCTATCAAACTTCCCACGATTCGATAGCGGTTATCAATTAAGCCCGTATGCAACGGTAGAGATACCAATATCGGGCATAATGATTAATTCAGAGTCAAGTTTAAAAATAGTTGTGAAAGTGTTACGGTCTTCCATTCATGAGCATACTTGTAAAACAGGACGCGAGCACTTGGCCTAAAGACTGGAATGTAACTTGGCTTCAAGACTGGAACTTGGCTTGGCCTAAAGACAAGTGGAATGTACCGGTCGTGACAACCGCTCGATAGTTAATTAATGCAAACAGACCGCCTCAATCAGAGAAATTGACGCTCCCGTGGCTTTCTAGAGGAAAGTCTTCGTATGCACGTCACGCACGGCCGCCGCCTTCATCGACTCGATAGACGAACTTGGTTCGGACTGGCACGATTTGATGTGGGCCAGATTAGACGCTTGATAAGGCATAGGATTGAAGATGTGACGGTTGAGTGACAGTCCACTATTTGGAAATAATTATAAGGCACTGAGATTAATCTGTGAAAGTTTGGTATTGGTGTACAAGAAAAGAGGGCATCGAATCGAGAGATTTTTAGGAACATTCCTTTGCTTCCTTTTGTGAAACATAAAAGAATCAACATCTCATTTAAGAATTCCTTTCTACTTTCTTAGGCTCAGAAACGTCACAGTTGGTCCCTATTTGAATGCTGTTTTGTAATGGTCGTAAATAACACAATAAACTTTTTGTAGAAGACGACGATGACGACGATGATGATGACGACGACGACGAGGCTGATGACGACGATGATGATGACGACTACCTGGAGAGATTCTTCGATGACATCTTGGGCGGTAAGTGAGATTAATCTTATAAAATACTTAGCACTTTTGATCTCGGGGGTGTAAGAAAACCTCGATATGGAAACATCTTTGGAACCGTTGTTAGAGTGCATTCTGCAATGAACTATATTTTTCGACGAATGGCGCAAAATTTGAAGTATGTTTGATACCAAAAAGTAGGAGTTATTTTGGCCGATTCTAATCAATGTTTCTGAATTTGTCCATATAGAAGACGAGGATGAGGACGACGACGACAGCCCCGCAGCCGTACAGCCCGTAGTCGCGCCCGCTGATACAGTCGCCGCCGCGCCCGCGCCCGCCGCTGCCGCCGCTGAGGACGCCGAGGCCGCCGCCTCCGAGACAGAAGGAGAGGTCGAAGCCGCAGAAGGCGACGAGCCAGAAGCCGGACAGAAGGAGCCCGAAGAACCCGCGCCCGCACCCGTCGCCGCCGACGACGATGACGATGACGATGACGACGATATCGGCGACCTCGGCGTAGAGGACGATGACGACGATGACGAAGAGGACGACGACGACGAAGACGATGACGACGACGACGATATCGAGGACGCGTTCGGCAGGAACAACTCTGTCAAACACTCACGTGAGTCAAAAAAGCTGAAGGCGACCACATCGAAAAAGTCCGGCAAAAAAGCGAACCACATCGCCTCCAAAGTAAAGAAAACCAAAGCCACATCCGCCGCGGCAGCCGTCCCCGAGCACAAAAAGTTCAGATAGTGAGTAGAGCACGCAGGAGCCCCGGAGCCTCCCGGAGTCCCCTGGAGCTCCCCAGCCAACCTCCACCTGAGTGACCTCCGCGGTCCCCTCCTCTAGCTTAGCTATTTATTGACTATTTATTATTTATTCTATCTAATTTATTTTATTTATTAAGTGAGTGTGTCTGATGTGTGCAAGTGTATGATAACGTGAGTCCGAGTTAAATTAATGTCTAGATCATGTCACACTGGTCTCGTGGCAATTTATTGGAAATAAATCTGTTGTTCTTAATTACTGTGTGAAATTTTTTGCATTACTTACACCTTCAGATTGATTTGTGCGTTTTCCTCTAAGGTTGCTAGCGACCACTGTTTATTCAAATTAAAACGACATATTGAAACATCGGTCAGAAAACTAGTTGGCTAAAGTTTCAGTCATTCATTGTCAGAAATACGAGTGACATAATCTAGTGATGTTAATTTAATTGTGTTTGTAACAATAAACGTATACTAGTCAATAAACTACGTATTTATAAATTCTCCTCAAACCCTTATCCACTCATACTTCTATACAGGTGTATGTTATGTATTACTGGGCATATATCTAAAATAAAATTTCCTATTTACTTCTTTAGTTACAATAACAATAATAATATGTAATTGATGTAGATGACATTTTATGTTAGACATGACTAGCATTTTGACCGATATATCTATGTAGTATACGCACAAGCCAAGTCTCATCCCTTCCCTGATCCTATGTTCCGAAAAAGGATAAGTATATGCTCTGGCTTCGTGCTGGATCCCGTGAGGATTTGAAGTGATGGCTTAGTCGTGACAGCGCTCTAGCTAGAAACGCGACTGGACCGGCGACGGGGTGGCGGCAGCGGCGGATGTATGAAGAAGGAACTAGTTTGAAGCCGAACTGTGTTAGGGGGTCGCCCGCGGCGATCATGCCCGTGGTATGCCAGCGTCTACTTACTTTCCCGGCCGTCCGATGAACCCATCCGATTTCTTCCACAGCCTTGACACTTTCTTTGACCTTGCCACGCTCAGAGCCACGACCTTGAGACGCAATCACAGATATTTCCAGAAACAATCGATAGAAAGTAAATCGCTAAAGTTTACTCTCACTGCGCCGAATCCACCGCAAAATTTGCCCGGATAAGTGAAAACGAGCTAATGAGATGCTAAAAGAGAAATTTTAAATACTTGCTGTCGTGAAATGCGGGGAGAGTCGCGAGGAATCGACATTCGACCCAAATAAAACCTGTTTACGACCGGTAGCTCACCTGTCTGATTTCAAAGTTGGCTAAAGGAAGTCACTTCCGTTTACCATGTTTGGACTTTCTTTGCGATTTTCACATCAAGGTGAAATTATGTTGGTTTCGCGAAACGTTTAGTGCTCTAGTTGCGTAAGGCATGGTCATCGGAGGTAACGAAGATCATTGGTACAGAAGCAGGGTTCTGTTATATGGAGATACTCAAGTAGGTATACTGAATATAATGGGCGTTATTAGCGAATACAACGCGCTGAATCGAAGCCGCATTTAGATTTCCTCGCGGCGAGCTTGGCACGCAGTTTCTTTTACGTGTGGAAAATAGAAAATCCACCGTTGAGTGGTCGTATTAATTGGAACCGGCTCTATTAGAATTCAAGTGGGTCTCGATGATACCGATATACTGTTAGTCGGTCGCGTGCCAACAGAACGCGATTGGAATAATACACAACGTGTGCATTATTATGCGCTGCTTGACTAATTCGCACAATACTGGTACGTGCGTGATATCATGAAACTGAAAACTTGGCAGAACCAAATACCAAATATTCGATAGAAAACACTGTCACGTCACGTTACATAGATGAAAGAGAAATGGTTTGCAATGAAATTTCCCTTGTGATGCAATACAAGGTCAATGTAGACAATTACAGATGTGTGTTTCGCAAAGAAATTTTTGTCATACTACAAGTAATGTTATGGCTCTATGAAAGTTGTTTGGAATTATGTAGATCCTCTAACGATGTGATATGATACGAAACTTACTTTCTACCAATTAGGAGGCAGAGTATATTTATTCATCGAATACTGGAATCCTTTTCCAATAGATGCACTTGTTTCATAGATATTAAAACAGGAAAAAACGAATATTTTTAGATTAGTTAAAGCGGTAATATTAGAAGATCATTTTAATGGATAATTTCCAATATCTTGGAAACATCATTCAAGGAAGCAAAAATATAATATTTCTTGACCAGGACGATTACGCAGCGAGATAGATAGTAGATAATAAGTATACGTAAAACAGAAAGAAAGCAAGAGAAACAGACAGATAAATTGTTGTATCTGGTAGGAAAATTATCAAGGGAGATTATGTCACGTTCTAGGGAGTTAGTATTCAATTTATAAATGGTTCAATCACAATTTTTTATCCAAGTTCAATTATTTTAAATAGGCTACAGTATCTCCCGTTCAGATACTCATTGTACGATGCTTATTTAGTTCACTATGAGTACGATACACTTTATCACACCACGATAGTACTGTATTGAGACAACTCATGATAATTCGACTATAATCACTGCACCACTTCAGAGGTCTTACTTACCTTACAAAAGATGAGGGTCAGATATCAGAAGCTAGTTAGGAGGCATGTCGTACAACCTAAGTGACACTACACTACGTTATGTTATGCTAGGTAAGTGTCTTTCTTGCAAATCGAAATATCGCTCCACCTGATGATGGCTTTTTGTTGTGATACATGCCGCCACGCAGGGAGAGTAGGAACAAAGCCATAAATCAAATAAGTGTGGACTACACTGGCTAAGGATATGCCTTTGAATGATATTGGTTCGGACGTATAGGATCCACCGATACCCAACCTTATATGGTCGAAAAGAACAGGAAAATTAAATATTGAACTGTTTTCTATAGGCGCACTTGAAGAGGATACCACAAAGAAGCCAGTACCAGCCGTATACATTGTCAAATACAATCGTTTTGTCGACAACATTCTGGAGAAGATGAACGACATTCTGAGAAGATCTTACGATCCCGTCAGCGTCAAACTGCAGCCTATTGATGCTAATAAGAAAACCTCCAAACCAAAGAAGAATAAGACGAAATCTAACAAAAAGTAAGACTACACTTTGAATTAAATTATACTATGTTTTCTTCGTTTATTCTCAGAAATAGAATCCGAATATTGTCGTTCCAAAAATTGTGCTATTAGTATAGCTGTAGTCTATTCTGTGATTCACTTTAGTTTTGTCACCTCCAAATATTCGATATCTCAACGAAGTATTGCTTATCAATAAGGAAATGTCAAAAGTAAAATACAGAATTGAACATAGCTGGATTTACTTCTGCCAACTTAAAGTAAGTTTTGAACTAGTATATTATAATACTTGTATTTTCTAGGAAATCTTCCCACAAGAAGAAAAACTCGGCACGTGGAAACGAGAAAAAGAAAGACGAAATCCCATCATCGTCGGTGGCCCCCGAAAAAGACATGAAAGTCGAGGAACCCATCATCAATGACGTAAAAGTGACTACAGAGCAAACGGTGGTGAGCGAGGCCGTAGCATCTAGGGCTCTGAAGGAAAAATCCGAGAGCACTAAAGCTAAACCTGCCACTCCAAAACCGAAGCCACCAAAGACTCCTGTGAAGGTCAAGACTCCAAGCAAAGCAACTCCTAAACCAAAAGCACCAGTGAAGAGTACCACGAAGAAACCTTCAGTGAACAAAAACAAAGTTAAGACCACAGCAGAAAAGAGCAAGCCCAGGGCCAAGGGAACTCTGTACGGTTTGTCATCTTTGAGAAGAACTGGTGATGTGGCTGTTAGCATTATGTCAGACCACACTACTGTAAAGAGCAACTTTGCTGTTGGGCCTTTAATATTGAGAGTCGAGAAAGAGGTGAGATAATACATCCTGGATTCTTTCATTGCTTTGTAATTTTGAAGATTTGTTGACCCAATTTATTTTATTGTTTGGATGAACATTTCGATTGATTTTGCAGGTCGGTCGTGGAGGGAAGAAAGAAGTGAAATCAGCAACTGCGACCACAGCGGAGATGACGGGCAAGATCACATTGAGAGTCAACAACCAGGGTGTCGCTACGTTGCATTCCATCAAGGTTTTGCAGCCTAAACAGGTAATCATGTTCATCGCCTGATGGCTGATAAAGTTGACGCGCCAGTTTGCCCTGTCTTATAAAATCTGATTTTGCGTCTCAGTATACGTCCAAACTTACCGTCGTCGAAGAAACGTGAGCTAACGAGGATCTCATGTTACCTACCTTGTTACCTACCTGAAATTCGAAATTAAGATCTTGTTTAATCCATTCCTAACCACCTTTGTTTGGCTCCAGGTCCGTGTGGACAGCAACCATGAACGCACCCGTGAGTTGGTCTGGCAACGAAGCGCCCGCATCGCTCATGTTGTCTCGCAGAAACTCATGTCAGCCTCCAAGCCAATGTTCCGCCATCCGATTGAACAATAGTTCAGTATATAGACTAAGCATTTCAATAACCTCACTCACATAATTTTGAATGCATTTACTAGATTCTATGTTGACTGATTGTTTTATAGACTGCTAGAAACATGAGTTTTCAAAACTCTTGATTAAATACATACGATTGTTTTATATACATTTATTGTATACATATTGTTATTATCAGGATTTACATAACACAACTAACGTGTGGCGAACGTCACTTTAAGTATAGATACTATGATACTCAATAAGGAATAGTCACGCGATGCATTTGTTATTGTGTAATTCGATGGTGCTAATGGAAGTATTGAAGAGATTTATGCATTTATTAGGATATAGTGATAGATTTTGATGCAAAACAAATAATATATTTTTTATTCTACATAGGTCCGTTTGATTACTCAGCTAATAAACAATAATTAAAAATTGAATTCTGTGCAAATGGTTTATTCACCCAAGCTTTGTGTTTCTAAAAAGGCTTATTTGTATCGGTAACTTAAATATAGGCTGTATACAAATAAATATAATATGTACAATTGTACATACAATAATAAGTACACGGTACTTCTCAGTTAAAGCTAAGAATTAGCTATTATTAACTTCGGTATTGTAATACGATCTTACCAGAAAGTAGAACTGGATTTGTAGCAAACTATTTCAAACTGGGGATTAAGAATTTGGCAATTTATTCGAGATAGAGATTTTCAATAATTCTAATTTTATCTAACTAATATAACTAGCTTAATCACGCTTTAGCAAACCTATAGTAAAATAACTTAAAACTAAAACACTGGAAGTCATAGTAAACATCAGAACTTAGTATGCATTGTCATTCAGATATCCCTCACTGGCAGTTTATTACTATTGTACTGTGATCAAACACTGGAGAGCAATTCTTAAAAATACGCATTCGTATGTCGACATAAATGCCAAAAATACGCGGCTGGTTTTACGTTCCGTAGATACACCATACGCGCAGAAATAACGCGACTGAAATGACTGAATTGTATAAAGTTCGTTGCCGCCGAATATCAGTCCGACCGAAGTATGGTTGTAAGCCAAAACGCGACACAACATCGGTAGGTAAGTATACAGGGTGACTGCGGGGTCGTGTAGCAACAAAGTAAGCTTAGATTTGCCTGTTGGTTAGGAATGTTATGTAGGAGCTCGCTTAGTCATAATTTTTTTTGGTACCAAAAATCAATTAAAATGTTTTATTTTGGCTCAGGGTCAGTTGGTCACCCTACACACTTTACAAGCGCAACTGTCTTTTGACTTTGTCATAAATTGTTTATGGCCTTTGATTTTGACACTTCCTACTCCTCTGATTAGTTTATTTGAAAAAGGTTTTAACATCAATTGTAAGGTGGAAACTGCTGAATATGTTAGAGTCACGACCCAAAAGTCATCCTGTATTTCTAGTAATTAAATAGGCATTTCAGGCGTAATGACGACGTAATTCGGTCGCGTAATTTCGGCAGTCTGTCGACACACTAAAAGCCATAAAATCACCCAAAACTATCGTGTCACAAACTGTTAATGTTCTTTGGCCATTAATACACTAGAACAACAACTAAAACATGTTTATATCACTCACAATCATTTGTTCTATATACACTCATACTATCGATGTCACGTGACAGACCCGGTTGCAGGATTATTACTACTATCTATGGTGGTACGGGTAAGTAAAGGCGAGCTTTGTTGGTCCTCCGGGATAATGACTTCTAGCATATCCTCGTCCGCCGTGTAAGGAGGAGGCGGTGTAACATTTTTGGTGTTTACTGTTTTGTTCAGCAATGGCATACCTACCTGGCCGGTGAGATCTGAAAAGAGGAATAACTCAAATTAGTAACCGGAACTTGTTGTTTCTAAGTTAAAATACGAGCATAATATCCAAGAGTCGTCCAGCAAAAAACGATGGGATGACGGTTCGTGTGGAAGGAATGCGGTGAGGTCGGCAGGAGCTGAGATTAGCATCAGAAAGCTACTAAAATACACACACAGTAAAACACAATGAAGATCATTTAGGCATCGGAATATTGAAATTCCAAGTACTAAGGCGTCTCCAGTACAACATTCAAGCATATTACTTATTCAATAACTCAAATCCATCAAGAAATGAGGGTAGTTGGAGAAGTTTTATTTCAGGTTTGTTTGAGCCCGGTTGTGACGTCACCAGTCGGTCGGAGGCTAGTGCTTTTACAAAAAGCCATCAACAACGCCAGCGCCACCAAGCGGTAACAATTGCATACCTGCCATTGTACACCTGCAATCATCCCAACCGTGCTTCAGCCATCTGGTATGAGATAACCGGCCAAGTGCGAGTCGGTCTCGCGCACGAAGGCTTCCGTACCATTATCTATAAAAAACGTTTGTTGTATGGGAGCCCCCCTTGATTTATTTTTATTTTTTTATTAATGTAAATAATATACTCAATATATTGTGAACATTTTAAGCGTCTACCTGCTACCATTATCAATATCGAGCAAAAATGGGCAAAAAAAATCCCCTTAATATTGAATTTATTTTGGTTTTTAGTGTTCGTTGTTATAGCGGCAACAGAAATACATCATCTGTGAAAATTTCAACTGTCTAGCTACCATGGTTCATGAGATACAGCCTGGTGACAGACGGACCGACGGACGGACGGACGTCTCAGTAATAGGGTCCCGTTTGGCACCCTTCGGGTACGGAACCCTAAAAAGCCAAGCTACTGTAGTATGGTGGTATAAGAGCTCGTCCAAAATGAGGGGCTAGCCTGGTGATTAAGGCGGGCGCGCAATATCGAACATAATGAAACCGCCGCTTGCGCACATACTGAAGTGACTACAGTCTTCACAAAATAAAAGGCCCGTTTTGACAAGTCACGCCCATGAAGTTTTAACCCCTGATGCGTAGGTGATAAAAGCCGACTGTTGCGTACAAGCAAAGCTTCTATTACCTATGCGTTAGGGGTTAAAACTTCATGGGCGTGAACTGTCAAAACGGACCTTTTATTTTGTGAAGACTTTAAGGCGGGTGTGGCTAAAGTTCGGCCCAGCCGCCGCGCCCGCCTCAGGCCCAAGTCACCACGCATTTAGTTTGGACGAGGCCTATTGGTTTAACCCTCTCGCTCCGACGTCTTTTGTTCTCCATTGTTAGTTTGTTCGGCCTATGTCCCTACGATAGTATACCGAAAGTGATTAAACTCACCTTGTAGCGTAGAGTCGAGTTCGCTAGCCACCCTCACGACAGTGACGCTAGTGTTCGCTTCAGTGAAGACCGTGGCCACGCTGTCCCGTGTCGCTAGCAACACTAGCGGCTGCCCGCGCGATGCCAGCGAGTTGGATAGTGCGCACAGGCCCTTAGCTGCTGTGAAGTCCGCGCCTGGGGAAGGAGATTGTTATGGTTATTCATTGCACATTAAACATAGAAATCTCTTGAGTATCGGTTGAGGCCGACTTCTGATAAGATAAGAGAAAAAAGATAATTGGAAATGCGTTGACGCCTTGCGAGAACTATTTCTATACCCTATCCAATATAACAGACAACTTGACAGATGTCACTCTTAGCCTTTGAGTGAGGGGATATTGCTCATAAAAATCGATTAATCAAAAGAATCGATACACCCTTTAAACATTTGTGAATCGGAAAGATGTCTAACATTTTATTCTTGATTCTTCAGTTACCTTTAATATGGTTGAAAATTAAACAATAACATCTTTAAGTGCTAATAGCAGTGATGGCGATGACAACTCTTTTGTTAGTTCAACTGAATAAATAACTTCGATTCTTTCCGAATGTTTTGGTAACATTCCCTAGTGTTTAAAAAGTGGATTTTATGAAGTTTTAGGTTAGCTGTCAAGTTGCCTGTTATATTGAATAGGGTATACTTAATCAAAATACCGACCGTCGGACAGGTAGGTTGTCATGCGTTTTTGACGGTGCTTTATTTGAATTCATGTTGCTTGTTACATGCCATTATGCTTACAGTATCAGGCCACTGAACTGCCGTAAGGAAGTTATCAAAAACATTCCTATATCGTTTATCCTCTAGTTAATAAAAAAAAAATAAAAAAATAAAAAAAAAAAATAAAAAAAAATAATAAATAAATAAATAATACCATGTTGTGTGCACATTCTTTTGGCGCTGGAGACAGCCTCTTTTATATTTTTTTGTTGTTATTTTAATGTTTTATCTCCACTGCTGTTTTGTGTACCAAATATAATAAATAAATAAATAAATAAAAATCCCAGTAATAGTATCCTAGTGTGGGGCCAGAAGCAATGTATGAGCCTGTATGCGCATGGTATGTTACGCACCGAGCACGTGTCGGCAGTCGATGACGACCGGCGCGCCGCCGCCGGCCTGCCTCTTGGCGGCGCGCTCCACGTACTGCCGAACGTACTCCACTCCGGGGAAGTAGAGGCTGCTGCCGACTGTCACCAGCAGGTAGCTGGACCCGGACGAGTTCTGGGAAGGAATGTTAATATTGCAGTAGAAATAACCGGCCAAGTGCGAGTCGGACTCGCGCACGAAGGGTTCCGTACCATTGTCTTTAAAAAACCGCAAAAAAAAACATGTTTTATGGGAGCCCCCCCTAAATTTTTTTTTTTTTTAAAGTAAATAATATACTCAATATATTGTGAACATTTTAAGCGTCTAGAGCTCGGCTAAGCTGAAATGACGCGCCCCACTCCTTGGTTTTGTATGACAAGTAAATACAAAACTTAGGAGTGGGGCGCGTCATTTCAGCTTAGACGAGCTCTACCTGCTACCATTTATCGAGCAAAAATGAGCAAAAAAATCACG
The DNA here is from genome assembly GCA_963457715.1 of Argyresthia albistria. Classification (NCBI taxonomy): domain Eukaryota; kingdom Metazoa; phylum Arthropoda; class Insecta; order Lepidoptera; family Argyresthiidae; genus Argyresthia; species Argyresthia albistria. The sequence goes on along the minus strand of OY735264.1, from coordinate 6,396,688 downwards.
TTTGTTGTATGGGATCCCCCCTTAATATTAAATTTCTTTTGTTTTTTTGTATTTGTTGTTATAGCGGCAACAGACATACATCATCTGTGAAAATTTCAACTGTCTAGCTACCACGGATCATGAGATACAGCCTGCTGACAGACAGACAGACAGACAGACGGACAGCGAAGTTTCAGGAATAGGGTCCCGTTTGGTACCCTTCGGGTACGGAACCCTAAAAAAGATAATAGGTCACATGACAGATGAGTGATGACAGTCGTATTGCCGATTTCAACAACAATCCCTATCTTTAGGGGACACTTTATCTCCTTTCAAAGGCCACCTAGCGGTTGTTTCGCTTTGACCTAAGTTTAAGCGTCATCTAGGCTACTAGGGGATCCCCTAAATTTAAGAGGCCGGCCTCCAGAACAGTCGCTAGACAGCTAAGAAAAAGAGCTAAGTGTCCCCTAACCGTTGGTGAAATCGGGCATCAGCCTGTTAGTGAGGGGATATTGCCCTCCTGAGACCCGGGGGTACTATTTTTGTCCTAAATTTAGGACATTCAAAAAGTCCATTATTTTGTTCGAAATATGCTGTACCATGCCAAAATAGTTTAAAAAAGAAATTCGATAAAACCTACCCCGGGTCTCAGGAGGTAAACATAGATTAATCAAAAGAATCGATACACCACATTAGGGAATTGGAAAGCTGTCTAACATTTTAATTAAAGAGATATCAGAATAGACAATATGATTGAAAATGAATTAATAATATCCCTATGCGCGGATATCAGTGATGACGATGAAAACTAATCTATTAGTTCAACTGAATAAACAATTTCGTTTTTTTTTCCCGAACCAAGTCTATAATGGAATTGCATAGGGATGCGTGTAAAACTGCTGGGCCACAGTGGATCAGGTTGACCCAAGACCGCAATAAATGACGTAATTAACAGGAGGTCTGAAAGTGGAGACATGTTAAATACATTTATTTTTCACGGGGTTATTAGGGACATCATTCATCATCAGTTCCGCATCACAATATTATTCTTCATCATCATCATCATCATCCTCAGCCCACATCGACCCACTGCTGGGCATAGGCCTCTTCTCTATAGCGCCAATCTTCCCGATCTTCCTTACCGTGAGTAAATGCACGAGTTATTACTAAAAACACAAAAATCACTATAGGTCTGCCTATAATATTTGAAGAGTTCCCTCGATTTCTCCAGGATCCCATCATCAGATCCTGACCTGATGGTTCATAGTACTGTTGAGGCAGGAATGCTGTAGCTGATGAATAAAAACTATGCTTTGCTATTTGCGAACTGAGACAGTTTATTTAATATTATAATGCAATATATACAAAATAGCTGACCCTGTAAGGATCGCGCAAGACGATTACGATGTGCGGAGGGTGCGAGTGGAATGCATGATAGGCTGTCTCACACCATATAATAAACCGGGCCGCGCCTCTCGATCTTCAGTATGAGTCGCTGTGTCGATGCTGCTACAGTGCTCCCCCTCAAGCGAAGCGTACGGGAGGTCTAACAACACGTCCTGATCTTGTCCTCCGTTCTATGTTTTCCTCAGACGACTCTTCGCTCATAGTGTAAGCTGGTTTGAGGCGATCGATGGACACGTTGACTTGTCGACCCGGCAGTTGTAGTAAAAAGTACTTGTCGCATCTTTGTAGCACCGGATAGGGTCCTTCGTAGGGTGCCTGCAGAGGTCTTCGTACAGCGTCAACACGCATGAAGACGTATTCACATGTGTGCAAGTCCTTGTGCACGAAAATCGTTCGTTGTCTGCTTTGTTTACGTTCTACCGGACGGAGGTCATTGATCTGTTGCGCCAGCTGATTGACGAAGTTGTGAGTCATTTCCATTGGCCGCGTTGGCACCCCTCTTGCTGGAGATGCGATGAAATCGCCTGGCAGGCGAAGTGCGCGCCCGTATGTAAGTTGAGCTGCGCTTGTTCCCGTGTCCGGTCGCGTCGCTGCTCGTAGCCCAAATAGAACAGTAGGTAGTTCGTCTGTCCATTTGTTGATGTTTTCTAAACGGGCCATAAGCGCTGCTTTGAGTGAGCGATGCCAGCGTTCTACTATCCCGTTACTTTGTGGATGGTATGCAGTAGTTCGTATTTTCTCAATGCCGAGTAATTTCGCCAGTGCAGAGAAAAGTTGACTTTCAAATTGGCGGCCTTGGTCGCTGGTGAGGCTGGCCGGACATCCGAAGCGGCTTATCCATCCCTCGTAAACAGTCCTCGCTATAGTTTCGGCGGTTATTTCTTGCACGGGTAAGGCTTCAGGCCATCGAGTCTTGCGGTCGATTATAGTAGCGAGTAACGTAACGAGGTAGCGATGTCCTTGCGCTGTCGTGCATAGCGGCCCAACAATGTCAACATGGATATGCTCGAAACGGTCGCACGGAGGAAAGGTCGCTATGTTGCTCGATGTGTGTCTTTGAATCTTGGCTTGTTGACACGAAGTACATGTTTTGGCCCAGTTGCCGATGTCCGTGTTCATGGAAGGCCAGAAGTATTTCTCTTGCATGAGCTTGCGCGTGGTTCTAATGCCTGGGTGGCTTATGTTGTGCACGGCGTTAAATGCGATGCGACGAAAGTCTTCAGGGAGGTAAGGTCGAACGTGTGATGTAGATATCTCGCAGTAAATCATCTCGTTTGAGTTAGGTATATTCATCTTCTTTAGTTGCAAATTTCTTTGTAGCAGTAGCGGTTTAATTTGTGTGTCCGTCTCTTGTGCAGCGGCGAGCTCCCTGTAGTCGATGGGGGCGGGGCATGTGATAGCTTCTATCCGTGACAGAGCATCTGCGACGACGTTATCTTGCCCGCTGATGTGTCGTACATCTGTTGTAAACTCGCTGATGAAAAGTAGTTGACGCGTTCGTCGGGGCGTGTCGTTGTCAGACGGCGGCTTGTTGATCGCGTAGGTCAGCGGTTTATGGTCGGTGAATACGGTGAGATGTTGCCCTTCGAACATCTTCCTGAAGTGTTTCAGTGCCATGTAGATAGACAACAGCTCGCGATCGTATGTGCTGTATCGCTGCTGTGTAGGCGAAAACTTCTTGGAAAAGTAGCCGAGTGGTTGCCAGGCGTTGTTTACTCGCTGTTGTAGTACCGCTCCTGCGCTCGAGTCGGATGCGTCACACATGAGGGCGAGGGGGGCGGAGGCAGACGGATGTGCGAGCAAAGCTGCGTTACGTATGCAGTCTTTGCTCGAGTTGAATGCTTTTTCTGCTTCGTCGTTCCATACGATTTTGCTTTTGTCATTCTTCTTAGAGTTGTGAAGGTAAGCATTCAGTGGCGCTTGTATTTCCGCGGCCTTTGGAATGTTTTCTCGGTAAAAATTTAGCATGCCGAGGAATCTTCGCAATTCTTGTATTGTTGTCGGTTTCGGGAACGTGACGATAGCTTGAGCTTTCTCTTCGAGTGGTTTGATGCCATCCTTGGATACTGAGTAACCAAGAAATTTAACTTCTTCTTGTCCAAGTACGCATTTCGACGCGTTAATAGTGATGCCGAACTCGTTCAATCGTTGTAAAACTGCGCGGAGGTGTCTAGCGTGTTCCTCTTCCGTAGTTGAAGCGAGTATGACGTCATCCACGAATGGAAACGCATAGTCTAGGCCTTGAAGTACTCGATGGATGAACCGTTGAAAGGTTTGGCCCGCGTTCTTGAGTCCTGGGCACATTCTTGGGAACTCAAACAAACCGAAAGGTGTAATAATGGCTGTTTTCTCAATATCGGCTTCTAAGACTGGCAGTTGCTGGTACGCCCGGTTCAAATCCAACGTTGAAAATATTTCCTTCCCGCTGAGTTGATAGGTGAAATCTTTCAGTCTCGGTATTGGGTACCGGTCTGGTCTTGTGACGGAGTTAAGCCTTCTGTAGTCTCCGCAAACTCGAAGGTCTCCATTCTTCTTGGGTACAACGTGAAGAGGCGTCGACCAAGGGCTTTTGCTGGGACGGCATAGGCCCTGCTGCATCATGTCTTCGAATTCTTTCTTGACTGCATGATAGCGATGCGGAGGAATTGGCCGCGCCTTTGAATATATAGGTGGACCCGTGGTTTCGATGTGATGTTCCACGTCATGCTTGGGACACTCCTTCATTGATGATAATCGTGTGACGTCTGGGAATTCTGCCAAAATGTCGTGGTACTTTTGTCCGATGTCAATGGTGCGAATTGTAGGCACCGATGAACTGCATAACGGTGCTTTGATGGAAAGATTGGTGACTTTATCGATCAGTGATCGACCGGCGATGTCGACGAGAAGTTGATGATGTTGTAAGAAATCAGCGCCTAGTATTGGCTTACTGACTGCTGCAATGACAAACTTCCATCGGTAGGGTCTTCCTAAGCTGAGGTCCAGGTCCAATGTTTTCTCGCCATATGTTGGTATGACGGTATTGTTGGCTGCATACAATGATAGTTTCGTTGGTTCCGCACGTCTTCCCTTTTGTTTGGGAATGACGGAAATATTTGCACCGGTGTCGATCAGAAACGATAGCTTTGACTGCTTGTCGTAGACGAATAGACGGTGTGAATTATTCCAAGCGCCGGTTGCCGTCTCAGCCAACGCTGTATTTAGTTTTCCGACGGCGAAGTAAAGTTGTTATGATCAAACTTGCATGGCCGTGTGCATCTCTGCGCATTCCTTCCATAGCGACGATGATAGTAGCAGGTATCATTGGCGGCGGTAAGCGGGCCCTGTTGCGAGTACATGTGAGGTGCGCTGGAGTGAGAGAGGTGCGGTCTTCGTGCGTTGCCGCTGCCAGTGCGCTCACTGCGCCCGCGCCAGTCACGGCGGAACGGTGCTCTGCGTTGGTCGTCTCGTCGCTGTGCTTTCAATTCCGCGATTTCGTAGACAAGCATGTCAATTTTTTCGTGTATGGTCATTTCTTCATGATTTTCAGCACTTTTCTGCGGACTGGATGACGTGGATGGTTGTTGGTGGTCGACGGCGGCAATTGAAACGGAGCGTGCGGCTGAGCAAACGTTGGTTTGTTCCAATATTCTATCTGCGACAAGTGCGAGTTCGTTCAGATCCGTTTTCTTGGCTATTGTTTCGCTAATCGTTAGTGCGGCTTGTGCTGACTGAGGCAGGTGATTGGTCCACATAATGCGTAGCGTTGACTCGGGAATGCTGTTGCCGGCGAGAGACTGCATGCGCCGCAGTAGCTGGGAGGGTTTGCTGTCACCGAGCTCCATTTCAGAAAATAATCTTTGGATTCGGCGCTGCTCTGAATCCTCGTAGACTTCTAATAAGCGCTTCTTAATTGCTGGATACTTGTTGTTTTCCGGTGGGTCTAACATAATGTCACATATTTCATCGATGTCCTGGCGCTCCAGCTGTCCGACTACGAGGTCATACATAGCCTTGTCTCCTTTTTTGTGAGAAGAGACGATTGACTCGAACTGGGCGAACCAAAGGCGAAGTCTATCACGCCAGATGGGTGGTATTCTCATATTCACTGATATGCCGGAGAGTTCTTTGTAATCGGTTGAAGATCCTTGGTTTTGATCCTGATTGGCCATTTTGCGTAATTTGTTGTTGCGTGTTTTTAATCAAAGTCGGGGTCACCACTGTTGAGGCAGGAATGCTGTAGCTGATGAATAAAAACTATGCTTTGCTATTTGCGAACTGAGACAGTTTATTTAATATTATAATGCAATATATACAAAATAGCTGACCCTGTAAGGATCGCGCAAGACGATTACGATGTGCGGAGGGTGCGAGTGGAATGCATGATAGGCTGTCTCACACCATATAATAAACCGGGCCGCGCCTCTCGATCTTCAGTATGAGTCGCTGTGTCGATGCTGCTACAGTACCAATGGGAAGGTAAACCCTTTCAAACAAAAAAATAATTTTCCAAATCGGTCCATCCGTCTAGGCGCAATCGGGGCACATAGGTAAAAAAAAACATCCGCACGAATTGTAAAACTCCTCCTTTGGGAAGTCGGTTAAAAAATATATTACCGTGACAACCTCCGCATCAAGCTGTGGCCTCGCACTAGGGTACAGCAGCAGTAGTACATTCACGGCGACGCCAGCTAAGATGCCCAGCTCAACGCCGACAGCGAGACAGAGGGCGAACGTGGCGAACGTCGGCAGAAGGTCCGCGCGACGCGACCGCCACATCGGCTTTACAACCTGGGGATAGAGGCGAAGATTGGTATAGGTTACGCTTGGTGGAACAGTATTTACAGTGGCTGGTTTCATACTCTGAGGTGTACGAAACTAATTACGTGCGCACTGACAACTTCGAATGTTCTGTGCTCAGACAAACCTCAGTGGGTTTGTGAAATTATATAAGTATGTATATTTAAGATACAACCAAAAAAAACAATAAAAAAATTGAATTGTAGTTGTCATTTAACTAGGGCTACGTTCGGGAACTAGTTAAAAATTCACTCGGAAAATGAAAAGAGGTAAGCATTGTTTGACAGCTGTCAGGTAATTTTTAACCACGCTGAACCAAGGTGAGAAATCGCACTTGTCAGAGTGAAAATCACTCTACCTGACCGGTTCGAAAATACTGTTTGACAGATGTCAGGTAACAGTTCGGTTACCCTCGGTTTCACTCGGGTCATTACCGAACGCTCTAGGCTGATCTTCGCATTACTCGGAGTGATTATTACTCGTTTTTAATCTGATACGAATTTTTCAGGGTAAGTCTGGCTGAGAGATGATCTTGATTCATTTCGTTTGAAATCAATCACTTTTATAGTGAAACTCATAGCGCCGGATCCGCAAAAAGAGATGCGCAGATTTACCATGACCGTGTCTTGGTATTAGGTAAAATGATAGGCTTTCCATTATGGAATATTTTATTAAAAATGGTTGCGGTATTTTAGATACTTTGCTATTTTATATTCCTAAACTGAATCGCTATAATGGTTTTGGTATAAGCCTCCAGGATAGTACTTACATACTGATACTAAGTATTTAAGAAACTCACCTCGTACTCTATCATAAATATCACAGCACATATCACGACGGCCGCCAGGGAAGCCTTCGGAATGAAGTAGAAGTATGGAGTCAGCAGACTCAGCGCCAGCAGCACCAAGACTCCTGGAATGAGATAGTGAAAGCACGTGAAATAGAATATTGAACTAACATTGAGAATGCACGATCGCACGAATAATGTCAATAAATTAATCTGAGTCTTGGAATTTTATGACTGATAATATGAGGTTTCCACGTTAGCCGCTATACATATTCAAAACGAATGTACCTAGGGTACATAACGCGCAATATAATCTTGAAGATCGTATAGCTTATATCTAAGAGTAGTACACACACAATTTGATATTCCATAATTAAAAACAAACATGGACACTAACAGACAAACTCAGGAAGAAACTTGAAACAAATCTACATGCCATGGAAAGGAGCATGATCGGAATCCAGAAAAAAGACAAATGGAAAAACGAGAAGATAAGAGACAGACATCACCAAAATAAACGACGTGACATCTATATATATAAAAATGAATTGCTGTTCGTTAGTCTCACTAAAACTCGAGAACGGCTGAACGGATTTATCTTATCTTAGTCTTGAAATGTTCGTGGAGGTCTAGGGAAGGTTTAAAAGGCGAGAAAAAATCGAATAATTTCCGGGAAAACCCTAAAAACAGCCCTTTTCTATTTCCCATACAAACGTTTTCTAGAGTCAATTTGAACTTTATTGCTATTCAATAAAGTTCATATTAAATTGAGGCAGTACGAAGTCTGCTGGGTCAGCTAGTCTACAATAAAAGCTATGAAATGGCATTGGGCTGGACATATAAGCAAACGGACAACAGATGGACACTTCTAACGACAGAGTGGACACCTAGGGATGGCAAACGGAAGGTTGCAAGGCCGATACTGAAATGGAAAGACGAACTTTCATCTTTCAACCCAACCTGGTGGAGAAGTGCTTAAGACCGACCAACCTGGAAAAACATGGCAAAAGCTTTCCTCAAATATAGCTCAAAAACAGAAAATAATCAAAAATAAATATTAAAACATTTTTTTTTACTAAGAGGCAGTTAATATTATATTATATTACTAGTTGACCCGGCAGACTTCGTACTGCCTCAATTTAATATGAACTTTATTGAATAGCAATAAAGTTAAAATTGACTCTAGAAAACGTTTGTATGGGAAATAGAAAAGGGCTGTTTTTAGGGTTTTCCCGGAAATTATTCGATTTTTTCTCGCCTTTTAAACCTTCCCTAGACCTCCACGAACATTTCAAGACTAAGATAAGAGAAATCCGTTCAGCCGTTCTCGAGTTTTAGTGAGACTAACGAACAGCAATTCATTTTTATATATATATAGATTTTGTAATAATTAATAAATTAACAAGTACACGTAAGCAAAGCTCCCACAAAAACTTGGTCAGCGAGAGAGTTTATGACCACGCCTCACATGCTTGTATATTCAAGCAAGCCTTTGCTCTCAAGCAGGGTTTTGGATATAAATAAGACAAACCATAAATATATCGCATGAACTGTAAGAAAAATATATATAATAATATAAGAATAAAATATATTAATATATATTGGTAATAAAATACAGGTCACAATAATTAATTAACGTAATAGCATGAAATGTAAAAATGAATTTAACTTAATGTCCAATAAAACGGCTTATCTATCTAATTATAAACAGTCTTAGGTAAACTACTTCCTGGTCACAAGACCATGACGACGTATTCATAAACATAGTTTGTATTTTGTCCCCTGCCGGCTCGTGGCAGGTTCAAGATAAGTCATCATAACATAAACAGAACATTAAAGTCGAAACATGATAACATTTCTCGCTAATGGTCTACACGTAGTAGGTATAGGTATATTCAGCCCAGACAGATAAAATGTCACTGTACTTTTAATGTGCTTTTTACAACCCGTCGATTTGATTAGCATAGGTTCATTACTTTATTTATGTATTGATTGGATGAACATGAAATGTAAACGTACAGTGAAGTAAATGTAAATAATGCCCGTTCATGTCCCCAAAGAGGGGTACAGGCCTTTACCCGGAAACGAGTAAGATTGAGCCGCACGGTACGACGCTGGCTCAGTGCGGGTTGGTGGAGGGGTTTTAAGACTACTACATTCTACCAAGTAGCGAAAGTAACCGAGACCTACAGCAGAAACACGGAGCGTCCGATAATACAGTCGAGTTCATTAATATATATGCAAATGTACATGGAATGGTACATTAATATCTGAGCAGATTCACATGTGTTTCATTGATGAATCTGCTCAGATGTGTAAGTAAGTACCCATCCATGTACCTACATTTACCAGTAGCCTTGGTGTTGCTCATATATTAATGAACTCGACTGTACTTAAGACAAATCTTTTATCTCATTGGTATTTGAACCAGCATCTCCTGCGTGAGAAGCAAGCGTGAAACCCACTAGACCACGGGCCACCCAATATCTACAGAAATAAAGACATTTGTATTTATTCGGTCTTAACACGTCTTACCACTTAAAGCGTGGCCGACCCAGGAAGAGATGCAGTGATGAGTTGGGTCTATGGGATAAAGAGTGGAAGGAGACCGCTCAGGATCGAATGGAGTGGAAGAGGGGGAGAGAGGCCTTTGCCCAGCAGTGGGATATTACAGGCTCATAATAATAATAATAATAACACGTACCGGTATAAATGCTGCCACACTGCGTGGCGACTCCACTGGCGTGGTTGACGGCGCTCCGGGAGAACGACCCAGTAATCGGCATCGCACTGAAGAACGACCCGACGATGTTGGCGAGAGACAGCGTCAGCAACTCCTGAGTCGCATCCACTGAGACTCCGCTTGCTGAAAAGAGATTTGGATTTATTTTCCAAAAACCATTCGACCGCTACCATTAGGCGCGTGACAGTTGCAATAACCTATCTATCCTCAATCTGCAGACATAAGTTCCATAGCGCAACTGTCAAATCTAACTCTAGTGATGTGAAAACCAGGGATAGATAGATGATTGCAAACGGAGGTAAGCAATTCAAGCCTGCCTATCATGCGCCTAAACTTACTGGTCGAGTCTGCCCGGCAATATGCGTAATGTCGTCGACCCATCTGGCTGCTGGTCGACCTACGTTTCTCTTTCCCTCTTTCGGCCACCACTCGGTCAGGGATCGACTCCACCTGTTATCCACTGGTCGAGTAGTGACATAAAATAGCGTCACGAATTTTCCCATACGGGTTGGCTGAGGCACAATGGGCCCACTTTTAGCGTTGTTCAACACCCTATTTTGCGTTTTACACAAGATTTTAAGATATCAGAATAGAACAATAAAGGCTTGTCGACGATGAATATCTTAGAATAATATTGTATACATATGAGTATCAAAACACCCCTGATAGAATTTTACATAATTCGCAATTTGTTCTTTGCACATAATAGACTTATGAGAAAAAGTAATATCACAAAAAAATTGTATGTGTGATATAAAGGCGAGATTATCTCCAACAAGAGATCTTATCCTATCAACCAACTCAGGGGTGCTTTGATACTCATATGTATACATTATTATTCTAAGATATTTATCGTCGACAAGCCTTTATTGTTCTATTCTTGATATCTTAAAATCTTGTGTAGCTAGATTTAGATTTAATTTTAACGTTCGTTGTGACGTCAATACAATATTGACTTTCATTAGATCGAGTAAGTTCGAAGTAGAATGACCTAAGTCCTTTCAAAGTCGTTTGCCAGTAATTTATGGTGCAAAACAAAGTCCAGAGCATTTGAAGGAGACATGATTTAAAGTTTATGATTTGGTCCTTCGAAGCCGAATCAAGGTTATGGCAGGTATATCATGCGTCCACTTGGATATTCCACCATAACGGCTCACGTGCTTAGCCGCCTTTCTATCTGTAGACGGAATAAGGTATCACAGACGTGGACTGTGAACCAAACAGATCCTAATACGTACGTACTATAAATATTGAATAAATGAGGACTTATGGCAGTCACGTCGTCCAAAACACCCTGTTGCTACATGGTAATGTGGCTTTATCCTCATCTATTCTCTATAAGACTTTAGAGCCAGTTTTACCAACAAAGAGTAACTTTTTACTCAAGAGTATTTTTTACTCTTTCATAGAATGACCTCATTTTAAACAGTCATTGCCATAAAAATTATCCCCGGGATAGCTATTTTCGCATAACTTTTTGTTGGTAAAATCCAGCCTAAATGAGGTAATTCTAAGTACAAGATACTCTCAAGTAAAAAGTTACTATTCGTTGGTAAAATTCGCTCTACGGCTGGATTTTACCAACAAAAAGTTAAGCGAAAATTACTATCCCGGGGATAATTTGTATGACAATGACAGTTCAAAATGAGGTTATTCTATAAAAATGTAGAAAATACTCTCGAGTAAAAAGTTACTCTTCGTTGGTGATATTCGCTCTAAGTTGGTCGTTTAAAACATATCTGTACATTTTTTTTTATAAAGTAAATTCACCATTATTGGCCGAGTATGTTGAATATATACTTACAAAAAGCCTTAGCAATGGCTACATTGCCCAACACTCCAATGATGGGGACCAGCACTATGGAAGACCCGAGATCAGAGCACATCTCGACGAAGGTCACATTCCTATCGCCGACCGTGGTCCCGAAGGGCGGCGGCTGAACTGGGGGGAGACCAGGTCTGAAGAAAAAAAATTGTCAAGTGCGAGTAGGACTCGCGCACCAAGGGTTCCGATCACACTTGGAGAGCATAACACGTGTAATTACGTTTCCACATAAAACTAAAGTATGATGTCATCCATGTAAACCAAATTGTATAAAATATTTGTATGCCCTATGGCGAAACATAGCGATCCAATCACACTATAATAACTTATTGTACCTATGTTTTAAAAATAAACTATTTGATTTGATTTATATATTTTTGTAGAAATACAGAAAGAAGATTTCAGATGTTTCCCTTTACTTTGCTATACCTTGCATTATGCCAAATGTCATTATTAAAGGCTTACGGGAAGTACCGTATAGGTTTTGGGTCCATTGCGATTACTATGAAAATCCAACAATTTTACAGCATAAACAGTCGTAGCGTTCGATTGCGTTGACCTAGAAGGTTGATTTTCGCACGGTTTTATGCGACCACAAACCTTAACAATTGATATTAATTTCAGCTTGATACGTTCACGCGTTCTTTATATAAAGCTCTTGACACACGGAAAGACAGACGGACGGACGGACGGACAATAAAGTGATCCTTTAAGGGTTCCTTTTAATGATTGGAATCCTAAAAAGGGCACATCGTATCAATTTTACCCTTAAGCAGGCCGCGGACGCTCGCTTCTCACATAATTTTCAACCTTATGGCTATAATTTTGTGAAGTTCACACCATAGAGTAAATCATTATGTTCACACTTCTCCACAACATTAAATGAGAACCTTCGATGAGATCGGAAGGTATCACTTATACCTTCGTTATTAAAATATCATCAAGACTTTCATTATGCTGGAAGGCTGAGCTTGATTAATTCTGCACTCTTTTTGCTTGATTCTATTCCCTACGCTCTGGCGGCATTACTTATATGCCCAACAAATTTTGCTTAGCTTGGCAGTATCCTACTGCCTAATGTGTAGTATAAATAGTTCTGTACGCTCACCTCACAGACCCAGTGAGTTTGAAAGGCGATCCGTCACCGTTATCTAACATGAACGCCGTCACAGAGCATAGGATGACGACAATAGCGTTTCTGGACGTAGAGAGAAGCCACAACGCCTTTTTAAGGCCCTTCTGACTAGGCGGTAGACTGATGTCTTTGAGTTTCTGAAACAAAAGACATATAAGTATTTGGTAAGCAGATGCGTACAAAGAATGGGTAACTATGTGTAGCAATGCAACTCTATACCGGTGTGTATTTTACCGCAAAGTTTTGCCACCAACCTGTAACACAGTGTTGCCCTACGGTCTCACAATAGATTATTATATGTATATTTTGGGACACTTTTTTAACCGACTTCCCAAAGGAGGAGGTTTACAATTCGTCCGGATGTTTTTTCTTTTATGTATGTGCCCCGATTGCGCCTAGACGGATGGACCGCTTTGGAAAATCGTCATAAATCGTGCATTTACTCACGGTTAGCATATTATTGTGATGCGGAACTGCTGATGAAGACCATATATGGCCACCAGAACTGCTCAATACTAGGTACAAATACAATGCGTAGCTGACGGGCAGGCAACAAATGGCCTAAACCGGTGGACCTAGAGCCATGAAACTTTGTACAGGGGTCCTTAGTACTGAGATGGGATTTGACAAAATTAAGTCCCCAAGGGGGGGGGGGGGATAAGGGGTTACAGTTTGTATTCTCAATCTAATCAAATAGGGTTTGTGGAAGTCGGTTTTATCAAGGTTTTTTCTAAAGTTTACTTTTTGTTTCAATTATTGATATTTGTGATTTGTGAAACTTACCCTCATTAATAACAGAATAACGATGCACGAAATGCCCAATACACTATCCGCCATCTTTGCGTTTGGTATATTCATTGTAACCTGAAACAAAGACAATATTCACTCCTATAGAGACTTTGTTTCATTGTTAAGGTGGTAGGTAATTTCCGAACCACCGAACCGATTTTAATTAATCTCCAGAACTGCTAAGATCCATCGCAAGTGTAACCATTTATAGAAATACATTTTGTTGTTTGAATGACGGACTTAAGTTCAAACTTATGACACCCCTCTTTTTGGGATGGAATCAAATAATGGTACATTTATTTATTCGCTGCCATCTTTCCATAGGAATATAATAGGTAAAAGAATCTGTCCAAACACAAACTACACTACTTTACTTTACAAAAAGATTCCATATCGCCAGCTCAAAAGGTTCTATAAATAATATTTGCTCAAATAATAATAATAATTAAATAATTCAATCCAATCAAAAACGTCGCCATCGTCGAACCACAAGGATCCATAGCAATTTGCATTACAATTGTTATAAATCAATAAACTCTTATTCAATTAATAGGTCTGTGTTTACTGTGTACTCAACACTCGTGTATTTACTTATATATTGTTTTAAGCAAGTTCCAGTTAGTAAAAGTACGTTTCTGAAGTATTTTTCTTCGCTTTGTATTGAACTATCTACGATACTAACTATATACGATATTTATTGTTAAGCTGTATTTATGTAACTGTGTATGTAGTCTATTCCTTAGCAATAGGTTCTTATATGTACCTATGTGTAATAATAATATCTATGTATTATAGGTACCTACTAGAATAGTTTTATTGTACGCGCACTTCTTCCCCTTACCTATCATCTACGTCTCCTACCCAACATGGTTTGCTGGAAGAAATCTCTTATTAGAGATAAGCTCGCCTTTGTACATTTTTTTTTCTATGGTAAGCTATTTTTACTGTCATGTGAGTACAATAAAGAAATTACAAATTACAAACTATCTTTGTAGACTTATACCCTTTAAACATTTGTGAATCGGAAAGTTGTCTAACATTTTATTCTTGATTCTTCAGTTACCTTAAATATGGTTGAAAATGAAATAATAATATCTTTAAGTGCTCATAGCAGTGATGGCGATGACAAAGTCTTCTGTTATTTCAACCGAATAATCAATTTCGGTTCTTTCCGATTGTTTTGGTAACATCCCTAGTGTTTAAAAAGTGGATTCTATGAAGTTTTAGGTTAGCTGTCAAGTTGGCTGTTATATTGGTAGGGTATAATATACCTTTTTCAAAGTGTCCAAAAAGCCGGCGGACTGAAACTGCAGGCCAAGTAGTCCCTTGAATTGTGAGACGGCTATGATGACAGATGTCGCTGAGGTGAACCCAACAGTTACCGGCACCGATATGAAGTCGATCAACACACCTGTCGATGGAATAGCATGATCTTAAAGGGGCCTAGATTTCTAGGGTTCCGATCCTTAAAAGGAAAAAAAGGAACCCTTATAGGATCACTTTGTTGTCCGTCCGTCCGTCTGTCTGTGTGTCAAGACCTTTTATATCAAGAGCGCGTTGCCGTATCAAGGTCTGTGGTCGCTATAGCTGTGAAAAATCAAACTTCTAGGTAAAAGCAACCGAACGCTACGACCGTTTATGCTGTAAAATTGTTGGATTTTTATATTAATCGCAAAGGACCCAAAAACTATAGGGATAATATGATATATGATCATGAAATTTGGCACAAAGCAAGGTCTTATAGCACAAGTAAAGGGAAAAATCTGAAAACTGCAAAAATCTGTCTTTCTACAAAAATATTCAATTTGGTTTACATGGATGACATACTTTAGTTTTTTTTATGTGGAAACCTAATTACACGTGTAAAGCTCTCCAAGTCCCACTCGCACTTGACGTGCACTTGACCGTTTATTAATCTGATAGTTTTGCATTCGTTTTCAATCTGAAATTCACCGACTGTGCTTTCGAAATAAAATAAAAAACCGGCCAAGTGCCAGTCGGACTCGCGCACGAAGGGTTCCGTGCCTACCATTATCTATAAAATATACTGTGAAAATTTTAAATCTCTACCTGCTACTCTGTGTCAAGTAAAATAAAACAAAAATAATTGGCCTGCGGCTTAAATCAGCCACACTAGCGCAACAGAACAAACAGCGAGAAGACTTTAAAAACACAAAACTTTTTATAAACAAGTACAATCATAGGTTTACTAACTACGGCTAACTAAGGTTGCCACGCAGCAAAATAAAAATACAAACAGGCCTTATAACAGGCCATTGTACACTAAACAAACACTTGACAGTTACAGGTGCAACCGACAGCCCCCAGTGCAGGGGTCGCATGGAAATGGAGGAGACAGTCGAGCACATGTTGCTGCCATGTCCATCCACAATTGAAACCAGGGTGGCTATTCTGGGAGAATCAACAACGACCCATGAGCTCCTTGACGCCCAGGCCTCCTGCTCAAGCTGGTGCAGGAGTTGGGTTGGCTGAACTGAAAGAGCGGGAGAAGGGGAAATGCACAAAGGCACCGTACATGTGGGCCACGTGCAGGCGCTTAAACCCCCTTTAGATGAATAGAATAGAATAATTGGCCTACTAGTTAATTCTTACATGCATCTAGTTCGTAACTCGAGCTAATAATGTAATTTTAATTTTGACTCTAGTCTCTCCAATACTCTCCATGCATAGTAAAAAATATATTGTTAACTAACCGAAGCCGTAAAGCCTCAATAACAAACGAACAATAAAACGTAATTACTGTAATCAACCAATAGCGGCCTTGAATATTCACAATCACTATTAGTTCTAAATGGCCGCATAACACATTTTCGCGTAATCTAAATATCTCGATCTAATCACAGATACTATAATGATCTAACTAAATAAAATCGGTTAAGTGCGGGTCGGTATCGCACACGAAGGGTACCGTACCATCGTACAACAAATCAAAAGCACTCAAAACAATAAAAAAATAAACAAAATGAAAATTTAAAAAGTTTATGCCTTCACGAGATTTGAACCGACGCGACGACCTCCGGATTGAGAGTCTACATCATACCGCACCGGCTAACCACAACCATGTGGGTTGACGCGAAATATGCTATAATATTTAAATGTGTAGTATATGTGTCTATGACATGGTTGCTATGACAATAAATAAACAGTTTCAGTCAAGATCTCCATTTTGAAATGCGTAAGTGTATCTAAACACGTCTCTTGTATCGGGGCCCCCTTTAATTTGCAATATCTCTCGTATTTCAGTATTTGTGGTTGGTGCGGCAACAGATATACACATTCTGTGAAAATTTCAGCTTTCTAGCTATTACGGTTCGTGCAGACGGACCCGGTGACAGACAGGACGGACGGACGGACGGACGGACGGACGGACAGACGGACAGCGAAGTCTCAGTAATAGGGTCCCGTTTGGCACCCTTCGGGTACGGTACCCTAAAAATATTGTCCATAATTTGATATCTGAGTTGATGCCGAGTCATGAATATTAAACGTCGTCTTGCGAGAGTCTAGCCTTCTGTTCCGCGACGGGCTATCAGCGCTATCATCGCTCACGACGTGACGTCACGACCATCATGACCGTTCCGAATGGGAAATCACGACCACCAGCGTCTATCACAGATATCCATTCGGAACGATAAAACGCGACGGTAGACGTCGACACTGACAGATGTCAAACCATTATAACCAAACTTTTGTTAATTTTTTGAATTTTGAGTCGTAGTAGTTAAATTTTCTTTGTATTGAGTGATTAAATGAGGAAATCAACAATTACGGAGCTTCAGGAGTGTCTGCTGATTGCTGTTCTTAGTTTGATTGTCAGCTGTCAGAGTGACAGCTGTCACGATCTATCAGTGCTCACGTTCTCGACGATGGTCGCTGATATCCCAACATGGCGAAGTTGATGATGTCATTCATGACGTCATGGCAACCATTTTGAGATATCGTTGTCACGTCAAAAACTGATTCGGAATGGCATTGTAGACGCTGTAATCGATTATGGCGCCGATGGTCGATGTCACGGAACGCGGCGTAGGAAGTTGTGGTGTTGGTACCTACCCTATTCCTGTCAGGGCCATTGGCAATGAACATACATTTTATCCGAACACGAAGCAGAACTGTAACTATTTAAGTACACTGTTAGTTACTCGTTCCGTGTTAATAAACAGCTCTCTTTAAAGCGCGTGAAAATAACACAAGCTATATGGCGAATCCAGCATTATGCTATACGAGCAGCAGAGAGGCACTCTCAGAGCTGAGTGGCGGATAATGAATACGGCCTTAGACCTAGACAGACAGACATTAAAACAGTACGGCCTCAAGCAGGAATATTTGACAGCGTGAAAAAGTATTCGAGTTCAGATTAAATGAACCTTGTGGTAGTAATATATATAACCGTTCTCATCAATGTATTATTTAATTATTTTGTGCATTAAAGAATTATGAATGAATATGATCCATTAATATTTTAATTCGAATACAGCTACAGGTACAAAGGTTTTACGATGGATTGATAAGAATCAGTTGATTTTTCGGCTTGACTATAAGTATAGACAATTTCCGGATATAAACTTCTTGGTGATAACGAATTTCGCTTTAGGCTTTGCGAATTCCATTAGCATTTCTGTATATTTGTATTTTGTGATTTATATTGATCAACGCAATGCATTAAACGTGGGTATAATTCTCGCGTATTCGATATACGGATATCCACACTTATATCGAGTGATTTTGTAGCCCGGATAGCTGATAACCAATTCGAAAAAGGAAGCCCAACTAGATGTACAGACAAAGATAAAGAGATAAATCATGAGGCGTTTCTTGTGATCTTTATTTATCTATTATCTTCATAATCAAAATTAACATCAAAATATGCAGATGCAATTGCAGATGTTTTATGAAGTTTCATACGGAAATAAAAAAAAAAACGCAAAGGGTACTACAGCCGACAAAACGGAAAATCTTTTTGTAGATATGTGGAATTCCTCGAAGTCATGACGGCGGCGCTGAACTTCTGGAAGTCGCGTATTCATTTTGAAATTTTGTTTAAATACATACATATGTACATATGCTCACGCCTTTTCCCCGGAAGAGGGGTAGGCAGAGACTAAAAACCCTCAACTTCCTCAAAATTTCTTCCTCGAAATTCAAAGCGGCCAATCCTGTTGAAAGTTGAAACACGTATGCAAAGCAGCACAACGCGCAGCTAGTGTTACCTAAATGCAGAATCCCCATCAGCAGCTGCACCACGCCAGTTAGGAAGCACAGCAGAACCGCATAGTCAGTGCTCCGGTTCAGGATCTGTTGGTGCGTCATTAGGGCCAGCAGAGCCGTGGGGCCGAGAGTGATGTCCTTGCAGGACCCGAACACGATGTAGACAAAACACCCCACGAATGAGGAGTAGAGGCCGTACTAGGGACAATAAGGACAATATTTAGCGTTTGCTTGCTTCGTCATTGGGAATAGGGTTTGTACTTTTTGGGAGACTTAAAGTAACCATCCTTTGTCCGAACAAATCTTACGATCCGCTTTACGATCTACTCGCTACTTCAATGAAATTGAGTTCACACAGAACTAAAATATTTAAGAAAGGGAACTGTATAAGAATTTCAGAAAATTTAGGTCAAAACAATATTGTAAGTTTCATGCTAAGATTTCACTTTATAATCCATAGCCGCCGTCGGCCAGATTGTCAATTTGAACGGCAATAATTTCACTTCAACTTTGGCAAGTGATGAATATTCATAACCTATTCTCCACCGTAACTTTGGAAACCTTGAGTTTCGGCCATGTTATATTACGGAAGTCTTTAGTGATAGTAAGCTGCAAAATCATTTTAGGTAGATTACGTCGAAACGCCTGATACACTTAAATCTATAGGAATACATGTTCCTAAATAGAACCTAGACACACAAAAGGTGGGGTAAATATGCAATACTATAATGCTGTGGCTGATCCGACTTAATATTGGTGCTATAATCTGTTGGTTTATCCCCTTCCAAGGAGGGATATCAAAACACAATGGCACCCTTTCAGACTAGAGATTGTCATTCTCCTGGCCGAAAAGGAAAAAAATGACATTAAAATTAGGGGAAATTAAGTTCTCATCCCCCTGCAATAGACATTAATTGACGTCTTGGTAGTCACTGTCAAAGTCAAGCACTTTATAGTGCTTCTGTGAGCCATAGGGATCTTACATTCATTACTTCCTACTCCACGTGTATAAAATCCTAAATTGTTTAGAATCACTGAGTGAAAAGAAGGAAATCTGGGTATTAAATATAATAAATATAAATTTTTCTTACCTGTGGATCGAGGCCCGCTAATGTAGCATACGCTAACGCTTGTGGTATCACCGTGAGGCCAACAGTGATGCCAGCTATGAGGTCTGCTATTGCCTTCTCGGAGTTATATTCTGGCAACCATTTTGTGATCGGGAACCGCTTCCTGACGAGTTTCTTGTACCAGTTGCGTCTCTTAGAGCGATGCTTTGACGGGGACGACATGTTGGCGGTTTAGGTACCTGGAGGCAATTGGAATCGTCGATGGAGATAGGTTTTACTTTAGCAAAGGTACACTTATTGTTACGCAAGCGGAAAAGGGTATGTGTTGAAAAGATAGCACGTGAATTTTCAAATGAAATATCCTCTTGCTTGAATCTACTCTCACATTTATTCGAGGAATTCACTTAGTGAATGAATTAAGTAAAGCATCGATCGAGCGACGACGGTCCCTATTCAATTGCAACCTTCATATCGATGCCAATCCAAGTAAGCATGGAGCGATCGTACCTGTAAGCGAAACGGTACCAATTTTATGCTAATATAGGCGCATATATTGTCAGAGGAGCGTTGCTGGCTGAACCGTGCTAACTACTTCACACAATAAAGCCATTTAGGTTTATGCAATGGGTTCGAATATCTATGCAGTGACCTATGTCATATGTATGCTATAGTGATCTGAAACTCTGATGGCCGAATATTCAAACTCTGCTGCTCAAGTCAACTGCTACTCAAAAGTCTGAGATACTGGCACTCAGTTACAGAGACATCGTGAGCATGCACGACTTTATCAGTCAAAATATGAGTTGGCAGTTGTGCATCCGCTTGCCTAACGAGCTATTGTTTGGAGAAGTCTTACATTTGATGTCTTATTCTTCAAATCTGATGTTTGTCAACTGCAAAAGGAAGAATCAAGTTCCTCGAACGCCCGATTGGAATTAAAACAAACTAGACAACAGTAATAATAAGATACTGAAGTTATAACAACTTCCTCAAAACATGACTCGACAATAAATAATGGCGACTTAAGTTCATTTCGTTCGCTTCTTATTTTTACTTTAGTTTGGAAGCGAAGTTATTCTCAGCGAAATGAACGAGCAGGGTTGAAATAAGTTTAGTATAATTTACTGGGCTGTCCGCTGATAAGTCTCAAACAAAGAAACCTGCATCTGGTGCGGCAGGCGTGCTTGATTAGCTACCTCTAAACTACAACAAAAGCATAGGGTGAAGGATTTTTCATGCAGGGTGGCAGAGGCACAGGCCCGCCAACATTTATTCACTACTTATGGCGGCGAATGAAGCCAAAGCAGCCTTTTTTATTATCAATTTACGCAGTTAGCAGTATTAAAACAGATGTATCATTTAGTTACGCTGATATGTTAGTCTTCTACAGAGAAAAATCAGCCTTCAAAGCCATATGAATTTATTCCTCTTAGTTCAGCTGTTCCGCTTTAACTTAATGGTAAAAATTAAATGATATATTAGCTACACATAATTCATCCTGGAAAATGTGACCACCTGTTTTAGAGGTTTTTTAAGGGGAGAGAACGTCCCATTCAAAGACAATACAATGTTCCTAGATTTTGACTTTTGATCTTCCTACCTTGACCTTTCTTGGACATGAACAAAGACTGATTCGTAGAAATACCACCAAATACGATAGTTAAGCCAGGGTCGGCACTAATGTAACATTTGTGTGCTGCCGACCATATTCAGTCAATATGGGACGTTAGGAGGGCGGACGGAGGTAATGCCTACCTTCCCTCCCCTGGAGGCCTTCCTCGAGGGAATATTGGGGCAGTTGATTTAATTTAAGGCCCTTTGTGACGCACACTTCCAATTTCCTAATAAACGCTCCAGGGCTAAATACGACTTGCTGAGAACAAAGGCAGAGTAATCTTCACAGATGAAAGGGGCACACAATCGATGCTCCCTGTCTGTTTTATTGTTGCATGATAAATATGTCACCTTTGTTACGATTCCATGCCCGCTATTTATTGAAGACAATGGCTCGAGAGGAAGTAAAAAGGTCACAATGCTGATATATTAAACGTCATTAACAAGGGCGTGACCGAAATCCAATCATAGAATGGCGAATTGTCGATGTTACAATAGAAAATGGGATTCGGAAAGTGTGGAAACAAATCAATTACGTCGAGTTTGCAGGAAAATTACCTTTTCGGGGGAAATCAACGAACGCGTGCGTGGAGTGCGGTCCAGTATAACCTTTATCGTGCGACCTATTGTATTGTGGTGGGGCGGTAATTTGGGATCGTCCGTGTTACATGGGCTGATTGCTTATAAACCTTTGCTCAACAATGTTTGTAGGGTTTGTGTAAGGTCTCTACCCAATTACTTTGCTACGTACCGGCTTTGTCATTTCGCGTGCGGTTTCCCTGTTTGTGTTGTTAGTTTTGTTCAGCGAAACGTTGATACGAAAAACTTGCAGCTAGTTTCAACAAGCAATAAATAATGAACTTATACTCAAATTATTTTCATCAATCAAATTCATAATACGGTTAACGATAATCGTCTGTTTCACCAGAGTGAGCTAACTACAAGTTGTGGTGAAACTTATTTATTGGAATAAGTATAATGTACAGTCGAGTTCATTAATATAAGTATGAGCAAATCCAAGGCTTCCAATATAAATGTACATGGAATGGTATTCGATCATAATACTATCGATAAGTCATATACAAATATCGGTAATATATGACCGAAGGGAATGGTACATAAATATCTGTGCAGATTCATCAATAAAAAATATGTAAATCTGCTCAGATATTTAAGTACCCTTCCATCCATGTACGTACATTTATATTTGAAGCCTTGGATTTGCCGACATATAATTGAACTCGACTGTGTTATGCTATAGGTATATATGTATTGTACCTATGTATAGTAATTAATAGTAATTATTGAACGTATACAAGGTGTAACCGTATGTAGGTCCCAGTACATTTTGGCCTGAGTGGGTCAGCTGATTTGTATGGAGAAGTGAAAAATAAAATTGCTCTGATCAAATCGGTCTCATAACGAAAGTTGCAGAATGCAGAATGATGTCCTTAATAAAGTTGTTTCTAATTTTGCGTTAATTCATGTACACCTTGTAGATGGTTATTAAATGCAAACTAGAAATAATGCCATGTTTATCACAGTAAACAGCGGGCTCATGTCCTCGTTTGACCATGACCTACGCAAGAGTTGAGATAGCTGCATGATTTATGGATATTGATTTGTATTCAGTACAACTACTAAGTTAATAACACAATGCGATGGGAATATTATTGTCACACATGACTATTACTTGCATCTTCTTTGGTTCTGATCAGTGGTGGGTCCAAAATTTCGCAAAAGGTATCACCTTCCAGCAGCGCCAGTGCGTTTCAGTGTGGCAAGAACGTAGAAACATACGATTTCACCAAGAATACTTTGAAAATCTTTTGAGGCTCATGTTCGCCTTCTAGAAATATTGTTCTTGGTTTGCAGTTTGAACCGAATGTATGGCATGTAATTTATTACAATAGATCACCTTTCGCTCTCCGAATGTATCGATCCCTTTCATATCGATCCGCTCACGTCCATTTGCAATATCCTATCTATCCATGATTTTCACATTACCAGAGATAGGTTTGACAGTTCTGCTATGGAAATTATGTCAAATTTGACCCTATCTATCGGTGGATTGAGGATGAATTGTTGTCTTTACGTCGCTCGGTCACCACGGCGCTTGGTTTGTGTGGTGTGGGAGTGGAGTTTTCATCAATTTCACGCATCTTTCGTCTAACCTCATTTATGGGTCTTTGTCCAAATTTCTGGATTAGATGTACACCTACCAACTACCATGGATGAATAGATAGGTTATTGAAAACGGCGGTATGTAAGACTTCACAGAATTTACCGATCCTCTAAAAGTTCACCGAATCTACAGTAGAGCTCGTCTAAGCTGAAATAACGCGCCCCACTCCTTGGTTTTGTATGACAAGTAAATACGAAACCAAGGAGTGGGGCGCGTTATTTCAGCTTAGACGAGCTCTACCACGATTGATATCGGCATTTCACTTACTCAGTCAAACGCTTCAGTCAAGCCTAGGACATCTAATTGCTATACGATTTTCATCCCTACACTGCGTGATATAAGAACGGTTTAAGCGTAGCGTAGGAAATTGTAATGTTTTGCAGATAACACGGCGAACGTG
The DNA here is from genome assembly GCA_963457715.1 of Argyresthia albistria. Taxonomy (NCBI): domain Eukaryota; kingdom Metazoa; phylum Arthropoda; class Insecta; order Lepidoptera; family Argyresthiidae; genus Argyresthia; species Argyresthia albistria. Next base: position 6,372,746 of record OY735264.1, on the reverse strand, counting down.
GGGAAATTGCTTTAAAGCTTAGCTTCGATATCAAAATACGAATATAAAAGACATTGTAGCAACAAATAAGGATTTTCACCTTTCCATATATTGAATATATTGTTGACTAGTGATACCATCAGAATATTTATAAGACTTGAGTGTACTCCAGAATAATCCAGATTAATCAGGTTTTATTTTCGCTTAGTCAGTGTCATGGAAAAATCATGTTTTCTGAAGAACAAATAACGGAGAATGTAGAAACATCGATTTGTTACAAAGACCCGCATCGGCGTCGGGGTCAGTCACGTAGTAAACCCGTTAATACCCTTCCCGACACCTAAAATATCGTGTTTTACACGAACTTTATATCCCGAACGATGGAAAACTTGTAATGCTGACCCATATTGTACATGCTTTTTTAAAGTTCAGCATCTTTGATTTACGTGTTTTTTAGGGTTCCGTAGAGAAACAAAGTCTTGAAATACAGGTAATTTATACTTAAAAGAAGGCTTCAGCCTACACTATGTAAATGTCTCTGTTAAGCAATAAAAAAAAAGATTTTTTTTAATTTTTGCACAATGAACCCTTATAGTTTCGTCAAGTCTCTCTGTGTGTCTGTCTGTCTGTCCGTCTGTCGGTCCGTCCGTATGTCACAGCAACTTTATTCCGAAACTATTAGGACTACACAGTTGAAACTTGGTATGTATGTATTCTGTGAATCGCTTTACGATTTTCATACAAACAAAAAATAATAATAATAAGGGCTCCATAGATGGAATGGGTTACACTAAAAAAAGGAGTAAAACGTGTTCGTTAGTAACTTCTCCTTTATGTTATTTTTAGGCTACTTACACAAATAAACTAACACAAGTGAATGACAAAGTACACAGGATATCTTCATCATTGTCTTCTATGTACGGTAAATATAAGTATCTTCATACATTCTTATTCGACTTGAACCACGCATGTATCATTAATTCATCAATTGAACCAATGAACCTTACAGACGCCAGTTTTTCGCCCGAAGACTGTTGATTCATTTAAAAACCACTTCACAGCACTTCCAAACGGTTACGTCTGCTTGTCCAACCAATATAGTTCGATTAGCAATCAACGATGTAAATCTAAGGGTGCGAGTCCTGGCAATTGCTTTAACAAATCGCTGTAGCCGTGTTAGTTAAGCGATTACAAGCAATTTGATGATTAATCTTACACCGTCTCAGTTCTCAGCACGTACTGCTGCCATCAGTTTCAGCTGTCCGAGACCCGATCACTCACCGCTATCGGCTGAGACAGAAACGCCCGTGAGCGATTAAATTAATTTCGAAATATCATTATATCATCTGGATAAGTTTGGAGGAGTTATTGCTAATGCTTAGTTGCTGAAATGCAATAGTGAACAGCAAAATCGATGTAAGAATCCAGGACTTATTTCTACTTTTGTATACTTACCTCAAACTATCAGGATATTAAAAGTTGGCACTAAATTCTAGTTTATGGATATTTAGAATCATAAATTGCTCGTTTATGGACGATTTGGTGTGCTATAAAACGGCATTTCGAATCAAATTGAAACTGTTACTGTCACGCTTAGGGAATACAATCTCGCATCATAATCCTAATCCCGCAAGCCTGCGGGATCGATGTCATCATCCCGCAGACTCGCGGGATTTGCGGGATTGACTAAGTAATATACTTTTTGCTCAAAATAGTTAAATACATGAATTTATGATGTATAATTAAAATAAAAGACAACAAGATTAAAATAAATCGCCAAAGTGCGAGTCGGACTCGCGCACCGAGGGTTCCGACCAAGTTTTTTTTTGTGATTTAAATTAGTTGTTTTTGGATTTTTTCCTTCAGTTGAAAGACCTTGCTTTGTGCCAAACTTCATGAATCTTGGTTGACGGGAGACCCCCAACATTAACAATTTCGAGTCCTTTGCGAATACAAGTGACATAATCAAGATTGCAAGAATTTTACGGCATAAAGGTCGTTTCGGTTCATTGCGTTAAATTAGAAGTTTGAACTTTCTTATAAGATTCGGAACACGAAAAGTCGGAAAATAGAGTATTGACTAACTGGCTAAAAGTAGGCACAATCGGGCCTCTGCCACTCAGTATGGAAAAGGCACGTGACTCTATATTTATGTTCTTGTTGGCATTGCCCTCTGCGTCTAGTTTTCATGGTATTTCAGTTTTTTTTACCCCGCAGACATGCGGGATCCCGCATGCCCAGTCCCGCACATCCAATCCCGCAAAAAAGGTGCGGGATTGAATTCCCTAGTCACGCTCGAGGTTTTTAAAACAAATACGGATATTGAAATCGTCGTAGAATTTAAAAACTTCCAACTTTAATATTTATGTATCTGTCGCAAAGGTATGATAGAATCTGGGAGTTGGCCAAATCTCTGATTCTATCATATCCCTGCGACATATCCGTCAATAAACCAAATCCAAGACTGATTTCGGACTACCACCTATGTTATTACTATTAATCAACTTCTGATTACAATTCGATGAAGATTTTATTATACAGTTGTATTGTAGGCGCAGGTTGCCCCCATCGAAGGTTTACCCCCACAACTATCAAACATTCCTTTCTATCCATCGTTTGCTGCCAGAAATATCTTGTTAGAGATAAGTTCGCCTTCGTACATGTTTCTTCTATTCTAAGTTATCTGTGTGTAGTACAATAAAGAAATCACACAAATATGAAGACCTTTCAAGTGTCTGCACAACTTTCTGCGGCTCTGTGGTTTCCGAGGCAGGCAAGACAGGATACTGTTTCAAACTTACTTCCGTCGGTTTGTATGGCGACAAGAGCGGTTCAACTTACAGTGGCAGTGCTTTATTCTTGCTCCGGACACTTGAGAATGGACATTACAAAATAACACTGGGTGAAATGTACGGAAAAAGTACAATATGTAATCAAAAGATTGAATCATCTGCAGTAAATGGTTTTGCTGTCAAAACCCACATTACAGCAGTTAAAAGTTTAGTGCGTTTTTTTGAAAATTACCTTAGATAGCCATTCTACAGGATGTAAGAAAAAGATGTTAGTCATTTGCATTTAAAATCTGCAAAATACACTTGAATTTCCTACAGCACTCTACAACAGTGACGTATTTCGAGTGTGGTTGGCGCCAAATGTTCTTGTAAGTAGTCGTGAGAAGACACAGTTTGAAGTCGAGTCAAACTAGACTTAGTTAAACTTACAACTCTAAGTACGAGTTACGAGCTACGAGTAGTTTGCAGCAACAAGTCGGGAATCATGGATTTTTTACTTAAGGCGCCTCATGAATAAATTAGGGGTGCTTTTTTCAGGTGTATTTCAGGAAATACTAAGCAAATCGTAATCAATTTCTGGTATATGTAATTTGACTATATAACCTAAGGTTTTCATGAAGGAAAACATTTTTAGATAAAAGTTTCTTGATAGAAAATAAATCAAAAGTCAACCCTTTTTTCTAATATTTTTTCCTATTATACCGCAATAGTAGTAAATATGTGAGGAATTGTTGTTACTAGCGATTTGAAGATTGAAATGTAATTCCCTGAAATAGCTTATTTTTTATGTTTTTTTTCCCGTTTTGGCGCATACGTTGATTCAGATTAGGCGCGAGCGCACAATTGCCATCGCACTTGTTCCTATTCCCGAGTTATATTCGCTTCTCACTTCTGCAATCTTCGTTGACCTTGGTTTGTAATTATTCATACCTCGCCTTAAAATCAAGGGCTGCACCAATTTGGATAATTTTAGCAAGCAGACAGATGAAAATAATTAAGCCAAATTATCTAGCCGGTAGGTAATCTATTAGTGTGGTAAATAGAAATAACTGACGACTAATTCAGGAAACGCTGAAATTGCGAGCGTCATGCAATCACTCCCAATTATGGTACAATGAAATAATGAAATTATAACTAGGGCACCACGTTAAAGGTAACAACATTTCTGTGAACGTTAGGTACTACGCCTTCTGTTGTGAAATTAGACCATACCATTAAATGTTAGTCCAAGAGAACAGCGGAAAAGATCTAGAGTAGAGAGGCTGCTCTGTTCTCGATAATAGAACTTCTTAAGATTGCACCACACAATTACTCCTTTCTGTTACAAACGCAAATATTTGAAAAAAATATAAAATCTTTTACTAGCCAAATTCCTTTACCACGTACCATTAGAACATGTAAATAGTTCAATGAACTGGCGCAAACTTGAAATGATATTGCTAAAGAATTATACACACTGCGGATTTTAAATTCCTCTTGTCCGAGTCCCAGTGCAGGATGTGAAATTATTTTTGAGCCAATTAATAAGGAGGTGATAAGACGGGGTCTGAGTTGCTTTTCCAGGATCCCCGTGAAATAAGCGGAAAGAATATTTAATAACCGGCCAAGTGCGAGTCGGACTCGCGCACGAAGGGTTCCGTACCATTATCTATAAAAAACCGCAAAAAAAAAAAAATTGTATGGGAGCCCCCCTAAATATTAACTTAATTTTAATTGTTTTTTTTTTTTTTTTAAGTAAATAATATACTCAATATATTGTGAACATTTTAAGCGTCTACCTGCTACCATTATCAATATCGAGCATAAATGAGCAAAAAAATCATGTTTGTTGTATGGGAGCCCCCCTTAATATTAAATTTCTTTTGATTTTTAGTATTTGTTGTTATAGCGGCATCATCTGTGAAAAATTTCAACTGTCTAGCTACCACGGTTCATGAGATACAGCCTGGTGACAGACAGACGGACGGACGGACGGAACGGACGGACGGACGGACGGACGGACGGACGGACAGACAGCGAAGTCTCAGTAATAGGGTCCCGTTTGGCACCCTTCGGGTACGGAACCCTAAGAATCGTGGAAAACATATATCACTTGGAACACTATGAACTTTAACGAGAATGCCACGACCTTTCTTATCTTCAAACCATTAAGTTATCACAAAAAACATTTCGGAAGTAGACGCATCCGGCTGTGAAGACTTTAGGCATCAAACATGAATCGGTTTAACTTAGGAGTTCTGGTGGGATTATATCATATCTCTGTCGTAGCCATATCGTCAAATTTGGCCATATCACGATATGGCCAAGCCATTTCTGGCCATATCATGATATGGCCGGGTTTAATGAAAACATGTCTTTTTAACCGAATTTAAAAAGGAGGGGGTTATCAATTCGGTTGTAGTTTCTTTTTTTACCATATTTTTTTTATGTTTGTTACATCGAAACTGGTACTATTTACGAACCGATTTCAAAAATTATTTCTTTGTTCGAAAGGGAAGCCCAATAGTTTGGCCCCATTTTTTGAAAATCAGGAATCGTTCCATTAGTTAGGTTTCTACATGAAAAAACTGAAGTTTTATTTGTTTTTACCTGGATGACATTATACACCCAGTCTTTTTGGTGTTTATAGTCATTGTCGCGAGATAAATTCTGGCCATTAGGATCGTATATTTGATGATATGATGATCAAACGAACTACTCAAGTGAAGTTTGATGATGATTATACTAATCGGTTTATTCGAAGATAATATATTTGACATACGAATTATGTAATACGTATGTATTATATCAGGTCAGATAGTGATATCAGGAGACAGATTTCGTAGGCTCGTTTTCGGGTCTATAGACGACATTTGTGTACCGAGCGGGGAGGACAAGTGATAGGTCATGAAGCCGGTTTTTTATGTTTTTAACTTGGTGAATTATTTAGAGCATTGTTATTCAGCTCAATGTTTTTTTTATAATACATGTCAAACTAACACGAAGACTATTCGGGGGCTTCGCTGCGCTCACCCCCTTTAGTCTTCACCTAAGCTACGGCAGTGTTTTCCCTAAGATATTTCATCGTTTTATGATATTTTCGAATTGGTCATATCGTGACGGCTACGACATCTCTATAAAAGGTAATTTAAAATTAAAATAAGTCGCACGAGTAAGAAATAATATTAATTTCACATATTCACGAAATTCACTAGCCACAGTAATTCTAACGTTGTAAGTACTAGAAAAGTACTTTGTTAGTACTAGAAAAGTACAAGAGACATTCGGCATAATACATTGCACATATTTATAGTAGACAGTATTGCTTAGAAGTAAGAAGTCATTACAAATCTCGGGGATATTAGCTGCCTAATGGCCGTTTTCTTTCAATAACCTATCTATCCTCGATCTGCAGAAAGATAGGGAAGACATAAGTTCCATATCGCTACTGTCAAATCTAACTCTAGTAATGTGAAAATCATGGAATCTATAATCATGGAATAGGATATTGGAAATGGACGTAAAACAAAAACCATAACGAGATTAAAGGTTTGCTAGGTACCTTACTACTTAAGGTTTAAAGCCGCTACTCACTTGCTTGCCCCTGCGGTGATCTAGGAAGGGGGGCGGTCAAAAAGTGGGGATGGATGCCTTGAATTGCTTCCTTGATTGCGAAGTGTGTAGGCAAGCAAGGGCAATTTTTATGGCTCGCCCTGCGGCAGAGGCAGCGATAATCTCGAGAGACGATCAAGCAAAAAATACATTTAGCGTTTTAGACTTTGAGTTAGATTTTAAGTGTCAGAAGCAGCGATTCCTTGCTTGCACAGGCGTGTGTAGAGCAGCTCCGACATTGCTCCGACCTCCTCCCTTCCCAGATCGCCGCAGGAGCAGGCAAGTGAGTAGCGGCTTTAAATATTATCATCACACTTGTATAAATAGACAAGGTAATAAAAACGAAATTGTCATATTATTTTATTATGTTCAGGATTTTGGAAGATAGCTCAGCGTGTTCAAATCCTCGAGAGGCATAATCATCTTTAGGGTTCCGTACCCGAAGGGTGCCAAACGGAACCATTACTGAGACTTCGCTGTCCGTCTGTCCGTCCGTCCGTCCGTCTGTCACCAGGCTGTATCTCATGAACCGTGGTAGCTAGACAGTTGAAATTTTCACAGATGATGTATTTTTGTTGCCGCTATAACAACAAATACTAAAAATCAAAAGAAATTTAATATTAAGGGGGGCTCCCATACAACAAACGTGATTTTTTTTGCTCATTTTTGCTCGATATTGATAATGGTAGCAGGTAGACGCTTAAAATGTTCACAATATATTGAGTATATTATTTACTTAAAAAATAAATAATTAAATTAAAATTAAATTAATATTTAGGGGGGTCTCCCATACATTTTTTTTGCGGTTTTTTTATAGATGGAACTCTTCGTGCGCGAGTCCGACTCGCACTTGGCCGGTTATTACTTATTTTTTTATTTTATTGTTTTGAATGCTTAGGTTTTGTTATACGATAGTACCGTACCCCTTCGTGTGCGATTCCGACCCGCACTTGACCGATTTTTTAATTTGTGGTTTATTAAATCTAAATATTCATAAACCGATCGATAATACAAGAAATACCTAGATCGTTATCGGCAAAAACACAAAAAATAAGCAAGTGACTAATAAATGTTGATCATGATGATGATGATAATGAATCTGTATTTACGTTATTGTAATTGAATTTATTGAATCCGTATTTATATATAAATGTCATTGAACTGTACATTTAATAAATATTTAATATCTTTGTGACGATCTGGCATTTGCATCTGTTAAAAATAAATATTAATTATAAATGATGAGAGAAGATAGTTTGCATGATTCTCTGCTACAGAACTAAAATTTTAAATAGATCCGACAAAACTGAAAGAATATGTATATTGAGTGGTGCAGTGCTAGTTAGAGTTGTCAGCACAAACTATTTCGGTAACAAAAAACGACGCATGTGGTTTCACATATGAGTTCATACTTCTATGTTAGCTAATTAAAACAAGTTACTATTATTTATTGGTGAAGATTTTTAAGTACTTTCTGTATGATATTTTCGGCTACGTAAGCATAATATTACTTACACACTCAATATACATATAACAATCAAATATCATAAATAACATAACATATGTTGTCATTAATAGCAGAGTATAATATCAATATTGTAAGCTTTATGAAACTTAAACTTAAGTAAGTATATCATATAACTATTTATATATTGCTATCCTAAGTTTTTATGTTTTGAATTTTTATCGTAGGTTTTATGTTTTGAATTTAAAAATTGTAATTGTAAGAAGATAATTTTAAATTTATGTATATGAGCACCAAGAAATAAGTATAAATAATTTGCATGAAATATTTATATGTATAAATCAATCGCAATATAAAATATAAATTCAAATTGCATCATTGTGACAATGATTTCAGGATTGATGAGGAGGCTTATGCCAACCATTTAATATGTATAACTACTTTGCCCTGGAAATACACAAAAGTATACATAAAACAGTAGTATTTAACTGTAGCATGTAAGAACAGTAGCTGTAAAATATTGCATTCAAGTTTTATCTTCTACAAGAAGTACAAAACTAAAAAATATGTTTAAAATTACTTCGTGACTTACCGACTTTACCGCGTGATAAAGAAATCAAGCAACTTTTCCAGAATATTTACGTGAAGCGATACTGATGCTAAAAGGCTGCCGTCTGCCGCTCTGAGCGTGCCGGCTGTTACTGATTAAATATTGCGCTGGCGTTTCGCCTCAAAACATTGTATCTATCAATCGCTCAACAAAAAAAAAACGTAGTGCCGAGTTCGGCGCTAATGGCCTGTTTACATTGGTCAAGGGCAGTGGACAAGTACAGTGGACAGTACAGTGGTGTAAACCGGTCGGACAGCGGCGAGTCAACTTGGCTTTCAAGTTGCCTTGCAAATTAGCCCAAAGTTGATGGGTGGTTTGGTTGCGGAACCATGTAAGAATCCTAGGGTTTTGTTTACTACCGTTTGGCTCCATTATCAGGTCACAAGTGATGATAATGAGAACTTCGCTAAAATATATGAAAGGGATTTGTTACGACGAATCAAATGAGCCCAAACTCAATGGGCTTACCAGTAAGCATCCTAGTGTTCCCTCTGCCATCTTCAAGCTCCATCATGAGACCAGCTCGATGGTACCATAATATTAATGTGTGTGAGCAAAATTAACATTTCTAGATTTGCTGCACAAAGTTATTTAGTTATATACAACACCTGTGAGTTGGTATTATTGTGACATTGCTACTTAGCTGGATGCAATTAAAATTACAAAAGCAGGCTAGGCTTCTCTCTTTTTCTTCCCTCATTCTCATGCGAGCCAAACTACAAGGAAACTATCTTCAAATGAAATTGAACCTAAATGTAGAATAGAATAGAAAGCACATTTATTCAACTGTCACAATACACAAAACACAGCAATAACAAACTATAAACAGAAACAAGTAGGAAATAAAATATACACATGACAAAAAGAACAGTAAACAAAAAGTGGCCAAGTGCGAGTCGGACTCGCCCATGAAGGGTTCCGTAGTATCATGTAATTATTAGACTGGATTTTTGTGTTGTAAATTTGTTTTTCATAGTCTTCGTATGAATGACAAAGTTATCTTTGCAGTTGTTAATAAATGTTTTATATCTTAAAAACTGCTTATTATATTTTGTTCAAACCAATTTTCATCGAAAGTTTATAATGAGATACACATCATATATTTTTTATAGATTTATCACTCTCTTACTTTAAAAGTTAGAGGGGGGGACACAATTTTTTCCACTTTGGCTGGGTCTGTCTCTTTAAAGATTGACTTTGAGGAAAAATGGTTTTAGGAACCTCCACTTCATTTTTGAAGACCTATCTATAGAGACCCCACACATGTAGGTTTGATGAAAAAAATTGGTATCAGTTTCATGTATGGGGAGACCCCTTATTTTTTTTTTCAGTTTTTGTATAAAAATCGTAAAGCGGTTCACAGAATACATCTACGTACCAAGTTTCAACTGTGTAGACCTAATAGTTTTAGAATAAAATTGCTGTGACATACGGATGGACGGACGGACGGACGGACAGACAGACTTGACGAAACTATAAGGGTTCCTTGTTTCTCTACGGAATCCTAAAAATAAGATGTCATTTATAAATTGTTATAAGTAAATGAGCATTGATTATTGAGGCCTTACCATGAGGTTGTATGATGTTGATTTGAGACTCAAAATTGTTTATTTCTTCTCTGTATAGAATATAAATAAATTATGTTGAGGGATCTTGCAAAGGCTATTTATGCCTTTCATGTACTACCAACCAACCAAGATTTTACAGATTTCATGACTACCTACATTTCCTTTGGTTTGTCCATTGTATTAAAAATAAAATAGTCGGTTTTCAAAATACAAGGTGTAACAGAAAGGTGTAGTCATATTTTAGGGGGTTGTTAGTGACATCATCATTCAGGGTTGTGAGCAACTTTCACTATGAAACCGATTTGATTAGAGCAACTTTAATTTTCACTTCTCTGTACAAATCAGCTGACCGCCCGGACCAAAATGTATGGAGCAATGAAAAATAAAGTTGCTCTGATCAAATCGGTTTCATAGAAAATTTGCTCAGAATGGTCTCCCTAATAACCACTAAAATATGACTACACCCTTCTGTTACACCCTGTAGTAGGGAGAGCCCTGTGGTTTAGTGGGTTTCATGCTTGCTTCTCATGCAGGAGATGCAGGTTCGAATCCAGTTTCTGACCATGTACCAATGATCCGAAAAATACTTCCGTGTTTACTTCTACAATTTAATGTTGATTTCCTGCCTTTGAAATTGTCTGTCGATGTACCCATGTTTTCTTCAGTGAATAAACGTATGTCTATGTCTATGTCTATCAGTAATTGGTTCCCTCGCAATTTAGACACATGCTGGCCAAACTAACAATAGCAAACAATAGATGTGCGAGCAAGAGGGTTAATTTATCTTATAAGTATATTTAATTAACTTATTAGAACATTCTGTGTTTCAGATGACACATTAAGCTTCCCGACTACTATCACTACTTGGTAGTATGTATGTACATGTAGTCATAAAACCCTCCCACCTACCCTCACCGAGCCGGCGTGGTGGAGTATGGCTCCATCTTACTTGTATGCTGGTAAGGGTACGGGGAGTTTCTTGCCCTTCTTTGCTCCAGCCCTAAGCCCACAACTTCCGAACGGGTGGTAGTATACAAAAATAATAATATTATATAGACATTTGACTAAGTAATATGTATGATTTTATGGTCAATAATTTTTTTGAATTGAATTGAATTGAATTGTAAAGGCCTGTGCCCCTCAGTGGGGACAGTAATGGGCTACACTTAAGTAAAAAGGTTTTTAGGGTATAAAAACATGGCAGTTCTTAACACTATGATGCCTGTTCTGTTATCTGAAGTATCAATTCCAAATTCTATAAGTAATCTTCAGGTGAAGCACAAAATATTTTAAGTCTAAAATTATGGAGAGCAGTTGCTGTGCAAAGTATGTGCAAATTAATACAGAGTAAGTAAAAGTTGGATTTAATTCAAAGGTTTTGCACACACATATTATCACCAAGTCCTAAGGTTGAAAATCACGGGCAGTGATTTATTTGCCAGCAGGTGAAGAGTTTTTTTTTCTGTTATTGCACACATTAATGTATTCTTTGCAACATCCCACAAAGCTTGGCAGATAATGTGCTGAATATTTTGCATCTTTCTAAAAGGTATTGATGAATTAACACAAAATGAGAAACTCCTTTGTTAGGGACATAATTCTGAGCAACTTTAATTGTGAAACCGATTTGATCAGAGCAACTTTATATTTCACTTCCCAGTAGTTGGCCTGAGTGGGTCAGCTAATTTGTATAAATAAAGTTGCTCTGATTAAATCGGTTTTACAAAACAAGGTAGTTTCCTCTCATTTTGCGTTTATTCATTTACACCTTGTACTGTATGGCTTTATCATATCTTCCAGAAATTGATAGTCACAGGTAATAATTTTATGGATGTACCTACCAAACTATAATTATGTAGTAGGCTGGCTCAGCCAACACTTTTTCAGATTTGTCAGTTATCGCCTCAGCTAATATTTAGACCTAAATGATTATGAAAATAGGGGCTTGTAGTAGTAGACCTCTGCAAACTGTTTATACTAGGTACCTAAATGGTTGTAACATTACACCGTGAACCCAGAAATCTTAGATTAAACTACTAATTATAATAATTGCTTACCTGTGTACCAAGATTGGCTTTAATGATGAACTTGGCTCAAATGAACTTCTCAGTAGGTAACTCAAATGAAAATTCGATGAACTTCATTATTTATTAGAAAGTCTGTAAACGTAAGAGCTGAGCACAGCACAGTATGAGAGCGTTCAGCGTAGCTAGCTCGTAAACACAGACTTAGATACGTAAACAAACCAAAACAAATCGACTGAAAAACCACGAACTGTCAATTTGACATTTACAAGGATGTGGCCACCACAAAAAAGTGCTATGGTTGCGTTCAAGAAATTATATTTTGTTTGCAGAAGCCGCGTACTCACTGAGCGAGGCAGCGCGCGAGGCAAACTGCGATAGTATCCCTGTATAGTCTGTGCCGACTTAGGTGCCAACGGTGCCGACGAGGTGCCGACCGTGCCGACCACTCTCTGACTGGGTCAGAACTTTTTTTATCTACTATATAAAAATAAGTCGGGTTTTCCTTCCTGACGCTATAACTCCAGAACGCATGAACCGATTTCCACGGTTTTGCATTCGTTGGAAAGGTCTCGGGCTCCGTGAGGTTTATAGCAAAGAAAATTCAAGAAAAATCTACTAGGAATATAAAAATAAGTCGGGTTTTCCTTCCTGACGCTATAACTCCAGAACGCACGAACCGATTTCCACGGTTTTGCATTCGTTGGAAAGGTCTCGGGCTCCGTGAGGTTTATAGCAAAGAAAATTCAGGAAAAATTTGAAAAGGAAAGGGGGAAAATCTTTTTTCACATACAGCGCCATCTCTGATACATAGCATGTACTACAAACCAATATGGCGCCGGTGCGTGATACATTGTTTGACAGCTACTCATTGTTCTCTGCTCAGTTAATTTCATGTGACAAACCGGTATTGTGTTCACTGTGAAATTGTGAAAAAAAAGTAAAAAAAATAAGTTATTCGTTTGCTAACATTTCAATTGGAATTATTATTCAATTTCAACAGCAGGCATTTGTCTTTAAGGTGGTAAGTTGAACTATGTAAATTATGTGGATCGTGCATTTGAGGTTAAATTCACCACTCTGTCCATAGTCCAAAATGCCTAGAGGACGACGTGCGAATATCGGCCGCCGCACAAGACATGCAAGCTAGCAGCAAGTGTATTCACAGAACTTAAGCGAAGAAAGACAAAATATAATAAGAGAAAATGCCCGATTGAGATAACCAGTGAGCACACGAAGATCATTGGCATCATACAATCGCTTGGCATTCCAATATGATCCCACTGCGAACTACAGTGATGATGAAAATTTAGATATTGGACCAATGACGACTATATGCCGATATTGCAATGCGTTAAAGTTCAAAAGAGAAACGGCTGGATTGTGCTGCGCAAGTGTAAAAGTCAAACTGTGGATCCAGTAGAGGTGATCCCGATTCCAGCCATTTTCTTCAACACATCCTTGAATACAATAACTGCTTTCGCATGACTTCGTTTGGAGCTAATATCATTCGAGAAGGCGGCTTCATGCTGACTTGCAAGGTAAAAGATACAACACACATAACCAATCACTCACACCAACACAATGAATTGCAACACATAACAACTACATATACACCACACACTACACCATCACACGATCAGAAGTTACACCGTATTCTTCAACAAATGATTGTTTGCAATCACAGATACAAGGACAAATATATCATTTTCATGGTTCAATGGTGCCAACACCAGATGAACCGCATCAATTTCTTCAAATATATTTAATTTCGTCAGTGGTGGTGGATCAGCTGAATGTGCGGTGCAGTATACAGGGAACACAACCATTAAAGAGACGAATTATTGAACAGTTGCAAGCATTTTTTCACGCTAATAATGCTGTGGTTAATAATTGAATAATAATTCCAATTGAAATGTTAGGAAACGAATAACTTATTTTTTTTGCTTTTTTTTTTCTCAATTTCACAGTGAACAGAATACCGGTTTGTCACATGAAATTAACTGAGCAGAGAACAATGAGTAGCTGTCAAACAATGTATCACGCACCGGCGCCATATTGGTTTGTAGTACATGCTATGTATCAGAGATGGCGCTGTATGTGAAAAAAGATTTTGCCGCTTTTCTCTTGAAATTTTTCCTGAATTTTCTTTGCTATGAACCTCACGGAGCCCGAGACCTTTCCAACGAAGGCAAAACCGTGGAAAAGGATAATTTGCGGACACGTATAACGCTTCGATTCAGTATTTACTTTGGATTCACTTTCATTTACTTAGAGAAGTTCAACTAAATAACAGTTCATTTTGTAATCGAAATGAATTTATTACTGTTGTGAAATGAAATAAAAAAAATCAAATATAAAACAAAAAAAATATTTCTTCATCTTTTAATCACCAAACGAAATGTTACATAAAACGAAGCCATCTGGTGGCGAAACGGAGTTCGCCGGGTTTGCTAGTTCCTATTAAAAGACCAGGGGCGTATCATTCAAAAATAAACCAGCATAACTTTTATAAATAGTTGTTTATTCTCCAAAATTCGTACATGGACTGACCCGAGACTAAGCCAAAGTCAAGTCAAGCCAAGTCTCTTTTATACTTTTTAAAAACAAGATGGCAGCACCTGTTTACCGCTAACAGTTGCCGCCTTTAAGCAACTGATGTTTATATTACTGTTTAGCTTGGTATATCTTATTCCAAATACATTTTTTAATTTATGCTACAATTCTATAAGTATATTAAACACAAACTCTAACATTCGGCCTTCCTGACCAAGAGTTTGTCCTCAAACTAAGTATCTAGTCTGTAGATAAGAATCAATCAACGTTTTACGAATATATGTGTATTAAGAATTTTTAACAAGCTATTAACAACTTTACACTGCTTCTGTAAGCATCGGAATCTTAAATTGTCATATAGTGACATAATCAGCAATAATCATATTATTTTCCAATTGTTTTGACATTCACAAATAAATGATCCTCTTCAACACTCACACACATTCAATCATAATATTGCTCTTTAGCTGTTGTTTTAATTCTACTTTCCATATCAAACTAATCAAGAGATTGCCAACCACCCATGACTTCCAATCTCAAAACGTATGCCAACTGCACCGAGAGCTTCGCCAATACACTGACCACCCAATGACTTCCAGCCGTTAACCAGCTGCACCATTGGACTATCAATGCTGACCACTCAACGACTTCCAGTCAGACATAAATCTCTATTGATTGCACCATGGACTTCATTGACACCTCCGCATAGAAATGTATGCCAACTGCATCGAGAGCTTCGCCAATACACTGACCACCCAATGACTTCCAGCCGTCATCCAGCTGCACCATTGGACTTCATCAATGCTGACCACTCAACGACTTCCAGTTAGACATAAATCTCCATGATTGCATCATGGCTAACTGCACCGAGAGCTACGCCAATACACTGACCACCCAATGACTTCCAGCCGTCAACCAGCTGCACCATCGGACTTCATCAATGCTGACCACTCAAGGACTTCCAGTCAGACATAATCTCACTATAATCAACGCAGAGTCAACAGTGTAATTCCTCAATTACCTGTGACCTCCGCAAAAAACCAAAAAAATAATTCGATTCTTATGTCTTATATGTGTGTAAGTGCATCATGTCTCATTACATTGTATCTACTTCATTCAATCAAAGTTTATTTATATGTCGGAGAAACGGATAATATAGAGCATGACTCTTCATGACTATCATATTATATTTGTGGGCGTTTCTTGTGGGAGATCAAGCGAATGAGTGAACACATAGTTGATCTATTCTCAGTTCATTATCATTATACTAGCTGATTACAACAACGTTTACCACTGATATACTACTGACAACAACGTTTAGCACTGATATAACACTGGATATGATTTATCTCGAGCGAGTTTGTAACGTCTATTCACAAGATAATAATCATAAATTTGATAGTTTTTTTTTTGTTGTTGTTTTTATCGCCAATTTTATTAAATTTAATAAATGTGTAATTATTTTGAGTTATGTTTACTTTTCTTATTTATGTGAATTGTTATGTCTTTCTTAGTAGTATAAAAATAAAATAAATTATTTTCTTTGACACAGGTTGTGTTCATAGACGCGTTAGTAAGATGAGATATGATTCTGCCCACATTCTTTTCTTCGGGGTCATGGAATTATTGTTTATTCACTGTATTGAACAGTGAACGTGAACACTGTTTTAACGAAAGTTTATAGGCAATATACAGAGTATCCAATACCATCAAATAAACAAAGCTCCTTTGTTAGCTGTACATTTACCATCCATGGTTTGAATCAAATAATTCCGTAAACCCTCTCGCCATTTTCCCATTTCACAAGCCTCTACAAAGTAGGTAGGCAATCTAACTTTAAACTTTCACCAGATCATCCAGTTGCCCTAATATAATTTGCAGACGATATATGAAAATTTTAAATAAAGGTCAACTCTTTAACTTCAGGTTCAACATTTTAGTGTCAGCAAAGCTAGTCTGTCGACTCTAAACCCAGTCTATCGGGTTTTTGACAATAGTCAGTCTATAGGCTCTGTGTCGATAATACCAGTCCATCGGTATGCCCAATCCATCGGGTTATGACAACATTACCATTCCATCGTCGGTCCGTCCCGTATCAGATCACAAAGTACTCGTTACCGCTTGCTGTGGGCTTCATTCACATGCCTCCGAATCATTAAATTTTCGGATGGGGCTCGACTACGGGTCGACACGATACTCAGGCCTGCGATAGCTGCGGGGACTGGACAACACGTCACAACGTCACCAGTTTCCAGAGGCCTGCTGCCTCTTCAAAGGTTCTTTATATTCAAGTACGGGAACCATACGGTTACTGCACCCTCAGCCCTGTGATGGTGGCAGCAGCTTTCTGAAACGCAGAGACAGAAAAACAGTGCCTATCCACCTGTTCCGCCCCGCTATGAGATCGTTGGTTGTAATTGTGGTCAGCAGCAAGGTAGGCAGACCACGTAATTCGTTGCTTTGTATCTCTTGAGTGTGAGGCCACCCCTTGTGTGTGAGATTCCCGATCCGGCACATCTATCTCATAGGCCCTGATTTCCATTGCCAAGCCATAAGTTCGAGAATTGCGGGCGATTTCCACAATTACACACAGTTAAAGGGGCTTTACCTAAGGACAACGATTTCACAACAATCGAGGCAAACACGCGTTTCTGCGTGTAGGGAGAAGTCTCACAAACGTGAAGTAATAGTCTGGCCTAGTATGATATGTTTTGCATCTTCATCAGTGCAAGAAATGTGTTAACATAACGTGTAATGCGTAAGAATAGAAAAATATAGGTACTCGCCTGCTATTGTCTGTTCCAAAATCCGTATTGGGCTGGAATGTCCATCCATTTTTCACTCACAGTTGAAACTGTTGGCGCTTTAGGTTACATCGTCGTGGGGTTTACCCATAGCGATATCACAGTTTATCACTGATTAATTTATTCGTGCCACTTCTGATAAAAGACCAGGGGCGTATCATTCAAAAATAAACCAGCATAACTTTTATAAATAGTTGTTTATTCTCCAAAATTCGTACATGGACTGACCCGAGACTAAGCCAAACAGTCTCTTTTATACTTTTTAAAAACAAGATGGCAGCACCTGTTTACCGCTAACAGTTGCCGCCTTTAAGCAACTGATGTTTATATTACTGTTTAGCTTGGTATATCTTATTCCAAATACATTTTTTAATTTATGCTACAATTCTATAAGTATATTAAACACAAACTCTAACACTATGCACGGACTGGTTTTTATAGCTCCACAGATGCGTTCGTGTATTGGGTGACCATTTGCAAAGTATAAACGCGGCCACGAACCAATATTTTTAGTACAAAAGCGCCCATCTGGCCCATCTCTATGAGCACAGACTATATAGGGATACTAGGTACGTTCTATGAGACCGGAAATCCGCTCGCTGCGGGCGTTTGCTAGTCAACTTATTTTGAAATCTGCCCGCTGCTGCGGGTATTTGCCAGCCCAATGAGCACATTAGTAGCTTTGTTTGAGTAATGTACTAATACACGACAGACAATATACGGAGTTTAGTGAACAAAAGATTTCCTTTGGCAGGATTGATCTGTTCTGTAGGTCCAAAGAATGGATTTAAGAAGTGGAGCCACCTCGATTTGTGATGCAGTGATTTTTTTCAATTTTTGTATAAAAATCGTGAAGCGGTTCACAGAATACATACCAAGTTTCAAGTGTGTTAACTACCTATTTCATGAAATGACCAACTCAAACCGGCAATCAGCAATAATTCCGTTATTAGTCGCGATCTCGCATTATCTTGTTGCATCTCTTGTGTTTGATGTTGCGATGAGTGTATCGTATCAATATCATTGCTCCTGTACACGATGGGGTAGCAAATCGTGGCCAACATCGCCGCGATCAGAATCGGCCCATCATCGTCTAGAGCTAGAGTCTAGACAATCCATCGTGATTCGTGTACTATCATCTGGATCTGATTATGTTGAAATGTTCAATTGTTCAGTTCAACTGTCTGTGTAAAGGGGATGAGAACTTCATTTTCCCTAATTTTAATGTATTTTTTTTCCTTTTCGGCCAGGAGAATGACAATCTCTTGACTGTTCCGCCTTGCTGCCGAATTGCTAACAGTAAATTGTCAGGCGTCATGAAAACAATTGACTGTAATGATATGGAAACAATCAAAATATTATACTTGGTGAGAGTAGGGTACTTGAGAGTTGAGTGAGAGTAAGTCAAACTGTATAAACTGGGAACAAATTGTATTTTAATATATGAGATAAACATAGCTAGGTAATTAGAGCTCAACTTAGAAAGCTAAACATAGGTAAACATAGCTGCTGAACTACCTAGTTAAGTACTTAGTTTGAACCTATCGTCCTGTCCATATGTTCCGTCGTAGTATTAGAGCTCTAAACGACTATCTACACAACAAAATCAAATGAGCAAAATGGAGTGGTCAGCTAGGTACCGCTAGGTACGTAGATAGGGTACCTACATAATTTGTATGCATGCATGTATGCATTTCCATTTGCCATCTCTATGAGATAAATCACAGGCCAGGGTACGATTTATGCTCATAACTCTTGTGGTCAGACGGGCTCGTTTGACATAGCCCATCACCATCATAATAGACGAAGCTTCGGTTTTCGAATCCAACCGGATGATTTCTAAAACATTCTATAAAAATAATATGTTTTTAAAGACTATTTCGTAGACATGGATCATGTCGAGGTCATAATTATTTGGCAATGTAGCGACATGTGTGGCTGCGTAATCATTACCAATCAAGGCAGTCAAAATCTTTTACCTATTACTAAGACTAAAAAAAGAAAGGATTTAAAAAAATCACAATGATAAATAATTAATTTAAAATTACAATTTTAATCTCACAACCTCACATAAGCACACACACCTCGAAACAGGCAAACTTTTCTTCATTTCCGCATACACCCTATAGTCGTTAGATAATGTCAGTGCACGTGTAAATCTGGTCTACGTGTAACAGTAGACAGTACGTAGAAGCACATTATCCTATAAAGGATTCCTGCTCATCATCACTCAAATCCGCAAACATGTTGATATCAAAAGTCGCTGTTCCACACTCGGCGTTCAATCGGTTTATCACAACCAGATTCTTGACGAAATTCTCGAAATGTTTTTTCTTATCCTCCTCGCTGCTGTATTTTTTGTTGTAATCCTCTACGAATCTCCGAAACAGTTCTGGAGCTTCATCCAAGTCGTATTGTAGAGGTTTTTCTGTAGTTTTGACATCTTCGTCTGCTATGTTAGATCTTTCGTCCGATTCGTTCTCCTCATTAAATTGACGGGCACACGCGTAATGGCAATAAAAAGTTATTGCTACCAAAAATATGATATACCTGTGCATTTTTTAAATTATAAACACGTTTAGCTTGTAGCGCGAATCTGAGTTTTGTGTAGACGCGACCTCGGGAGGGAAACCAGTTTGCAATTCATAAGTCACGGGTGGGAGATCATTATGCAACGGTAAAGTAAACAGCGTGTTTTAAAACACGTTGTCGCAATATGGATGACAAGAATGTAGAGCGTTATGTAGTACCTAGGTACATGTCCCGTTATCAGATACAATTCGCTAATGGTTCGTGCGGAATTTGTGTACGATTTGACATTGTTAGTTTCGAAATGTAAAATCGCATAGATTTTCCAAGCGCTACTACGCGAACAAAATTTGCGAATTTCACTTGTGGTTTTTATGATTATCGTGATACAGGGTACCTATACCTACTACGTGTGTAGGGCCAGGAAAAATGTAGATTAGGTACTTGCACATTGTTATACTTAGATATTTATTTTTCTATCTGCATACATTTTCATTGCAACACTTATCAAAGATGAAATATCTAATCGAAACTTGGTTTGCTGGAAGAGATCTCTTTTTAGAGATAAGCTCGCTATTGTACACTTTATATTACCTACCGTGCTTTGTTAACTTTTTTTGTGTGCAATATAAATTATGAAATTATGAATTATGAAATATTTAACCCTTGCAAAAGTTAAAGGGTAGAGAATGTTATCATCAATCTCCACGTTAAGCAGATGTCAGCTGGAAAACCAAGGCTATTGTTATTCTTCTGTGGAAAATAGGGATGTTAGGGATCCGCATGATTTTGAACAAGTAAGGATGAGGTAGGTGCCTAGTAGTAATAGGATCTCCGAGAACAGTGTTTTGGGCAAAAGAATTCGTTATACCAGAACACAGATAAAATACCAGAATGAGTTCTTCGATGGCTCAGTTCGAACGAACACTCAACTTCACCAGTAATTTTACAGAGTATGTATTTTGTATTATCTTTGACATCTCTCGATCTCGGAGTATTCTTGGACAATGCCAGAGAAAAATCGCCCAAAATCGCCCTAGGGATAGGGTTACTTAATCTACTATATAAAAATAAGTCGGGTTTTCCTTCCTGACGCTATAACTCCAGAACGCATGAACCGATTTCCACGGTTTTGCATTCGTTGGAAAGGTCTCGGGCTCCGTGAGGTTTATAGCAAAGAAAATTCAAGAAAAATCTACTAGGAATATAAAAATAAGTCGGGTTTTCCTTCCTGACGCTATAACTCCAGAACGCACGAACCGATTTCCACGGTTTTGCATTCGTTGGAAAGGTCTCGGGCTCCGTGAGGTTTATAGCAAAGAAAATTCAGGAAAAATTTGAAAAGGAAAGGGGGAAAATCTTTTTTCACATACAGCGCCATCTCTGATACATAGCATGTACTACAAACCAATATGGCGCCGGTGCGTGATACATTGTTTGACAGCTACTCATTGTTCTCTGCTCAGTTAATTTCATGTGACAAACCGGTATTGTGTTCACTGTGAAATTGTGAAAAAAAAGTAAAAAAAATAAGTTATTCGTTTGCTAACATTTCAATTGGAATTATTATTCAATTTCAACAGCAGGCATTTGTCTTTAAGGTGGTAAGTTGAACTATGTAAATTATGTGGATCGTGCATTTGAGGTTAAATTCACCACTCTGTCCATAGTCCAAAATGCCTAGAGGACGACGTGCGAATATCGGCCGCCGCACAAGACATGCAAGCTAGCAGCAAGTGTATTCACAGAACTTAAGCGAAGAAAGACAAAATATAATAAGAGAAAATGCCCGATTGAGATAACCAGTGAGCACACGAAGATCATTGGCATCATACAATCGCTTGGCATTCCAATATGATCCCACTGCGAACTACAGTGATGATGAAAATTTAGATATTGGACCAATGACGACTATATGCCGATATTGCAATGCGTTAAAGTTCAAAAGAGAAACGGCTGGATTGTGCTGCGCAAGTGTAAAAGTCAAACTGTGGATCCAGTAGAGGTGATCCCGATTCCAGCCATTTTCTTCAACACATCCTTGAATACAATAACTGCTTTCGCATGACTTCGTTTGGAGCTAATATCATTCGAGAAGGCGGCTTCATGCTGACTTGCAAGGTAAAAGATACAACACACATAACCAATCACTCACACCAACACAATGAATTGCAACACATAACAACTACATATACACCACACACTACACCATCACACGATCAGAAGTTACACCGTATTCTTCAACAAATGATTGTTTGCAATCACAGATACAAGGACAAATATATCATTTTCATGGTTCAATGGTGCCAACACCAGATGAACCGCATCAATTTCTTCAAATATATTTAATTTCGTCAGTGGTGGTGGATCAGCTGAATGTGCGGTGCAGTATACAGGGAACACAACCATTAAAGAGACGAATTATTGAACAGTTGCAAGCATTTTTTCACGCTAATAATGCTGTGGTTAATAATTGAATAATAATTCCAATTGAAATGTTAGGAAACGAATAACTTATTTTTTTTGCTTTTTTTTTTCTCAATTTCACAGTGAACAGAATACCGGTTTGTCACATGAAATTAACTGAGCAGAGAACAATGAGTAGCTGTCAAACAATGTATCACGCACCGGCGCCATATTGGTTTGTAGTACATGCTATGTATCAGAGATGGCGCTGTATGTGAAAAAAGATTTTGCCGCTTTTCTCTTGAAATTTTTCCTGAATTTTCTTTGCTATGAACCTCACGGAGCCCGAGACCTTTCCAACGAAGGCAAAACCGTGGAAAAGGATAATTTGCGGACACGTATAACGCTTCGATTCAGTATTTACTTTGGATTCACTTTCATTTACTTAGAGAAGTTCAACTAAATAACAGTTCATTTTGTAATCGAAATGAATTTATTACTGTTGTGAAATGAAATAAAAAAAATCAAATATAAAACAAAAAAAATATTTCTTCATCTTTTAATCACCAAACGAAATGTTACATAAAACGAAGCCATCTGGTGGCGAAACGGAGTTCGCCGGGTTTGCTAGTGAATAATATAAGGTAACATTTCCCGAGTCCGCCTCTTCCACCTCACCCGGGAAATGTTACCTGTTTACCAACTATTAATTACGGAACCCTATCCACCAGGGAACCTCTTACTTCACAGTTTATAAATTTAAGTATTACAACGGGTAGGCCGGTCGGGGGTCCGTGGGAGATAAGCAGCAACAAAGGTTTATCAGCTGAAGCCGAGCGGAGGCTGAATTACTACGGAACCCGACTTGGCACGGCCTTATCTGTCAACGGCGCATCTACCTGGAGTAAACACCACACAGGGTAATGCTGGGTGTTATCGCGGAACGTAATACGTTCCCTGTTGCGACGATATCTTCCGTAATTCTAATTAAAACTTAGTTATTTTTTAAATTAAGGCAACTGACGGCCGGATTCCGAGACTCTATTCAAAGCTAATAATTTGCGAATTTAACCAGGATTTTTAACCAAATGCATTAGAAATTCTCCTAATAACTTTTAATATTATTTATAGAAAAAATCTACGATCAATCAAACAAATCAACACCTTACTGTATGATATATCGGCAAAGGTACAATACTGGTATTTTGTACTAGCGTGGTACCTACCTATTTTAAGGAACCCCCTCCCTCCCTCCCTTCAGTTCACGCCCATGAAGTTTTAACCCCTAATGCGTAGGTAATTAAAGCCAACTGTAGCGTACAAGCAAAGCGTACAAGTTGCACCTAGGAAAACCGCTTCTATTACCTACGCGTTAGGGGTTAACACTTCATGGGCGTCAACTGTCAAAACGGGCCTTTTATTTTGTGAAGACTGTAGTATGTGTACTTTCTCCTTTAGAAACTGGGGGTAGATCCTTGTCCTGAACAGTGAGCAAGCTTGACTATGAATATTAACCCTTTAGACGCATAATACCAACTACGCAAAATACCAACCGGAGGTTTTTTGGTGTTATGCGGGTTTATAAAAATGATTACGCTAAATACCAACTACGCAAAATACCAACTACGCGAAAAACCAACCAGCGTTTTGTGGTGTTTTGGGACTATAATAATTACGCAAAATGCCTATGTGCTTTAACGTGAGTTGACGCTGAAATCGTGTTTTGAAAACTCCATACCTCATAGAAACTGTGGTGGTAACTGTACTTTGTGGTTTTGTGGGAGTTTTTGTATTTGCAACAATAATCTTATTAAATTAATAATTTTTGAATTGTATTGAATTGAATTGAACTATACTTTTTAAGGAGTAATTTCTAGGGCCAAACGGGACCCTATACTGAGACTTCGCTGTCTGTCCGTCCGTCCGTCCGATTTGATCAGAGCAACTTATTTGTTGTTATAGCGGCAACAGAAATACATCATCTGTGAAAATTTCAACTGTCTAGCTACCACGGTTCATGAGATACAGCCTGGTGACAGACAGACGGACGGGCGGACGGACGGACGGACGGACGGACGGACGGACGGACGGACGGACAGACAGCGAAGTCTCAGTACCTAATAGGGTCCCGTTTGGCACCCTTCGGGTCCGGAACCCTACAAAAGAGGCGTCAACCTATTTTTCCAATCATTTGCGTTCTTGAAACTCAAAGCTTGTCAACTGACTGACTGAATCCGGCCGTAAGCCTCCTGATTTCCGGAGTTCTCGTTTTGTTACAGCAAACCTATTCCTGTACCAACATCGATCGTCACTATACTATTCAGTCCGACATACCAATCGGGGATACACGCCCATATATTTAGCTTGGTGCCAATCACACATGCTCAGCTGTCAGCACGACGAAGTGATAACGACGATCTTAGCCTAGATTAATTCCGGGGTACAGGGTGTAAACAAAAATAATAACCAATCCCTTTGTTTACACAAAGGTCAAGGTAATGTGAAGTGTTTTTGATTTGTGTACGCTAAAGAGATACATTATTTACGGATAAATACTAGAAGGACCGTTATACATATTTACCTAAAGTATCATCGTTTGTATTTTTAACCGACTTCCCAAAGGAGGAGGTTTACAATTCGTCCGGATGTTTGTTTGTTTGTTTTTTTTTATGTATGTGCCCCGATAGCGCCTAGACAGATGGACCGATTTGGAAAATTATTTTTTTGTTTGAAAGGGTTTACCTTCCCATTAGTCCCATTGACACCAGGTCAGGATCTGATGATGGAATTCTGGAGAAATCGAGGGAACTCTTCAAATATTATGGGCAGACCTATATTGATTTTTGTGTTTTTAGTAATAACTCGTGCATTTACTCACGGTAAGCATAATATTGTGATGCGGAACTGCTGATGAAGACCGCATATGGCCACCAGAACTGCTCAATACTAGGTACTAATACAATGCGTGGCTGACGGGCAGGCAACGCATAGCCTAAACCGGTGCACCTAGAGCCATGAAACTTTGTACAGGGGTTCCTTAGTAGCGTGGGGAAGCACTGAGATGAGATTTGACAAAATTAATTCCCCAAGGGGGGGGGGGATAAGGGTTACAGTTTGTATTAAACTCAATCTAATCAAATAGGGTTTGTGGAAGTCGGTTTTTTCTAAAGTTTACTTTTTGTTTCAATTATTATTGTATCTATTTTATTGTTAATGTATCAAGTGACTTCCCTACTGTGTGGGTTATTTTGAGCATATCATCCATCTCTATTACATGGCACCTATTATTCTCACACTACTCGTATTAATCAATCAATCTCAAAATTGAAAGGGTTAATTTTAGACATTCTTAGAACGAAGGTAGCTTTAATAATACCAACCAATTAAGAACAAGCCACCTCCCTTTATGTGCTGAAGTATAATAGTTATTTATTTATGAACAGAGTAACGTTAGAGCAGCTTCATTATTCACAGCAGCGTGTCGATGCCAGTGTAAAAGTGTTTTCGTAGCAAACTTTAAAGTACTAACCGCGTATTCCTAGCAGACTCTAATATAAAATGGATGAAAAAATTAAAAATGTAAGTCTGTCTACTGTCTTGGGGCTACGCGTTTATTTTTAAACGAGTTAATTTTGCGAAACTAAATTAGAAATATACGTATTTAACTGGCTTATATAAGTACCTACGTAGGTTAGCACTCAACAAAAGTCTCAAGAGTTATTATAATTTGTAATAACTATGGTTATTCGTTTATTCAATACAATATACGCTTCAAATTAATAATCTGTGAAATAGTGTGGTGGCTTAAAATAAAAATAAAAAATCGGTTAAGTACGAGTCGGACTCTCACGCGAAGGGTTCCGCACCATCGTACAAGAAAAAGTACACAAAACACGTTTCTTGTATGGGAACACCCTTATTTAAAAAAAAAACGTGTTGTTCAGTAATTCATAATTTCATAATTTCTTTATTGCACACATAAAAATTACAATGAGACAAAAATACATAGTAAAGGTGTACAAAGGCGAGCAAACCAGTTACGGATGAGACAGGTTGATTTCTGAGCAGGGGGTAGACTAATGTGTACAACAAACAATATCAAATACTTAGTTATTTTATTTGTTACTGTAGCGGCAGCAGCTATACACGTTCTGTGAAAAACTAAACTCTTTAGCTATTACAGTTCGTGAGATAGAGTCCGCTGACGGACAGACAGAAAGACAGACGGACAGCGGAGGCTTAGTAATAGAGTCCCGTTGGGCACCATTAGGCTACGGAACCCTAAAAACGTACAAAATTACCCAACGATTCCCTTGGGTAGGTAGTGCTGACGAGCAACAAATAAACAGTAAGCCTCCAGAACACTGGTAGGTAGGAGGCTCTAGTCTAGAAGCATCTTCCCGCTCAACTGGAGGTGACATAGTTCCATTGTTTTTGGAGGAACTACTACTGCCTCGCAAAACGCTGCCATTCTTTATTTTTACCCGCGACGCCCGAAAGAGGGGTTTCGTAACTTTAGCGTCTGTCGGTCTGTCGTTCGTTCTGTTTGTTTGTACTTATGTCGGTTCAAAATCTGCTTACCAAGGAATAGCGATCTAACGGTTCGACGATATTTGATGCAGTTTTCTGTACATAATGTGTCGGGGGCTTATTTTATTTTTATTTATACATATGATAGGGAGCACCCATTGTTTCGTAAATAATTACCAAGATGTTAATTACAGTTGCACCTTCCCGCTCATCTGGAGGAGGAGCTCCGCCGTGCAGCAGCAAAGCCTAGCTGGGAATCTCGCAACGAGGGTGTGCACGAGAGAGTAAACTTCGATGACACCATCTGGGGTTTCCACCTCGCTGGCGGCGCTTACTACAACACGCCGCTTCGAGTCACCCATGTTAGTACATTGTTTAGATCTGACTGATCTACCTACATGGGTCACTAGCCGCCTGGCTCCAGCCATTTTTTTTATTTTTTTTGTAAAAAAAAAAAAAATACATTAAAATTAGTTTGACAGTGGGTACCAACGTCAAAAATTAGACATTCATTGACGTCTTGGTACCCACTGTCAAAATAATTTTAATGTCATTTTTTTTTTTTATAATTTTAATGTCAATATTGTTCCAAGGACTGGATTGTCCTTACGCTTCCCAGCGTGCTAGTGTGACTTGTTGGTAGATAGAGCATGGTAAAGCTAAACTTCACAGAATAGAGAGAGAATTTAATAATGCTGGTGTCTTCTGTAGAATAAAATGTATATTTCACGAAGTTACTGTGGTTACGTAGTGTCCGTGTCGTAAAGCGTCGAAATAAGTCCCATTTTTTGTTTCTGTAGCAAAAAGATGAGGTGAATCACTTCTAAATATACCGATCACTCATGAAGTCACCATCCTAAATAAATGTAGAGGTGCACGTTACTCTACAAACTCGTTGGAAAGAAGTCGTTAATATTTAACCCACGATTCCTACTTTATTTTCTTACGTATAATCCCGTATCTTTCTTGCCTTTGAAAAAGCTTGGCTCTTGGCTGTATTTGGCATAAAGATCAGTCAACGCTGTACTGCGAAGAAAGCAAAGGATGCGCTTAGCCGCCCCAGGGATTACATTTCTTTGCTACAAAGAGATCAGCAAATTGCTGTGGCGCTTTCTGTACTGCTGACCTTTGCTCGTAGTGATTTCCAGCTTTATTATGTTTGGCGAAAGGTTTGTGTACCGAAAACTGCATGTTTTTAATTTGAATACACGCAATTATACGAGTTTGGTACGTTTTAAATTAATGTATGAATTCGTGAAAGCAGCAATATTCTCGTAACTTGCATAGTTTGCAGGATAAGTATTCCGCGATCAACAGTACCTATCGTTCTATCGACGGATATTGATGTACTTATATCGTTATAATATCGTTAAAAATCATAATTTAAAATTGTCAAGTGTTGTTTTATCTAAAAAGGTATTTTATACTATTTCATACCTCCTAACCCTAACTAATACTTTTCACAATACTGCCATAGTCATTAAAAAGGTATGTTCAACGGGTACAACTACTTAAAGCCGCACGTGGAACAAAAACAATATACTTAATATTGATACAAACATTTCATACATTTTCATCTAGTCGATGCTACGTAAAGTGCCTGTACTCGGTCGCACAAGAACATCGTTTTCTTGCGAAGTCACACACTTGGGAGTCAGGAGCAGCGTAGAATGGGTACAAAGACCTCGCGACTGTTCACACTGTTTATACAGAGTGTGTGTATGTACCTAGTAACATTAAAATTTTAGTTTAATTAAGAAATAAAATTCATATAATTACACACAATTTGAGGATAGATTTTCACACTGGCATACGTGAACACAACTTTGCATCCCCTATTGGAAAGTAGTGACGCTGTTTTTTTCCCGTTACGCATATTACTTATGTTACTTTGTGACTTAGTAAAAATTAAAGATCCTCTTTAACAAAAACAATGAACAAATAAACTAATGAACAAACAACAGGCGCTGAAAGGAAAACGAGCCAAAACTGGTATTAAATCATCAAACTCTACGTTTTACCATTTTCCAATTATGACTCTCCGGAACTGCAGCTGCATAGTAATCTTGTTACGTAGCCAAGCTAGCATGATATCTAATCGACAAAGCTGCCAATACGGCAACCGGTGTGCGATGTGAGGTATAGTGTACGCAAACATAAACCTTGTATGGAATTCCAGCTTGGGCCCAGACCGTCCTAGAATCAACGTTTCCACAAACCGAAGAGACTGTCTATTCCATTTCATTTCGAAAATTGTATGCCATGGCAAGGGCTCCGGTTTCAATTGGCAACTTCGTTAGTCGATTGTACTGAACAATAATATGTATACGATGTTCGCTGTCGAGTGATGTTGTAAATGTTGTGTGTGTGCCGCGGCGGAATTGGGCATGTAGGTAGGTAAGAAAAATTAACTTACCATATCAATGTGCCTCTGCCACCCGTACGGAAAAGACGCTGCAGTGACAAGGACGGAGGGGAACGTTAAAAAGGAAAAGGAAAAGAAGGCAGGGAACTTGTGACACTATATTATTTCGAATGCATTGCTTGACCATTATGTACCGTTCAGGTGCGTGACGGCAGCCGTGCCGAGCATGCGGGGATCAAGCCGGGCGACGTCCTGCAGCGCATCAACGGGCTGGACTCCTCCACCATCACGCTGGAAAAGGCGCATGACATGATCCTCGACTCCGGGATACATATCAAGCTGGAGGTCTGCGCGTGAGTATCCACTTTCATATACAAGGTGTAAATGAATTAACCCAAAATGAGAAACTAACAAAGTACATGTTGGCCAGAGTGGATCTGCTGATTTGTATGGAGAAGTGAAAAAATAATTGCTTTGATCAAATCGGTTTCATAATGAAAGTTGCTCAGGATGATGTCCCTATCAAAGTAGTTTCTCATCTTGCGTTAATACATTTATGTACACCTTGTATACGCGTAGTCGAAGCAGGAAAACAAACGGCTCCACCACCTATAACGCCGAATTTGCTTGTGATCGCTGTGGCAAGCAATGCAGATCCCGAATCGGTCTGTTCAGTCACAAGAGAAAATGTGACTCCCAGAACACACAGCAGCTGTAATAAACATCTGAAAAGATGAAAAGGCCAGTGATACGCGTAGCATAAAGCTGTGTATGTATGGCAGGCTCAAGCGTGTGGAGGCTGGGAAGTCCAAAGTCCTAAATCGAATGACAAAATTACAAGACTAGTAAATCTCCCATGTCAAATATGGTTTTTTTTTGGCTATTTCCATCCATATTTACATATCTCTGCTTGTTTTAATTTTTCTCTTTGACAATGAAAGCGTTATCAAACATTACAACTACAACATTGTGCCAGAGGCAAGGCAAAGTTTTTTGTGGTCCACAATGGTTGGGCGTTTATTTAGTACCTAAAACATACGAAAAACTCAGGCTCCACTCCACGCAACGCAAACAAGAGCACTATTATTGGGTATTCAGAGTAAACATTATTGTTATGAAAGAACCACTAGTGCTGAAAGGCACTTATAGCTTTAAAAAGTGAAAACACTCAACTCAACTCACTCAACTATTTTCAGATCGACTGTGACATTTCATAGATATTTTTATGCAACTTAAAAGTTGACAAGAGATATACTTTGTCAAGAAATGCTAGACAAAACAATATTTATGTGACATAATTAGGGCACCACTGTTTGTTTTGATTGATAAACTAAATATATTATTTCATTAAAGAAAACAAGCAGTAAGCAGCAAATGTTGCCATCATTTAATGTCTAGTATTTCTTGGATTCGATTGGCACAGGACCGGATAAGTTGGCACAAAAGGAGGAGGAGTCTTATACCCAGCAGTGGGAGGAAACAAGCTGCCGATGATGATGATGATGATGATAATTTCATGACAAAGTTTAGGTGAAGACGAGCTAACTATCACTCTTATCTTTTGAGCCTAAGAGCGCATGCACACGAGACGGTTTTTCGCCGGAGCTAAGCTCGGCGTAAAACCGGGTCTACGTTCGATCGTCAGTCTTGTATGGGACAGTATGAAGCCAACCACACGACGCTACTCGAGTGAAGTCGAGTGTATCGTTTACCATACCAAGTAAATTATGCGTTAACTCACATAGAGGCCCTTATAAAAAGAAAAATCAATGTAGTTGAGCAGCCCAACCCTTACTCAGATTTTAATCATTAAACCTATCTTCTTTCTCAGTCCCGACGTGGAGGAAACTTCCTATTACGTATACGAAGATGAAATTGTAAGTGGAATACTCTTTAGATGTAAAAAAGGAGGATGAATAATATTTTTTCAATGAAACTTGCTGATTGGCGAGACCATGAGATAGGTAATCAGTTTGTGATCTGGCTACGATACTTTTATTTATATTGAACTGAAATGAACAAATTCATGTTGTTGTTTGACTAAATCGACACTTTTAATTAAAAGTGGTATTTTTTGTACTTATGCTTAGCGTTAAATCTCCCGAATGCTCTCCTGAAATCGCTCAAAAATTACATTATACTGATGTTGCACTGTATAAAATGTATGAATGAATTCACTGTTTTTTATGGAATGTTTGTTAATGACTCATTTCAAAACAGGAAGCAAGGAAACGCAAGGAAAAAGAAAAGCCGGTGTCGAAACCAAAGAAAATTCACGGGAAATTCAACGGAGCGAGAACGGTAACATTATTATGAGTGTACGTTTTTTTTAAGAATTCGCAGAATTTTGTAAATAGAAGCATCTCCTTTCTAATAATTATGTCAACTGAAAATAAAACAACCGGGTATACGTTAAGGCCTAAGATCGCCAGTTAGAATTTTTCTCGAATTAACTTTATATTCTTGGATTGTTAGTAAATAAAAACTTATATGAATTGTTAAAGTTAATTTGAGAATAGTGCTGACTCGCAATCTATATGTCGGGGATTAATTTTACAATTGAAGGTAAAGAAGAATAAGAAGGTAGAAACAAAATATAAATGTGTCTACCGTCAAACATCTACCTATTCTTAGGGTTCCGTACCAGAAGTGTGCCAAATGGGACCCTTTTACTAAGCCTCCGCTGTCCGTCCGTTTGTCCGTCCGTCCGTCTGTCCCTCAGCGGGCTATAACTATCTCACGTGCATCTCTCACACACATATGTACAAACAGCACATAACTCACAAAGAGGAGTATACACTGAACAATTATTTTTTAACTTTTCATTTACTAAATTATTAAATACTTATATAATTAATAAGATTTGTTTGTATAACCATTGACGAATAGTTATATTAAAATATTGTTATCCAAACTTCATATTTAGAAGCTAGAATTTTTATTTGTATTTAAAATACTGGGAATTGGGGCGCTGTTTTGCTGAAATACAGGTCTTACGCCTAGCTCAGCGACAGATGGTACAATGCTTTTGATGAGAAATCTAATCTAGCATCCTCTGAAATAGCATCATTGTAACTATTATGTATACTTCTTTTTTGTGTCAATAAACATTATGTTATGTTTATTTATGTTATGTTTATGAGTCCAACTCGCACTTGACCGATTTTTTTCTCATCTGAGACTACACTTTTTAATTTCAGAACGACGCGTGGAGCCTAGCATGGCCGTGCAATAAGAAGAGGGACATCACCTACCGAGAGTCCAACTGTTTCATGGTTCCGAGCAAATTCGAGGCTCTGCACCTATCAGCAAAACTATATAAGGCACAACCTATCGAGAAACCTGAGCCAATGTAAGTAACAATAGTAATATCAATTAGCAAGAAATGCGAGTGGAAGACGAAAAGAAATAAAAAGACAAGCACATAAATTACAAACAAAAAACTTTTACACATTATTGAAAATTAATACCTTTAGCATTAAAAACCCCCCGCATAAAACCAGTCTCCCAGTTTCATCGCTCAGGTCTCATTATCAGGTGAAATTAAAAGGTCTCATCACAACGAATCTAATGAGCCCAAACTCGATGGGTTTACTAGTAAGCAGCCCAGGGTTCCAGCTCCCACCTTCGATCTTCACACTTCATCATCGAATCAGCTCGATGGTACCATATTCCCAAAGGGCTTGTCACGACGAACCTAATGAGCCCAAATTCGACGGGTTTACTAGTAAGCATCATAGGGTTCCCGCTCCATCATCAGACCAGCTAGATGGTAGTACCCTAAAAACCAGCTCCAAGAAATCTACTTTCGAATAAAATTTACGCTCCACGTGCTGAGAGACAGACACGCAGACAGAGTGATTCACACCTTAAACTTATAACACCCCTTTCTGGGGTTCCTTTAGAGAAACAAGGAACGCTTATAGTTTTGTCAAGTCTGTCTGTTTGTTTGTCTGTCTGTCCGTATGTCACAACTACTTTATTCCAAAACTATTAGGACTACACAGTTGAAACTTGGTATGTAGACGAACGAATTCTGTGAACCGCTTTACGATTTTTATACAAAAATTGAAAAAATAAAATATTAAATATTAAAATATTAACTATGGGGTGCCCCATAGTTACTTGGGACTGACACCAAAAATATTTTTTTCATCAAACCTAATGTGTGGGGTGTCTGTCTTTGAAAATGACATTGAGGTTCTAAAACCATTTTTCCTCAAAGCCAATCCTTAAAAAGACAGACCCTACCTACCAGAGTCGAAAAAATTGTGTCTACCCTCTAACTTTTAAAGTAAGAGAGTGAAAAATCTAAAAATATATGCTGTGTATCTCAATACAAACTTTCAACGAAAATTGGTTTGAAAAAAATATAATAAGCAGTTTTTAAGATATCAAACATTTCTTAAAAACCGCAAAGATAACTTTGTCATTCATACAAACACTATGAAAAACAAAGTTATAACACGAACACCCAGTCTTATAATTACTTGCTACTACGGAACCCTACATGGGCGAGTCCGACTTGGCCACTTTTTTCCTTTGTCATCGTGCGAGGGTTAAAAATAGGATAATAAGCCCCATATAGGCTAAAATTAGTTTCCCGTAGCTCTATGAATGAATATTTTCTTAATTATGTCAAATTATGTATGTATGTGTGTATGTATGAAGTGACAAGGTTAGTCTGTTCCCTGTACCTACAGAAAAATTACCAGTTGTTTAACTAATTAGCTACAGAGACAGTTGCAGAACTTAATTCAATTTTCTAATTAGGGACGATATTAAAATTTGCAGACAAAAAACTGAATTGAAAGTCTCAAAACTTTTGCTCAGATTATTTTTTAATACCGTTTGCTCTTTTTCAGACAAATTGAAGAAAACCAAGAACAAGTTATCAAAGAGGCATAAAAGAGATATAATAAATGTTTATCGCTATTAGGCATACAACATTGTAATTGATTTACGCATGTGTTTGTGAGTTTGCTAAGTGTATTGAATATGTTTTGGGACCTAAATAAATTGTGCCTAAAAAGCTTTTATCTTTGGTATAGAAGGACTCTATTTTTTGTGTGAAAGAGTTTTTTCGGGATGTTGCGAATGTGAAAGTATTTGTATTCACACTTGAGATATTCAAGTACGAATTTATTTGAAATACTTACTTACTTACGCATAAATTGGATTTACTTGGGACATGAAAAGTAAATCACTAGATATTAATATTTGAATACTGCTGTGAATTAGTATCAGTTTCCTTAATGTGGTGGCAGATGTAGGTACCAGTTGTGTCCACCTATAACCAAGGTTATTCAATATGATCTTTGTTTTTAATACAATCTAATGTATTTTTTGTTATAGTCACACAAAATACCGCGCATTTGATGTCACGTAATAACGGTTTTATGGTTTCCCCTTCTTATTTCGCGGTCACACAACAAAGCCTAGTCGCTCTCAGCTACTCAATCGGGGGGTTGGTGTTTAAACAGTAGCAAGTTGCTGTTGTTTTAGGACTAATGAGCTGCTTAGGATTTTCGTCACGCGATGCGACCGAACGATACCCTCGTAGAAGTCTCTGTGTACTAACCTGAAATTTCCCGGGAGGAGGTACAATGTTATGCATAGTTGATCCAAGCGCCAGAATTCGGTTTTTCACTTTTTTGCAGTTTTAGGGTCACCGGGTTATAATTTAGCCACAGAAAAAATATGTATTAAAGCATTTTTCGTATCCTAATTGGTAGTTCTCGAGTCAGTCCAAGCGCCTTCTATGGGCAACGATATTTTTTGATACGTAAAACTAATCCAAACGCCATCAAAACTGTCTAACCGCCAATTTCAAACCAGGTTAATACGACGTAGTGTTGCGCATAAGTGATCTATGCGATAATGTTAGTCATTTGGACTGTGCTTAACTTTGCTAGTAGGAGTAATTTGTTGCAGGCAAATATTACTGTTCCAAACGACAAAAGTATCGTTTGGACCAGCTATGCATAACAAAGCAATAATTGCTATTATCTTCTATATTAATAGATATTTGAAGTTTTATTAATTAAAATAATAGAGTTTAGGTGCAGGCTCCCCTTTTGTGTAGCTTTTTCTCTCAAAATATCCTTTCATCATCCTTCTATCAACAAAAACACGTTTCTTCATTCCCAAAAATTAAAATGGCGTTTAGATCAACTATGCTTAATTTTATCCTTGTGTTCAATATAAGGTTTAGTTAATTCACACTGGTATGCGTCTTTCACAAATTGTCTGCCAAAATAGTAGAGCTATCGAAACGCTTCTAAATATGTAAGGGTTGTGTCAACCCTCATAAAACATCCAAATGGCTTTATTTAACGCCTTATCCTCCAGATGGAAAACAATAGAAACATACCCTTACAGAACTTGGTTTATATACAGGCTGTAACGGAAAAGTGTTGTCAGAAGAGTCTGATAGGGATCTCACTCTCAAAAACTATTGATAAGAAACCGTTGAAATGGAGGAAACTTTACTGGTCACTTCACTTCACTTATATTGGCTGAGCGGGCGGCGTAAAACAGTATGGGGGTGTTCCAACAATCCCTAGAAAGACTGCAACTGGCTGTAACATCCTGTATACGAGGGTCGTCATAAATATTGGAAAGTTTGCGAGGCAATCCTCGCCCCGTAAATCAAACAGGACTGTTGACTTTGGAGTGGGCAATGAGACTCGACGCGACATTTTCGCGAGAACTTGCTCTAAAATAAATATATCCACCTTATATTTGCGGCTACTCCAGTCTCTCGATGCTGGGCATCATTATCCAGGTCTGTTATGAATTTCTGGTATTTTTGTGTTTCTAGATATTCATAAGAAACTTATGGGTCACAATGAATAACAAAACATATAGGTACTTATCCAATTCTGTCCAATCTTTATCCAATCCAACAGGATCGGACCCAAAAACATACATAATATGTATTTGATTATTTGCGAAGCATCAATATATAGGTACAACAATAAGTTTCCATCGAACTCACGATAGTAGATCAAACTTCAGAGTGTCGATTGTCTAGCTAGGGTATCCTTGATGCCATCATGATGGGACATCTCTGTATAAAAAATACATAAAAAGTACTTTTAAAATGCCTAGCCGTTAAACCATGATGAAGCTGCTTGGTTTTATAAACATCATCCAATATCATCCAACATCGTCGAACTTATTTTGCGAGGAATACTATACTGTAAAGTAAGAAGTTTTTTAGTTGCTCTTCAGAATACTTCAGATTATGTTTGTATCTGTAAACAAAACATGATGTGGAAAATAAAACATATTCAATACTTATTATTTATTTCGATAAAAGTTTCGTCGTCGTAAGAGCGTACTTTAGTACAACTTCAAGAGGTTTCATCAATTATTCGAGCTGTTTGACAAATGGGTAGTAAACACAAACTCTAGGTTTTCTACCATTTTCACACACACGTCTACCAACATCCTGGATGTTGTAGGTTTCTTGTGATTATTTGTATCGGAAATTCAGATGCTAAGTACGCTGGATATAGAGGACAAGAGAAAATAATATAAGGAAAAAGCACGTGTAACCACAAGATGCTTTTGCACTACACACGCAATAGGGTGTACGGGTAAACTTTATAGGCTGACCGGTGCACGTATAGAGCTTAATAAATGAATGTATGTAGATATCAAAGGCGCGTCTCGCCCCTAACTTCAGTATAAATCTGATGACCACAAATACTCAAATCAAGCAACAGTAAACCGACTAAGGCCTTTGTTGTTTATAAAGTAACCAGTCTCAGCTCTGGGAGTTATCTCAAGCGCGTGAAAATGACAGATTTGATATGGAACCGTGGGACCGTTATTATGACTAGCTGAGAAAACTTAAGAGCATTTTGTTAATACGGGCATAAGAAGCAGAATTTATAATCGGGTATTACCAAGAAAATGGGGAGAAGAGGGAACAGCCGCCTCTAGTCCTGGATAAGATCAAGCCAATCCATTATTCGCCGTCGCCATACTTACTCCGCTCCCATGGGATAAGAGCCCATTTGGCCATCAATGTTTTACTGTTCTTTGTTTTATGATTATGAGACTATTTATCCGGTAATGCATTGAAAGTGGCCGCGAAAAGGTTCCTGATATACTTACAACTGGACAACTTTTACAAGTTACGTGACAGGTAGGAGCTGTTCCAGAAAGTTTCAATAAGTCGTATTGACAGATGAATTTGTCCCTAGAGCTTATCGAGACCGTATGGAACATGCCAAGAATCATACAAATATGTTTCAGAAGAGTTCTTTATAAGTGACGTAACGTCAAACATAATTATACTAGGTAACAAAATATTTGTACAAAACGATGGTACGTATTCGCTCAAATTACCCTGTAAGTACTTAAATCTGGTTCAGACAGAACAGTAAATGCGTCACTTCTCTATTGTATTAAACAAGACAGACATACAGAATAATTCCACAAAGCTTCAATATATTGTGCCTTCATTACATCCTGTAGATCACAACACTAATCCAAAATAGACTATCGAAATACAATTGATTAGCGGTATTTGTTGAGAGGTACACATGTGATTGGCGGGCCCGCTGCTCTGGCACTGATTAACGAATGTTTGGCATTGCTGGAGCATAGGGCTGCAAGCGTGTTGGATCTTTTACGATAAATTGTAGAATTTTCTCAGTCCATTGTACGAGAAGTATAATAGAAAAGTCCAAATCACAAAGAGGATCTTTGCTGGGGATTTAGTGGAGAAACCGTGTCGGGTCAACAGGAGTAAGCTGCATGGATTAATTCGGTTTTATAGAGATCAGAATGGTTTCATAGTTTTTCTGAATAATACAGTAAAATATTACGGGTTTATATTTATATTGCGTTTTAATAAAAAAAAATGTAACAAAATATTATGTAAGAATGGATGACGTAGGTACCGTTACATTTGCTTCCCGATACCGCAAAAATACTTGCACAACTCCATATAAGTACTTATACCGAGCATAGCAAAGCATAGTTCATTAGACTCTGCCAATAAGAAACTGTTTTCGAGATATTCAGCAGCTAATGATATCGGTGTCGATAAGCCTTGTTACGTACTTTGACGTTTATCTCTCTTCTTTCAGTCGGAGATTCGATCTGAAGAACAATTTGGGGTCAAACTTAGGCAATTTTATGAAGGAAGTTTCATCTACGACTTTAGGTACTTACTTAAGAATATCGAGTAAATTAATTTTATGGTTTGAAGAATCTTATTTTCTCTTAAATCTTTTGTATGGTTGCGCTGGTATAATGCTAATTTAAGAAGTTTCATCTACGACTTTAGGTACTTACAGAACATCGAGTAAATTAATTTTATGATTTGAAGGATCTTATTTTCTCTTAAATCTTTTGTAAGGTTGCGCTGGCATAATGCTAATGGAAGAGCTTATTGGATAACATCAATCATCATTGTTTTGCACATGCAACCTTAATTACTTTCAAGGCATAACTTACCGGTCAATTCAGTACATTTTAGAACGTCATTTATACTTACTTGAGAAGCAGTTGAGAATTCGAACATATCTACAAACACTATAACTATAACAGAGTTCACTGCTATAAGTAGGTGAGGCTTACACTCGCTTTTGAAACTGTGACGTTCATCCGCAATAATTATCCGACGAAATGTTAAGAAAGAAAGAAGAAAGCCTCGCATCCCACGAATAACCGACACGAATGCTGCTCATGACCTGGTATTTACTTACATTGCATTTTGCTGAAACATCATAGAGTTGTTGCTAAGTATACTGTAGTGTAGATACGTTAATTTTGTCTTGAGGACAAATGCACTGTATTCGTAAAGAACAGTATTTCTCAGAAAATTAGACCGAGGACCATGGGACATATTGGATGATTTACTATGACTTATAGGTACCTAGGTAATTCGAAGAAAATAGCATCATATGTAACTAAATAAAGAGTATTTCTATAAATACTTTTTAGTGTTTAGAACCTTTCCGATTTTACTGCTGTTACTCAAACAGAAGAATGTTTTCTCTTCAAGCACACTTTTGCTGGCAATGATTCAAGATTTGTTACCAGCTACGACAGCGGAGGCTTCCGGAAACATTACCCGAAGCGCGGCCCTGATGTTAATCTGGTTTCCCGAGAAAACAAAGAAACCGTGGAATGAAAAATGTGGTGAAAACGTGATTATTTTCTTAACTTGATGTAAATGAAAACTTAGTAAGTAGTTTAGATTAAAATTGCAAATTATGCTAGCGGTAAGGATGGAAAACAAAAAAGTAAATGAAGTTGCACAGAGGAATATAGAATTAAGAAGCCATAATTTTGACAATGAATGTCTCAGTATTTTTAAAAGTCGTGTGAAGAAGCATTACCTGTCTTTATAGAATTATAGGTAGTATGTATGTATAGTATTTATTAGTTTATGTATATTATATAAATATATTTCATATTTATTTATATAAGTATGCACTAGTTTATGTAGTCTATTGATTTGTAAGTAATAATTATATGTATTGTACACATGGGTCTACTCCTGCTCAGCAATCCACCTGTCTCATCCCTATTTGGTTTGCTGGAAGAGATCTCTTATTAGAGATAAGCTCGCCTTTGTACACGTTTTCTATGTTTTTTACTGTCCTATGTAACTTTTTGTGTGCAATAAAGAAATTATGAATGTCCTTGAGACCATATTTAATTAGTAATTACACAATGAAAATGCTGTTTATTTAAAAGAGTTTTAATTTTCATGTTTCATCTGGGTATCTGAGAACAGTGAAAAAATACACCTAATTTTATATTTGTGAGTGAGAAATTTCATGATCTGTTTTATTTTTTACATAGGGAAACAGTAAAGTACAGGAAGAGTTAGCTACTTTGCAGTTTAAAACACAAACAAAGATAAAACCACGGGATAAAACTAATGAATCCATATACAATAAAGGCACAACAAAAAACTGTTTTGCAACTAGAGGAATTCGTTTGCGGGAAATTCCGCCGATAGTCCAACTTTAATAACTGTCAGACGGTCTTTAGCAAAAAAACGTACGACCTAGTCGCGAAATGAAACGGCAGATCCTTTTAGCTATATGTACGTACAGGGTGTTATAGAAACGTATATACTTTTGATTAGGGTCACCACACCACTCACCACTCTCTTCGGACATTATTCTTTAACTCGAAAATGAATACGATTTAGCAGATAAACTATATTTATTCTCCATGTGGTTCGGCTTAGATACAATGTTCGTTATATTATATAATAACGACTATTCTTAACCACCCCTAAAATAATTGCACCTTTCCATCACACTCTGTACCTCCACCCGTATATTATAATTGAGAAGAACATTTTCTCGGAATCCCTTTTCCTTTGTGATGGGTTAAATTACGGTATATTATGAGCATAGTAAAGGCAACGAAAAAGGTATTTCTTTAGGTACGCTCTTTTAAAATTCATTCCCTAAGTATATCATATTTATCTGTCACGACTCGAGCAATTAATCGATAAAAACAATTTGATTTCAAAGCTAAATATACTGTATTCTGAACTTTCACAACAATAGTTTCACGTCTTTTTCCAAACGGGTGGCGAAGGCTTTCTCACGATGTTCTTCATTACCGTCCTATTGTACCATTGATACTTTGAAACGTTCGATATCTGCCGAAAATTGAGAAATACTGAAAGTGGGTACAATTGTCACATGAATTAAACATACGATTTCGGCGAAGCGGGCTGATCGCTCGGTGTCTAATTACTAGTATGTATCCACAGTGTATTCGTCAACAGCCGCCCTCAAATAAATGTTACGTTTACGTATTCAGGAGAATATCCGCCGCTAACGAGTAGACGAGATAAGTTAACGAATGTCGCCGTCTTGAATTCCCGACGGCTTTCACTCCCCCGCGTTGATTGTCCGGGATTTGGAATTAACATAACAGAGACGTTCTGTGCTCAGTTCAGTAACTGAGACTGTAATACGAGGCTACGTGCTTGTTTGTATAGAGGACTGAGCTGATGTCTTCCTCTCACGGTACCAGTAAACAATGCGTCTCGTGTTCTAGTGTTGTCTCTGTGTTTGTACTGCAGAATTGCGCCCGGAGACTCGAAGCAGGGCTTCGTTATATTAAAGCATCTCTATGCAGTAAACAAATGACTATCGGCTATGATGCACAAACTGCATGCAGTAAAATGATGATGAGTCAAAAGGTATTTTTAAGTGTCAGTCCTATACAGGGTGTAACAGAAAGGGGTGTACACTGCACAAGCCGAAAGAGGGTTGTTAGGGACGTCATTCGGAACAACTTTCACTATGGGACCGACTTGATCAGAGCATCTTTATTTTTATTAACTGTACTGAGTTAATTACTGAGTTTATTTCGGGCCTTGCGCTTAGCTGATCTGTATGGTGGAGTGAAAAATAAAGTTGCTCTGATCATGTCGGTCCCATTGTGAAAGTTGTTCTTAATTATGTCCCTAACATCCCTCTTCCGGCTTGTGCAGTGTACACCCCTTTCTGTTATACCCTGTATTACACTAGTAATCCTTTTTCACATAACTTAACATAGCGTCTCGCCTTTTCACATACGGGGTGGCAGAGACATGATTGTGCCCACTTTTAGCCAGTTATCCAATATTGAAGATTTCCACACGATGTTTTCCATAACCGTTGAAATAAATGCACGTAAGATAAATTAATATACTTACATATAATTGGTACGTGGTCAGCACCGGGATTTGAACCTGCATCCCTTGAGAAGCAAGTGTGAATCCCACTAGACCATGGAACTCTGTTTTCAGTTTGTTGAAGTATCATTGTACTAAGCGGCTTTGTTGAATTGTTGTTTGTGACGTTGCGTTAGGTTAAAGTGGTGGGTCATGCTCATGAGGATGAGCGAAGCGAAAAAATAATATTTACCCCAGTTTTTTATGGTTAAAGCTTGGTGACATAATTGTTTCATCCTTAGGGGAGAATACAATTACACATACAACAGCGAATAGTCATAGACGATGATGTGAATCTTAATTTTCGTAATAATTCTATCGTCGGCTTCTTTATTTTCCAGCTTAGTAAGAATTTCTAAAGCAGCTACGAGGACCTAGAGATAAGTTTAACCTAACGTTAGTAAAGTTGTCTGTATCTACGTCAAAGTAAGTACTTTGACGTAGATACAGACATAAGTATACCCAAAGCCAAAAGTTAACTTTGCATAGTAGGTATACACACCTGTCTAGCAACAGATAAGGGGTTGCTGGGCATTATAATACATTAATCTATTAACTTAAGGTACAATATAAAACGTAATAAGTTTCCTTGAGACCTTTGGCAGCAGTGAAACGGTTTCACGGTCTTTCTTACAATGTAAATAATCATTCAACTTATTACACGGAAGGTAGTAAAATAATCTAACATATTAACCCGAGAACCCAACGGTCAAGACTCATCGAAAATGTATATCCAGCTGTGTCTGTTTACTTTGATCCCATCCGCTATAACCTTCATCAATAAAGGGCTACTCTTAAACTAGAGTGTATCCACCTTACAAACCCAGTAGTTGTTACCCGCTACCCGTCAATAGCGGGTAACTGGAAAATCCAGGTGCTTAAAAATTGAGAATTCTCAAGAGGCTTCATCATGGTGGATGGGAAAGAATTTCAAGATGACGTCATCGCTTATTCAGCGGTTTGGTTTTCTTGTTGTTGATAAAATAAAATGATTTGACTTGTCTTTCGGATTAATGAATATTTTAACCCTGTCGTCGACACATGTTATCTAACTATTGTTCTCCACTGTTCGTTTGTTCGACCGGTGTGCTTCTGTGAGGGAACAAGTAATTTCACTCCAGTTATTGATCCCGCGCTTATTCCCGCAATAATTACTTGTTAATAAACAGGAGCGGATGGCGTGGTAGAGAAGAGGCCTATAATAATACCCAGCAGTTGGTAGTTGTGGGCTGATTGATGATGATTATACATAATTCGTTGACGTTGGGATAATTCGATGACTAGACTAGTAACGGGCTAAAAGAAAAAGCGGCTCCAAAAAAGCGAGCTCTGGCTCTATTTGCCACGGAATGAAGGGAGTGTTTTATCATTTGTAACAAATCAGCCGCTGTAGTGCCACTACGTCAAGTTGGTCAAATGAATCATTAGTCCTAAGCTAATATTAACCCAATGTTTGGCAAACAAAGGGTTTCGAAAGTACGGATGACGTCCCCGCGACCGAAAATGTACGTATAGACTACCTACGAAAAGTAAACTCGAAGTTATTTGTGAAAAATGAGGTTGAGCAATTTTAAATGCAGGTTGTTTAATATCCATAATTTCATAATCAATATTAACAAATTTTTTAGGGTGCGGACAGGATGCATGGATTCTACAACATAGTCACAACGAAATAGCGTATCTATCTATCCTGTACCTAACTGCTGAAGCTCATCAAGCCATTTTCCCTTCCTCATAAACCTTATC
Source organism: Argyresthia albistria (assembly GCA_963457715.1). Taxonomy (NCBI): domain Eukaryota; kingdom Metazoa; phylum Arthropoda; class Insecta; order Lepidoptera; family Argyresthiidae; genus Argyresthia; species Argyresthia albistria. Next base: position 6,329,066 of record OY735264.1, on the reverse strand, counting down.
AAATGGCGTGTCATACGACCATCGTCGGGAGGGCGGTCAGCCCTTGGTGCAAGCAAGCAGTCAATTGTCAATTCGTCAATTTTCAAACGTATAGAAAAAAATATGTTCGTCCCATTTTTATTTCACAATCAAAGAATTGTTTAGAATATGTTTCCAGTATAACGCCGTAATTGCCATTATTAACGGTAGGTACTACTGAACTGAAAAGACATTTATTTTAGATCCTTATGTATCGTAAATTGTAAGATTTTCGGCCTTTAGTGTTCTACACACCATACTCGAACAAACAAGCCGCTCGCGGGCTATATATATCAAAGGGTATAATGTAAGTTGCGAGATGGAGGAAAGTTTGAGAAGCGTATCATTGGCATCCCGGAGCGTGGTAAATGACCCCGAAAATTGCCAGCAATTTATTCGGTTCAAGGATGACCCGGAATAAAGAGGAGTGAGCGGCGTTTGTCACTCAATATACAGAGTGTAGCAGACCGCTTGTTATGTTTTGCCGGCCCTTTTGTCGGCGAGTGATACTTGATACCCGGCAGGTCACAATATCCACGAAGCTGCTGCTATGGATGCTACATGAGAAGTATGAAATCCTGGGTCACAAATCAATATACATAAATACACATAATTATTAAGAATTTACTCATTTATGGACAAAATCCTCGTAACATAGAGCTGTTTTTACTGCCGACTGTACTTCGGCAAGAAACATGCGTCCGTTCCGGAGGGTGGTCGCGCGAAACCTCTGTGTTACCTAATGCCAGCTACGTTTATTTTCTTTTATATTTACTTTGATATGTGTTCAGAGAGTTTCCATTAGAATCCCCAATGAATACCACAGGTTTTCAGGAAAATGGTAAGATTCGTCTGTGTGCAAATAGGGAGATTTTACAGGCGGTTGAATTTTCCGTGTTCAAATTATAACTGGTACTCAAAAAGAACGAACGGTGAAGAAATAACAACAGTGAGCTCCATTACTCAAGCCACATAAAGTGTAAAGAAGCACCTCTAAGCCCGTTAAACATTCACTACATTACCATTTTTATTAGAAAATATACTTAGGCACTTGAGTTATGATAAGACGAGACGTACCGCGTATAAATGGGACGACATTCACGCCAGCATTTGTCAGAAGACCCTTGAGCCTGTGAAATTGTGCTCATATTGTAAGGGCTAATCCTGAACACGAATTCATCAGGTTGCGCTCGTAACGTGGCTCTTATCTCTGGCACGGTACCGGCCCTGATAACTAATAGGGGTGTTTTACTACCTATGTAATAAAATGTGAGCTTTGTTTTTGTGTAAGATCCTTCAGGAGAGAGGTAGTAAGGAATTATCGGTTGGTGTGTGTTGTGCAGTGATGCTAAACTACCAAGTTGTATATATTGTTTTTGTCTAGATGCAAATTACTTTCTAAAGAAGAAAGGTCACTGTCTTAACAAATTGCAAACTCACATAGTAAATTATTCAAATAAGTTTCCAATTCTATGAATAAATTAGGGAATAAAATGTTTGCAGAATACAAAATGCAAACTTTAGCTGCGGACTAAAAGCGGTGTTTGCGATGTTTTCTTCTTTAAAATGGGTATTTTTCCCGAACCAAGCAAAGTAAACCACACTGAACCACTACCTATTACTAAAATGAAAGCGATATTGTTGCAATATTTTTAATAAAATGTTTGTTAGTACCTAGGGTTTCACTGTAGTCGACACATTGGCAGAGACATGGCGGGCAAACAACTTAAATCCTAGCACCTTAGGCATAAAGGCTTTTATGAGATCATTTCATGATATAACTTTAGATGTAGCTAGGTCTTGATGAGGCTACCCGTGATAATGAGAGTGCTTTCGCTATGAATAAGGATGGACTTAGTCATTATATTTTTATACAGTCATTGTTTACTTATGAGTAATTTAACAGTTGTCGGGTATTATACTTAGATATCTTCTTACACTTACCTACACATAAAATATGCTTCAAATTGAATTGAGGTGGTGACTGAACAAGCTCGAACGACGTCAGAACCTCGGGATTCGGTTTGTCTTCGGACTGCGCAAGGACCATGTCTCCCAGTATTGCAGGGAACTAGGATGGCTACTAATTCGTCTTTGCCGTGATATGCACATATTGCACATTCTATTTTTTCTGTTTAATATTCTGAGAAATCCCCGCTATCCCGCTTATCTTCGTGAACGGTTTGAGTTTCTTTTCCCCAAGTTTAGCAATAGGAGATCCCACACGATGTCTCTTCTCTCGACTCCTCGACATTACACTGCTGCTTATGATCACTCTTTCGTTGAGGGCAATCCGATTGTAGAACGCACTTCCAGACCCTCAATTTTCACTTGTAAGAAAAGTTTGAAAGAACACTTCCTTTGTACGCCAGAGGGCGCTCTACGATAAACACAGCTTTTCGTATGCTCCGTGTTAAACTTTATCTAAAAATACAGTTTTAGTAATTTGACATAAAATACTATTAATTCATGCAGTATAAGTGATAATAACCCTATACAAGTGTTATCTCATTCAGAAACTGAATAATGGTGATAAAATCGACGAAACAAATAACCAGTGTATAAAATACAAAATACTAATAGTCACAAAATACCCAGTGAAAGAAATTGCAATAACACAAAGTTAAGTGATACAAACATTACTATTTGTTAAAATAATCAGTGCTTATAAGTAATTCAAGCAAAAACATGATATTGGAAACCGTTTAATATCCAAATACGGAGGACGCCTCAAGAACACCAATCAGAGCAATCTATCACAGTTGCGCCGATACGACACTAGATGACGTCCATGCAGCGCGAGATAAACGGACGGCACTAATATCAAAATTTCGCACGGTCTCACAACTAGCTCAGTGGCGTGAGTTGAGGAACGGCGACTCATAAGTGAGAGGTCCGCTGTTCAAATCCCAAGAATTACAAAAATACATTTTTCATTTTTCTTGCTTGTACCGACTCACTATCTCGGTGGAGTGAGTCGGCAGCCGTCGTTTCACACTATAAAGAGTCCAGGTTCAAAATCGCAAAAATGGAAAAAAATGTGACTATTCGAAAAACGAACAGTAAAGTCATCATTAGGCGAAATCAGTCAATGGATAACTTATTATCCCAGTCAGCAGACTCTGACAGATCAGAAATGCTTGACTCAACAATGCAAAGTTTGCCTAATACATGCATGGATAGCTCAGTTGTAAATGGATTGAAAAATCAAATAGAGATACTACAAATAGAGTTGGACAGCGCACACCAAGAAATCAGTAGCTTGAATGATAACAACCAAGTGTTAAAACAACAAGTACAGGAGATGAGTAAGAAGGTAGAATTACTAATAAAAATTTCAAAACACCCTACACCAAATCCGACTAGCACACCAGGAAATAGTTCAAGAACATCAAAACATATTTCAAGCAAAAAACATAACCTTAAGCGCAAATTATTTGGAAATAGCAGCACACCTACTAGCATAGACAATGCCGCAAAGACCAAGTCACCAGACGAAAACAGAGAAGAAACAGCTGTCAATACAGCAACAGCAATGACACAGACTGAACTACCAGAGAAGAACACAGAAAACGAGATCCGCTCTCAAAAAACTCAAGCCTTACTAGCAAATAGATCTAAAGGATGTAACAAAAAAGATGTGAGAGAAAATAAAACAAACATTTTCATCTTCGGTGGCAAACAATGTACAGGCCTTGCAGTGAGACTAACCGAAGCTAGACAAGGTAGCAACTTTCGAAAATATAACATCACGTCCACAGTGAAGCCCGGAGCAACAACTGCGAAAATTTGTGACTCAATTTATAGCAGCCAAAACATGACCGAAAATGACAAGATTGTTCTGTCTGTGGGAGAACATGACACAAATCCGATGATGATGATAACAGAACTAAGTGCGGCACTGAAACGTTTAGAACATAAGCAAGTGTTAGTGTTAGGAATACATAAAAGTGATAACCTAAATGAAATGAAATTGAACAATACATTAAAACTAATCTGTAAATGTTTCCAGAAATGTAAATTTATAGACGCTGAAACCAATATCATGCATATGAAAAATACTTGTATAAAGATCAATGCTGCAGTAGACCAAGTAGAATATGAAGAACTTATAAAACTTAAAATAACTAACAGGAAATTCAATAACTGCAACACAAATAAATCAAATTCCCAGAGTACCAAACAAGTAAACCAAAACAATATCCGTAAAAAAGGCACAATACCGTATTATTTCACTAGTAAAACGATACCAAAATCACAAAGTCCGAAACAAAATACCAGTCAAAGCAACATGCATAAAAAAGGAACGATACCGTTCTATTTTACTAAAACCAACACTAGCCAAACACAAAACATTACAACGCGATCACCAAACTGCGGATCTAGCAATATTTGACAATTAGAGGCCGATCATGATAATGCGAAATTCAGAGTGATGCATCAAAATATTCAGAGCATAAGTTCAAAGAAAGAACTAGTTGAACTAACGGTGCAAGAAATGAAAGAAAATAAACAGGACCCAGACGTTATCTGCTTATCAGAAACATTTATACAAGCCGGACATGAACATCTGGTACAACTTATAAATTATAAGATGGTAACTTCATTTTCAAGAAACAAAAAAAGGGGGGGTACCTGTATTTTTACAAAAAAGGAAATCGAATGTAGAGAACTGAGTTGGGTCAAAGAAATGGCTATAGCAAATGTATTTGAGTGTTGTAGAATTGAAATACCAAATTATAAACTCACAGTCATTTGTTTATATTCATTTAGAACACCTAAACTGAATATAGATCTATTTTTTGATCAGCTAAGGACACTTTTATTCACACTAAATAAAAAAGGAAAAAGTAATATAATTGTAACAGGAGATATAAATATTAACACACTAAAAAACAATAAACACACAAAAGAGCTATTAGACATAGTAGAGGGCCACAACTTAAAGACACTCATAAAAACGCCAACAAGAGAGCAATCTTGTCTGGACCATGCATTCAGTAATATTAAAGACGCGCAGGGATACACAATACCGTTTTAGCATTATCTGACCATGACACAGCTCAAATGGTTACATTCAAAGTAAAAACAAAAATCCATGACGCATGAGGAAATTCCATGACGCAATATCACAGCTATCATTTAGCGAAGTCTATGAACAGAATGATGTTAATATAGGGTTTGAGAAATTTCAGGAACTGTTTAATTTATTCTATGATTTGTGTTTTCCTAAATCCAAAGTAAAAATAAATGCCGCAACAAAACATAACTGGATATCTGGAGGTTTAAAAATAAGCTGTAAAACAAAGAGAAATTTACGATACAAATATTATAGCAACAGAACAGAACAAAACAAATTACGATACAATTCTTATACTAGGCTACTAAAGAAATGCATATCACAGGCACAAAGAGTGCAAAACAGTAAAATAGTGTTAGGAAGTAAAAATATGTGCAAAGCCTCATGGGAAATAATAAAAGGTATGACGCAAATTCAAAAAGAGTACGAAAACATAAATAGTATGAAATACAACAACAAAACAGTTAGTGACCCATTGCAGATAGCAAACTTCTTTAACAACTTTCTTATTGATATGACCAATCAATCAAACAATAATATTGAAAATGCATCCTTGAAAAATACAAATAACAAGGGCAATAGTTTTTTTATAAAACCTATTGACGAACTAGAAGTTAGGAATATTATTGTTACACTTAAGAATACCCAAGCAACAGGCTACGATGAAATTAAAACTCAAGTAATAAAAAATTGTCGCTACTCACTTAGTCCGGTCCTAGCCCACATAATTAACCAATCATTCGAAACAGGCACTTTTCCTGATAAACTGAAGCTGTCAATAGTTAAGCCACTTCATAAAAAAGGTGATAAATGCACACCGGGGAACTACAGGCCAATAACACTCATACCAATATTTTCCAAAATTTTCGAGAAATCAATGGCGAGGAGACTCAACGACTACTTTGTCACACAAGGTTTGATAAGGGCCGAACAACATGGCTTCCAAGAAAATAAATCAACAATCCTAGCAGCTTTCAATCTAGTGTCAAGGGTAGCAAAAGGCTATGACTTGAAACAGAATACCTCGGTTTTGTTCTTTGACATGACAAAGGCGTTTGATTTTGTTTCCCATGAGTTATTGTTGAACAAACTAGAGCAATATGGTATAAGAGGACCGGCATTGCAATGGATCCAAACATATCTACAAAATAGAAAACAAAGTGTACGCATTCATAGGCTAGACGAAAACGACATAGAACAAATGTATGAGTCAGACTTTAAAATAAACAACTATGGTGTACCTCAAGGAAGTGTACTGGGGCCGCTCTTATTTATTATGTATATTAATGACATTCCTGATGTGACGTGGCATCAATCAATTCTATTTGCGGATGACATATCTATTATTGTAACAAATAAAAATAACCACTTACTATCTAATAATAATCTTAATCTTAACAATCATTCTAATTCTAATAATAATAATTCAATTGACATTCATAAATCTGACATACATACAACTATAGAGCAAGTAGTAGACTGGTTAAATAATAATAACCTACAAATAAATGTTACTAAGACAAATCTAATGAATTTCAATAATATAAATGACATGGACATAAATTACAACAATCAAATTATTAAATGTGAAGAAAGCGTAAAATTTTTAGGAATAACAATTGACAAATATTTAAATTGGAAACCACACATCGAACAGGTATGCAGTAAAGCTAATCGGTTCGTTTATGTCCTCTCCAAGTTGAGGAAAACCACGACACGACAAACAACCCTGGCAGCATACCACGGTTATGTCGAATCAGTGTTTAGGTACGGTATAATCCTATGGGGGAATAGTACGGAGTTTTGCCGAGCCTTCATTATACAAAAGAAATGCTTACGGGCGATGGTTGGCGCCGCACCGCTAGATTCGTGTAAGCCACTATTCAAAAAACTACATATACTGTCGTTACCCTGCTTATATATATTCGAGGTTGCCAAATTTGTACACCAACACCTTAACTTGTTTGTAACAACAAAACAAATGTTGCCTAGAAATACAAGAAATCCTAATAGACTAGTACTAGATCATATGCCACGGACAGCAAGGTACCAAAATAATTGTTACGCAATGGGTGTAAAAATATATAATAAAGTGCCTAACGACTTAAAACATCTCCCACTTAATCTTTTTAAACGCAAGCTGTTCTCATGGCTACTGCAGCATAATTTTTACACACTGCAGGAGTTTTTTCTCATTAAGAATTAAAAAGTAATATTGCAGACCTTATGTATATACCTTCTACTTTCTACAATAAAATATTTGCATGCTATATAATATAGTTGATTAAGGAATAAAATGACATATAATATTAACTTATGTAATACCAAAACATCATATGCAAATAAACAAATCTGAAATCTGAAATCTGAAATCTCTTTCGTGATAGGAATCTTTATTATATAAGTAGATGTATATGTATGTATATCTATTCTACTCTATTTATTTTTATAATTTAGGTTTATGTAGCATTACTATTGTGTATATTATGAATTGTGAAACTATTTTCTGTAGCCGTGTTCTTTTATATTGAACTTTTAACGACACATGAGCATGTTGCATATGAGCGTTAAAGCGAAAGCGAATGTTAAGCGGTTTTTCACGCCATTTTTTTAAGGGAAAAATTCCGTTGCCCTCTTTATCCCAGCAATGGCGCTTTTAGCTGCAACACCCGTGGTTCGGTAACGTTCTGACAACGTGAATGATACAATTCTATATTCAGAAAATAATATAGAGTAGTAAAATACATTTGAATCTAAATGAAACAGGAAATGACGTCATAATCAAGTTTACAAGAAATTAATCTTTCAAAATTTTTGCATGCGTTTCAAACAGTTTTAAATAACGAAGTATTTAGGGTTTAAAAGAGATATCGCTTGGATGATAGTATCATAAATCTTATTGGGATATATATCGGAGTTATATAAGTTAAGAATCATCGGACGGTTAGAAAACGTAAAGATATTGATTATTCCAAAAGTCGTTATAAGAACACTCTTCGACTTATGATTAATTTTGTAATTGCTCTTGTAAGACCTAGCAACTTCTAGTAGATATATTAACCTGTTTGTTGCATAAAATACATATACTTACTTACACCTTTTTAATAAAAAAAAACGACAAAGGAAAGCTCATTATCCCGACAACTTGCAAAGCCCTGGGTGCCCGGGAATAGCCGACGGCCGGGGCATGACAAAATAAAATTCCGTTCGATCATATTCTAAAGATATTTTTCAAGATAACGAGCAAAGTTTTAGCAACAAAACTAACGGGTCAGACATGAAGTGACATAAACAACAAGTAGACGAAGTTCAGTAGAGTAAAGAGCCAAGACAAATACCATTATCTTAGAAGGCAAAATAGGTTTGTAGAAGCATATTTCATTTATTACTCACGGGCTGACTTTAACACCCCAATGCTTAGTAATATGAGATACATTTATGTATTATATCTGTCACCGTATTATTGTAAAAAACCATGTACATGAGAATTAGGATTGCGTGTATTTTGAAACTGGTGGAATCAAGGAATAAGCGTAGCAGGAATATCCCGACGGGAAATCTCTGTTCGTACATAAAGATAACGACCGAATTTTTTATTCTATGCTATTCGACGATGTTGGTCCCTGAACTCTGGCTCAGGTACAGTGAAAAGGCTGGGCGTCCCGGCCATTAAGTCAGATAAGGGACCCAAACTGACCCGTTCGTATACGACATAGCTCGCTATGGGGACACAGTGTATGTTGTGTTATGGTAATGAACATAGTAACATTTATGTGTATACAGTGTGGAACAGAAAGGTGTAGTCATATTTTAGGGGGTTGTTATGCAGATCATTCTGAACAACTTAAACTATAAAACCGATATGATTTGAGCAACTTTATTTTTCACTTCTCCATACAAATCAGCTGATCGCACGGCACGAAACGTACGCAGGTATGAAAAATAAAAATGCTCTGATCAAATCGGCTTCATAATAAAAGTTGCTCTGGATGGTCTCCCTGAGAACCCCCTGAAATATTTACTACATACACCTTTCTGTTACACCCTATTCAGTTATAGGATACAGGATTTATGCGGTTTAGGAGAACGGTCGTTTATGATAAAATCTTGTCTTATGATGAAATCATGGTGCTTTCATCATAAGCTATCAATGTCGGATTTTGGATTGCCAAATTAGTCTGCTAAGAACAAGTCTGTGGCTAAGAGGTAAGCATTACATCAGTAGACGATACGTTAGGTCTAAATGCAGGACTAACAACTTAAAGTTCGACAAACATTCAAAGGGCATGTAAGATTTCAGTATGGAGCTTGGCATACCTATCATTCGACACCTTGAAAAGTGTTACAAGCCCTTTATGCTGTCATTGTGCCTCGCTCCGTAAAATACAGTACCAGTAGCCAAAGGTAGTTTCTGACCAGTCTCACAAATGTGTCGTATTGAGTCCAGTCGGTTTCAGCAACCATTCTTTTATACTTCCCCGTGGGTACGTCATTGGCGGTCCGGCGTGACAAGGAAGGGGCCGGACCGGACCCATAGCCACGCCTGCGCCACTGTAAGAATGACTCACAAAATTAAATGCAACCCAGTCAAGCGGACCTTACAGAAACTGTGCTTAAATCATCAACCTTTCAGCCATTAGAAGCTTAATACAATCTGCCTGCGGAAAATCCCTCGTCTCATGCGCAGTGACAGGGAACTTATGAACGTTGAATTTCGAATGAATTGCACAACATTTTTTGTTTCCCAGCCGAGAATCGTGATTTGAACCAGGGAGAAGTACAGCCTCGACCACAATATCATTCGAATTAGTAATTCGAGTTTAGTGTAGCACAAGTGTGGAACATTTGGTCTGAAGAACCATATTAGTAGATAGTTTTTGAGTTTAATGCGGGTAATAAAGAGTAAGTAGCTTATTTAATTGTACCTTATTTTGTGGTTGTCTTTGAAGTGAGACATAGAGAAAATTATGTCGTAGATAAGCTTTTTGAAGGTTTTTGGAGAAAGTTAAACTGTTTGATATTTGAATAATTCAGATAAGTGTAGTATTTTTATTTGCAAAGCCTTTTATTGGTTTTGTTAAGTATTCCACACAACTACTATCTATTATTTTAAGACTAAAGATAAAGAAAGAATCATTTATTCAGGAACATAGGTAATATGCAGATCTTAATCAATGACATTGCATCCATGCCATGGGAGGGCATATGAATATTAACAATAATTAATTTATTATTATTATTATTATTAAGTTTTTCGTGTTTAATGTGTGACTCATGGCTCATTAGATGAGAAAAGGAGTCTCATTGATTCAAAAAAAGGTTAGTTAATTTCATTGCCTTTTGAATTGCATGCACAGTTGTGCTCACTTGTAGCCTGTCATTCAATACAAAATTTTGCGTCACTGGGGGCTAGCCCATGGCCGCAAACAGGGCAGACGGCAGACCCATCGCCGCTGATGGCTGATCATTTACTGCCATCAGTATAGACCTGCCGCATCTTCTTCGCTTCACATAATTAACAGGTATATACGGTGTATAATTGAAATATTACATAACACTTATAACTTTAACTCGAGTCTCTCGCCTGGGTGGCAGTTCAAATAACATTAACAAGTTCTATCAAATCCTCGGGCACCTAAAACTACAAATTGAACTATTAAGTTTCGAGAACCAAATTGTTTGGATTTCCGCTAGGATGAGAGCTCTCTTGAAGGGTCGTGGTAAGGTCGTGGTAGTTGCCGAGAGGTTTATGCTTGTGTTATAGAGTTGTCATAAATATCGGGAACCTCCTTGCGCCAGTGGAATGAACTATAGTCTATTTGCCGAAACGAGTTAAGAAATTAAGCCTGTTTTATTTTAATGCGCCTTTATCGTTTGGTTGACGCTCATTCACGTCATTTATTCTATTATATATTTCTTGAGAAGAGCACTGCAGCTTGAAATAAATATTGTTATTATTATTTAGGTATTTCTTTATTTTTCTAAATATTAATAATAATAATATTTATTCATACAAAAAGAAAAACAGAAAAAAGTTTACACAATTTGAGGAACTTAGCTAAAAAGTGACACCTAATAATTGGAACATCTGAGCCTGAGCTAGGTGTAAACCTGTATTTCAGGCTGCAATTATTATTATTATTATTTTGCCCTTGTCTGTTATGTGGAATTATGTGCTCTCTGATAAACGCTCTGATAACAGTTTCGCGTTAATTTTAACGGTCAATCGAGTAGGTATTACATACAATAAACTACTTCAGTTAATGCTTATCTCATTGGTACTAGGCCAGCACCAGAGTCGAACCCACATATCCTGTGTGATAAGCGAGCGTTCAACCACTAGACGACGGTGGTCTTTTGCAAGTTAATTTCTTTTTATCACACCTGCTCTGAAAATACATACTAATTATACCAATTAGAGGGAAGAAACGCCTTTATCCCGCCCTTCAAATCCTTTCATCCCAAGGTATGGAAGTTTGTATGAAAATCCTTCCGACCCAAGGGTGGGAAGTATGTATGAAATTCCATTACATACCCGGTTTTTTTATTTTTATTTGTCAGCAGTCATACTGCAAAGAGACTGTCTACTAAATAAATTTCAAGTAAATTGTTACTGGCCACATACAGTTTTTTTTTTACCAGTTACCAACCTCCTTGGTGCATACAGAAAATTAAAAACGAAATTATTTTTGTATATAAAACGCGCGGAATCACGGAAGAAGTGGCTGCATGACCTTATGATCTTAGCCTACTCCAGAAACGGGCGAATAAAAAAAGGAAAAGCCCGCGCATTTTCGCAAAAACTTCGATTGATTTAGCATTTATCTTTGTGTTTTTTGTAAAATATGGATACTTCGAGCGACAGTGATGATGTTATCCCTAACACACCGCCAGAACTATTAGAGACGGCCCAAGAAGTTGTTGATAATCTGTTGCCGGAAAAATCTAAATGCAGATACAACAGTACTTGTACTTTTAACTAAATATAAACATTTCTATGCATTTATGTCTATAATTTTCCTCGTAGGTGTAATAAAAAGCACTATACATACCTCAGGATAAAGTACAGTTCCATACCTCAAATGGTTTGCGCCCCTCGCAAGCTCGTGGCGCAAATGCCATAATCTCGGTATGGAACTGTCACTTTCTTCCCTCTGAAGTAATGTACTATTTCTATTAACGTGTTTCGGCAAATAGACTACAACTAACAGCAAATAGCTTTGTGAACTACATTTATGTAATGCTGGTGTACGGGAGCTCAATATCCTGCCTTTGAACGGTGCTCCTTTATGCGAGAATTCCCGTTTATTACAGAGTTTTACTTTATTTGTAATTTTATATTGTAGCAGGTAGAGTAATGGCCGAATTCTCTATAGGTAGAGTCATCGAAAAGCGCCTTAACCCTCAATTCACCTGGTGGAACCAAATCACGTAATTTACCTCGTGGAGTCCATGGGACTCCGTCTTATAAAATCAATGATATTTGTAGAAAATAAAAGGATTTAAGTACTGCAAAATTGTTTATTAAACTGAGCAACATTAAACTATCAGGCTTTCACATCACATTTTGTTATAAGTAGGTAGGAATCGGGCACATCATGATGTGCCGTCATGTGCCCCGCCATTTCATGATATGCCCAAGCAATTACTGGGCACATCATGATGTGGCGGGTTTTAACGAAAACATGTCTTTTTAAAAGCATTTTTATTCAGCACTATGTGATGTTTTTTGTGTAATACATGTCAAACAAACACGAAGACTATTCGGGGGCTTCGCCGCGCTCGCCCTATTTAGTCTTCACCTAAGCTAACGCAGTGTTTGCCTTATGATATGAGATTTTATCGTTTCATGACATTTCACGTTTGGGCACATCATGATGTGCCTCATTCTACGATCGGCCGCCGACATATGTCTATCATTTCGAAGTTATTTGACTTTAATGTGTGTCCACTTACCCATTAAATTGACCTGTATCCGGAGAATTAGCGTTGTATTTCTTTTTCTTTTTGTATTTCTGGTAGATAATGCTGGTAGAAACCCAATATTTGATCGGCGGCACGGCGGGACTCGTGAGGGTCTCTTCAAGCGCTCTCTCGAAGCGTTCGATAGCCGTCAATGTCCACAGTACGTGACTTTTCTCGAGGAAGACAGCGGCAGCCGACTAACGCATATTTCACAGGGAATAGATTCCACGAGAGGAAAAATTGCAAATTTCTGCAGCGATGCCAGACGAGTTTGTCACGGGCACAGGAAAAATTCGTTAGGAGATAGGATTTTTCATTTTACGCTCGACGGATGGGATGTTGCTAAACTTATAAATAAGGCATCGCGGTATTACTCGCATGTTCGTGTTGAGATTCATATTTCCCGGGGTCCTCGTATTCGCTTGTTCGCAATTTGCATGTTCAAAGGTTTACTGCCTCTGTCCAGCTGAAATTCCGGGTATCTCGCTATTTAGCAGCGCTCTCTGTGGTTTGATCGTAATTTTGGTGTAGTTTAGAATCACCTACTGAGTAATCTGAGGATTAGGTATTGGACATGGATAGCTTTAATCATGATGGCCTAGGTTATATGGGTTCTAATTTTAAATGAATAATTATTGATAGAACTTACCTATTGTATTGTCGGGTATGCCAAAAACATTATATCAGGTAGAGTTCTGAATCTGAAGTGATTGTCAAGATAGATATCAGACATTAGATAAGAAAATAAAGTAAATTGAGGCTATTAATGTTCCCACCGAGAGGTATAAGCCTTTACCGGCATACGAGTAAGATTGAGCCACACTCCCCCACGCTGCTGGCTGACAATAAATTATGTGACGACCTCTGTGGCGCAGCGGTTGCGCATCTGCCTATCATGGCGAGAGGTCAAGGGTTCGTATCCCGGCAGGGAAAAAAAACCCCAGGTCTTGGATGTTTACATGTTTGTGATGTCGCTGTTTCTGGTGTCCACGATACAGGGTATCCTAGTGTGGGGCCAGAAGCAATGTATGTGCATGTAACACCTGACATAATGTAAGGCACTCATGCTGTTTTTTTGGTTATTTTTCCTTCTATTTCTTCTTTTCGATTGCATAGGTTGTTTACATAATGAAATCCTTAATTGGCCTCATTTTAAGATTATTTTTTTAAGATTACATGTAAGCATGGCTGTGGATTTTTGTTAATAAAATAAAATAAAATAAATGTATGTAAATGTTATGTTATGTTTCGTTTACTATCGCAAACCAATTACCAAAACTATTCTGACAGTATGGTTTAATCTTTGTAATCCTTCTTCAAATGATGGAGTAGACGAAAGGAACCTATTGTTCTGGAATGTGGGTCATAAAGAGGAATTCTGACGAAACCACATTAGCAACGCCCCCAGTACGACCAGCAAACGCTTTACCACATTTGGATCTTATCTCCAAGCAATAGTGACCAAAAACGTCGATCGTTACCAATTTGGCAATAGTACCCTACCGTAGAAATGTGGGTAATTTGTGAGAGCGTTTATCACCTAAAGAAAAGTTCTGGTGACGGCTGGAACTGGCTGTAATTCAGCGCTGAATTTCGAGGGTTAATCACGCTTGCCATATATCAAGGGTTAATTTGATACAGGCTGTGGGGATAAAGTTAGTTTTTGTTCTGTGGCTTAATATGTCCGGTTTTAGTCTCAGCGTCTTTATTCCTATCTTCCAAAACGGTCTCTCGCTCCTAGGTCCCTTTCAACCATAATAGGGCGTGACGACAGTATCAAATAATCAAGATCTAATGATTTTAGGGGACAATAATTAAAAGGCTTTGAAACCCTCAATAAATTTTATCAAAAAATTAAGATTAATATGATTTTCAATAAAACGAAAGATTCAAATCATCGGCCATCTGACTGAAACACAAATCACAGCGCATGACGCTGCATGCATGCCGTCACATGTAAAAATGACTGTGTTTTGTTGTGGTTACTACTGGATTTCGAATTTGCACTCTGACATGTTTACCTAGGCCTCACGTCAAAGCCGACGCCGAGAGCTTTTTTCGCGCACTATATTACAAAATAAAGATATTATTATTATTATTTTAATTGAAATGTATATAAACTTGTAATTATGTAAAAATAAAATTGATTAAAATAAAAAAAATATGGCTTTAAACTTCCTTAAACTTTAGTTTATTACCGAAATAAGGATGTTTTTCGTAAATAGTAAATGTGTACCCACATTACGGAAAAGGATCTCAAAATCTTTCGTGATGCCTATTCGGTCCCTGAAAACGCCTGATGAATCGCATTAGTATGAAGCATATGACAGACACAAATTCAAAATAATGTTGATAAATGTTTATATTATTTATATCAATAATTTATATCACTAAGTACATAGTATAAAACAAAGTCGCCTCCCGCTGTCTGTCCCTATGTATGCTTAGATCTCTAAAACTACGCAACAGATTTTGATGCGTTTTTTTATAGATAGATTGGTTCAAGAGGAAGGTTTATGATGTTTAATACATGCATAATATAGTGCACCGTGAATTGCAACTGTGCGAAGCCAGGCCGGGTCACTAGTTACTTTTAATGTAAACATTTATTTAGTCTAGTTTATGTAGTCTATTGATTTGTAAGTAATAATTATATGTATTGTACACATGGGTCTACTCCTGCTCAGCAATCCACCTGTCTCATCCCTATTTGGTTTGCTGGAAGATCTCTTATTAGAGATAAGCTCGCCTTTGTACACGTTTTCTATGTTTTTACTGTCCTATGTAACTGTTTGTGTGCAATAAAGAAATTATGAATTATTTAAGTAAGTAGTAAAAGTAAATGTAGCCCATTATTGTCCCCACCGAGGGGCACAGGCCTTTACTCGGATATGATTTAAGTATGTTTTCTAAATTAAATCATCTCCGTTACATACCTAGCTTAAGTATTCTAGGGCTTCTAATTATTTATGTAACGAACTTCTTTTTTTCGGTATTCGCGAATGAGAATGCGATTAACTGCCGCCGATAATCGTGAATACGAATATAATATACCCGTATTAAATCTGGCGCCACTGTCACTCGAAATAAGTATTTGACGATGAATTACTGAGCTAATCTGAATTAAATCGATCAGTATTTTTTTTTTGATTTAAAACAGAAAGAGGTCCCACCCATAAATCGTACTTTACATTCTCTGATTTTCAATAAAAAAACATGCGCGTTACCACAGATTACTAAATAGTTACTACGTAACAGATACTTCACTCAGTAGGAAATTTCCAATACCTACTGCTATAATAGCCTACTCCGTCGCGTCAGCAACCGCTGCATGCTAAAATGTGCCTAAATGCTCAAGCGTACAGTTGTAATCGCCTCGCACCGCGCGATCTCACACTTACCGCAGGGCTGGCAGACATCGCAGATACTCGTACGATAATACGAACACAGTTCAAAACGTGCGTGCGCTTGGCTTGCGACAACCATACTGACGTTGGGCGCCGGGCCATAGCCGGGCGCTCCGAGAGCTCAGGCGGGCGGTAGGTAATTATAGCGCGCGAGTACATTCAGTGACGGAGGCCTGGCGTTACGAATGCGAATGTTCAAAAATGTGAGAATATTCGCGAATGCGAATACTACTATAAACATGACTGTTTCCAATCTGTGAAAAAAGTCACGTAGCGCGGAAGCTGAAACACTTGCTATAAGCGATAATAACACAATGTAGCTCAGCTGAGTTATCGAGGTGTCAGGGGATTCTACTACAAAAGAATAAAACACATTTGCAGTTTTATCCAAAGGGAAAAAAATAGAAATACAATTTGCATATAGAAATGATGTTTTTAAAACCTACATACTTTGATTCAAAAAGTGTTCAAATAAAGTGTTGTAATAAAATAATTTTTGCATCTTTCGCGGCGAATAATGCCAAAACCAGAAAGACAGCAAAAGTCCATAATTTTGTATGCTAATCAAACTTCGCATCAGCAGCCGTACATCCACATCCAGGCCTACATTCAACGGTCGGTCGTTTCCATAATCAACATTTTTGACACTCCTCTTTAGGCGACTATGCCTATGCACAAAGCATAAATAATCGCTTCCATTGATTGGCTGAAATCGAAGCGGCATAATATGTCACATTTTCCGATTTGCGTGGCTGATGTGGTGTTATCGATGCTGCAATCTGTAGGGATTTTACACAATATGGTTTATTTAGGGCGAAAGTCGAGTGTTATTTATGATGACATAATAAAAACGCATATAGTAGCAGAGCAAAGATTTCTGTGAAGGGACCTAAATGCCGTATTTGGTCTCCAAATCTAAAAGCCATTTACGGCATTTTGCACCCTTGAGTGCAATCGATACGCAACCTACGCTACCGCTATGCATTTTCAAAAATAATAGGGCCCCAGGATGAACTACTATTTTGGTATCCTGATGAAACGCAGAGACTATGTCAAACCACGTGCGGTAAAAGCATTTACCACAAACCAATTAGATTTCCAGGAATTTTGGGATATTTTTCGGGATGAAATGGGAATGTAACACGTGTATCAATCTCTGGCTATCTGTTTGATATCGTGTTTGATAATTGAAATCCTATTATTAAGTCTGACATGGGCTTAAACATACAGAGTTACAAATGATTGCATTACATTATATTTCCACGGATTCCATCTCGTATAAGAAATAGGCGACACATATTTAACATAGCTTCACGCCTTTTCCCATACGGGGTGGCACAGGCATAACCGTGCACACTTTTAGAGTGGTTCAATACTCCATTTTGCGTAACAGGGGGCAAGCCCATCGCCGCAGCTATGGAGAAATGAAGGTTTCCTCACGATGTTTTCCACCACCGATAGAACATATCCGTATAACCTCATGGTGCATCCCATACAAATTAGAATTAGTAACCCTTCGTAAAAAAGAGATGGCGGGCGTGAGGAGTAAGATTTGTACTTTTAACGCCATGGTTTTAGTTAACACGCTTTTAGGTGGCGCTAATCTTAGAATAAATCCTATATAATTATCTTAGCGCCATCTCGTGGTAAGTATTTGCATTTTTCGATGGTGCTGCACCAAGTGATAGCGGCCTCGAACTAAAGAAGCTTCCGTAGCATCTCAGTTTACGCTGGTGTCATATTTTGTTCTTGGTGGTATTAGTATAATATTATAGTATCTGTGGTATAACGTAGGTACTTAATAAATTATTTATCTCATTGGTGGTCAGCACTGAGATTCGAACCTGCATCTCCTGCGCGAGAAGCAAGCATTGAAACCCACTAGACCACGAAGCTCTGTACTTGTATAGCCATATAGGTCGTTAGCAGTTACCGCAAAAACATAAGTAAGTACTCTAGAAACAGTTGACTCTCTGAACGTAGAATCGAAATGCGTAAAACCGTATATCATCAAATAAATACAAATCCATACATCACACTGCGATAGATACTCATAAACGTAGACAAATCCGATAATCCTATTTGTGTGATTGTGTATCGACGAACGAATAAAATATATCTCGATTCAACAGCATTCATGAAAAACAAGCCAGCGCATTCAACTTCCACGCGATTTAATTTAGGGCCATTTTTTTGATTATACAGTTTGCATTGGACCCTAAAAATGGACCCACCTGAAATATTTTTCTCTGAAAAGGGAACTATATTTTCTGTCATCTTAATATTAAATTGGTTACTAAATAACGATTACCTTCCTACTTTTCAGTTTGATTTACATAATGATTCAATTATTTAATTACAAATTTTATTATGGTGAACTTTAAATTAATATAAATTTTGATTTACATAATTATGTTTCAAACACGGTTTCGGATGGCACGTTAAGCTGTAGGTCCCGGCTACTTCACTACTTCGTAGTATGTAGTAGTCGTAAAACCCCTCCACCAACCCGCACTGAGCCAGCGTGGTGGATTAAGGCTCAAATCTTACTCGGATCCGGGTAAAGACCTGTGCCCCTCGGTGGGGACTTAATGGGCTACATTTATATAATATGTCTAGTTTAAGTTAAAGTTCAAGTTAAAGTTCATGTTAAAGTATTCAAGTAGGTATTTTTCAAATATTTAAGATTACTAATTAATAAATCAACACTAGTAGCATGCCGAGTGCGGAGGTGGTTTAGTCGCGGAAGGTGAGGGACAGACAGAGACACGCAAAGCTCGTGCCGAGCCTCCTTCACTCTCTCGCGTCGCAAATCCCCGTTGGGGCAGCCATGCTATGGGTGCTGTTCCTAAGAAATATTTGGTCACGAAATTAGAGATCTACTAACTTATCTGTGAAATGACAGGTGACCTCAGGTGACTTTTGTCTGTCCTGTGTTGCCCTTTTTGGGAATTGCGACCAAAGGGGGCTATTTGCCATTGGCAGATGACACCAAGATGTCTGGCAGATGACACCAAGATGTCTGGCAGATGACACCAGATGACTGTTAATTTATATTGTAAGGGAATGTTTTTTTCTTCACGGCTGTCTTCATTGCTGTCCAAGGGGCTAAATAATGATCACCTAATTCGGTCTCCTTAGATTGACCTCTTAAATAATAAATTACCTAGTCATCTAAATAATAAATTGGTCGTCTGATACAAGTACAGTGCCATACTGAACAAAAAAAAACAAATGGTATTTCCTTCGCGGCTGTCTTCGTTGCTGTCCAAGGGGCTAAATATTGATCAACTGATTGTGTCTCCTTAAAATGTTAACAAATAAAAACACAAAAGTAAACCGCTGTGGGTTACTTTCAGACCCTCCGCGCTGTTGAGTCATGACTAATACGACTCGGCCACCTGCCTAGTTACTGCCTGCGATGAAAATAGCTAATGCTAATAGCTTATACATCAGGCGGAACATGCTGCAGGTGTTTCATCGATTTATAAGACGTTATCACGTCAAAAAACGATACGGGACAACCTCTACTAGTTTAAACAGACCAAGTCCGTTTTCCGATAGGTACCGTAACGTACACAGATTGCCGGTCGGATCGGCCGCGCTCGCATCCTCTCCGATATTCGTGCGATAAATCATTCGCGGACTCTTGAAGCCATTTCAAAGGTAATGTGTGTCACTTTTTTTATGCCCTCTGGTTAGTGGGACGCGGGGGAAATGGAATATGCAATTTGAGTTTTACATGCAGCAGTTTTTGCTTTCCTCCTTTCGTGTTATATAGCTATGTTATCTTTGTATGTTTATACTACAGAGTAATTTACGTTATCACGTATCAATATATCACAAGTAAAATTATTAGATCAGGGTCAATACATATAGCTGACTGCTTTAACTTACACCGACATAATGGGATTATTAAGGTTACCTCCGATGGATTAAGGCTGTGGCCAGGCAAACTTACTTCTGTGAGTTGATTTCGCCGTTCTTTGAGCCATGATATTAATATTAAAAGGTCAGAGAGACTGTCTAGCAACTGAATGTTTCGATTTGTCATCAGTTGCATTTAGTTAACAGATCAATAAAAAGTAAACTGATACAACTGTTCACGGTTTCGACCCCAAAATCTATAAAGATAAAATACCTCACAGGCACAGGCATTGTAGCGTCCATAAAATATACGGATCAAACAAATGCACGTTTGAGCTGGCTATGGTTCCACTGTACTATTATCTAAATTTGTAGAAACCGGCAGTTTTATAACAATAAAAATACTCACAATATCCTTACCTGTATGTCCTCAGCCTTAGAACCAAAATTCAATTCTCGCATCCGGCCGAGACACGGCGCGGCGGGTCTAGTTAACGCATGAATATTAAATTTAATTATCTACGGTGCGTAGTAGGAGGTATCATGGATTCGTTTGCATAGAATTTGAAGTAATTTGTACCGGTACACTTGTTTACATACTAATTAAGGTACCGCGGGGAATCGGGAAAATTTTCGTTCCCCAATTCGGCAATCATTTTAATTCCGGGCTAATCTGAAGCGATAGATAATTTTAATCACGGTTAAAAATTTGCAAATCGAAATCTATCAACTTTGGTTACTAAACAAGGAGTTTCTGACACTGTATCTCAATTCACAGCAGGCACAGCGTTGAACTTAATCTACGATTCAACGTGATAACACTGATAAATGAATGAAATAAAATTTATCCATTTACCCAGGTTGCAAAATTCTCATCATCCGAGCTCAGAAATGAGGTTTTGCTGCTGTCAAAAGACTCCTTGAAAGTTCGCGTTTCCGAAGCCGGGCAATGAAAACTAGAAATCGTGCCATTTTCAAACTTATTACACACCCATAGGTTTAAATGGTTCATATCATGACGAAGAACATACCACAGACTACCACTCTATGCTTGACAATGACAGTGTGGCGATACGTAAGACTCAGTTTTTTTTTCATAAATTGTTGGGGAAACCGCGTTTAGCCGTTTTTAGGGTTCCGTGCCAAACGGGACCCTATTACTGAGACTTCGCTGTCTGTCCATCCGTCCGTCCGTCCGTCCGTCCGTCCGTCCGTCCGTCCGTCCGTCTGTCTGTCACCAGGCTGTATCTCATGAACCGTAGTAGCTAGACAGTTGAATTTTTCACAGATGATGTATTTCTGTTGCCGCTATGACAATAAATACTAAAAATTAAAAGAAATTTAATATTAAGGGGGGCTCCCATACAACAAACGTGATTTTTTTTGCACATTTTTGCTCGATATTGATAATGGTAGCAGGTAGACGCTTAAAATGTTCACAATATATTGAGTATATTATTTACTTAAAAAATAAATAATTAAATTAAAATTAAATAAATATTTAGGGGGGGCTCCCATACAAAATGTTTATTTTTTTTGCGTTTTTTATAGATAATGGTACGGAAGTACGGAGTCCGACTCGCACTTGGCCGGTTATTTAACTAGACGTGCGCAAATCCTGTCCGGGATCTTTCCATACTCCGGCGATCGTTCCATACTCCGACGATCGTTCCATATTCCGACCATATATCCGGGAGTTCAAAAAAGTTAATAACTTTTTTATTTTTAAATTTTTAGGAAATAATAATAATAATATGTACATAGATTTTATGTATTCTATAAAATAAAATAACCGGCCAAGTGCGAGTCGGACTCGCGCACGAAGGGTTCCGTGCCATTATCTATAAAAAACCGCAAAAAAAAAATGTATGGGAGCCCCCCCTAAATATTAATTTAATTTTAATTTAATTATTTATTTTTTAAGTAAATAATATACTCAATATATTGTGAACATTTTAAGCGTCTACCTGCTACCATTATCAATATCGAGCAAAAATGAGCAAAAAAATCACGTTTGTTGTATGGGAGCCCCCCTTAATATTAAATTTCTTTTGATTTTTAGTATTTTTTGTTACAGCGGCAACAGAAATACATCATCTGTGAAAATTTCAACTGTCTAGCTACCACGGTTCATGAGATACAGCCTGGTAACAGACGGACGGACGGACGGACAGACGGACAGCGAAGTCTCAGTATAATAGGGTTCCGTTTGGCACCCTTCGGGTACGGAACCCTAAAAATAAAAATCGCAAAAAAATATTATTATCGATAGTGAGTGTGTGAGTGGACTGTATTTGGGATTAGAAACTAAGAGAAAATTGTGGATGATGTTACTGTTATATTATATTTTGTGACACTGACCAGAGTAGCTAATTTCAAACGTAAAAGCAAAATAAATAAAACCGGCCAAGTGCGAGTCAGACTCGCGCACGAAGGGTTCCGTACCATTATCTATATAATTGGAACAAAAAGTAAACTTTAGAAAAAACCGACTTCCACAAACCCTATTTGATTAGATTGAGTTTAATACAAACTGTAACCCCTTATCCCCCCCCCCCCCAGGGGAATTAATTTTGTCAAATCCCATATCAGTGCTACCCCACGCTACTAAGGAACCCCTGTACAAAGTTTCATGGCTCTAGGTCCATCGGTTTAGGCTATGCGTTGCCTGCCCGTCAGCCACGCATTGTATTTGTACCTAGTATTGAGCAGATCTGGTGGCCATATGTGGTCTTCTTCAGCAGTTCCGCATCACAATATTATGCTTACCATGTGCATTTGCACGAGTTATTATGAAAAACACAAAAATCACTATAGGTCTAATCGGTCTAATTTTCCAAATCGGTCCATCGGTTTAGGCGCTATCGAGGCACATACATACAAAAATAAAATTAAAAAAACAAACATCCGGACGAATTGTAAACCTCCTCCTTTGGGAAGTCGGTTAAAAAAACCGCAAAAAAACACGTTAATTGTATGGGAGCCCCCTTTACATTAAATTTATTTTGTTTTTAGTATTTGTTGTTATAGCGGGAACAGAAATACGTCATCTGTGAAAATATCAACTGTCTAGCTACCACGGTTCATGAGATACGGCCTGGTGACAGACAGACGGACGGACGGATATCTTGAGATTTTAAGGTACTTTCCCTCCAGGGCCCATTCGTTTGTTCCACCCTGTATATGTGTGATCTGTAACTGTATTTTTCATGAAATACCCAAAAAGTTTTGTTCAAATTATCATCTTATGTCAGAATAACTTTGTAGCTAGTTGAAAAATAACATTTGAATTGATTCAAAGCTTGCCGCGCTTTTAGGGCCTTTAGTACCTACTAAACGCCGCCGTAAGCAGCACTGTCTACAACCTACTCCTACTGGAAAACGTGAGACACCCATCTACAATTTCCGTACAATGAGGTTCACTCACTCATTATGTCAATGTCATGCAGACTGCAAAACATCATTTCAACGCACCAAAGAGTATTTAATTAAAACATCACTGGCAGCCAAACTTGAAGTGGCCAAAAGGAAAAAATTAATTTCTGTGCTCTGAGATTTGTATGAAAACAAAAGTAATTAAAAACTATTAATTTTATAATTATTTTCTAAAAGTTCTACATAATAAAAAGAGACGTCGTAATTCATCAATTAATATTTAAAGTCTTTGTAGAAGTCCGGGGACGACATTGCCATATCATTTAAATTTAGTTTCATTAAAAGAAGGCTTACCTACCAAAACAAAATGGCCTTGGTATAAACTTTTCAAGCGTGTTGTGAAGACGTATCTTGTACCGAGACCACTTTCAATTTGTAATATCTCTCGTATTTCAGTATTTGTGGTTGGTGCGGCAACAGATATACACATTCTGTGAAAATTTCAGCTTTCTAGCTATTACGGTTCGTGCAGGCGGACCCGGTGACAGACGGACGGACGGACGGACGGACGGACGGACGGACGGACGGACGGACGGACGGACAGCGAAGTCTCAGTAATAGGGCCCCGTTTGGCACCCTTCGGGTACGGAACCCTATAAAGGAAATATAAATCAAATGACAAGATGCGGCCAGCTTGCCGCTGAAAGGAGGTTCCGCAACAAATATAATAAAAAAATAATAAAAAAATCGTGGCTTTTTGTATTTCCTCCAAAAGTATCTTCTAAATTTTTTTTTTAAATTATCCAAATAGAATTCATTAAGCGTATTTTGACATCCTAAACTTTCCCGTAGTCCTAAAACTTACAGCTATAATTGACGATTATTTATTCAAATCTGATAAGTATATACGTAAATTCTACTAAGTGTTGTGAGTTTTTGGGATATGTATATGTTTATGGTTCTGCGGTCCTGCACTGCATCGTTCCGTACTCAGTCTTTCCGTTTAATTTACCTCGCTCGAATGATGTAAAGTATTATGCTTACCTCGGGGTGTAAGTAGCTATTTCACCCTCGAACTATATTCGCCCTCGCTTCGCTCGCTCTGGCGCATGGCGTCTAAATATCTCGGGTAGACTCGCTGCGCTCGCACGGGCTCCAAATTGGACCTTCGTCCAAAATAGCTCTCTTTCACCCCTTGTGTAACAAACTACTATTAAAAGTGTAACTGTACGTAGTAGTAGTAGTAGCTACCCGGTACGTAACGTAAGTGAGGTAAGTGGATGTGTAATCCGGTAAACACCCTGATAACAAAAATAAAGCTCCTATTCACTATAAGGCCGTGTAAAGTATTTTTAACCTTACTAAAACTGTAGTTCTGTGAGAACAGTAGACCTTGCGAGCCCTTATAACCATTCAATATCCGACACTTTTCCTTTTCTCCTTTATAATACGTTAATATACATGTCGCAGTTAGTTGGTTAAATCAGACACTTAACTAACACCTAGGGTGTTGTTAATAAGGAGAACCCTATAGGCTATTTACTTATAAGGGCCCCTTAACTAACACACTAGACCGTTAATTAAAGACCGACATTTAACAACAAGACAAGTCAATAAAGTTCCGTCAGACAAGTGAGTGAACGAAACGTTTTCTAGGCAACAAGACGCATTTCATTTTTGGTAGGGTAATAAATAAGCAACCAATTTGGTTTTGTGAAACGACTAATCGAGAAATAATCATAGCGGAGTCGAAAACATGTTTACAATTTTATAGCACCAAAGATCAAATTTGAAACAAAAAACCACTAGACACGACAAACCAACGTTGCACAACATTCGCCAAAAAGATAGACTCTGAAAGTAATCAGCTGTTGTCGTGACCCCATCTTGTCTTAACCAACATGCTGGCTTTCGGTAAGACAGATTGTTAAACGTTTTCAACGATGCTTTATTAAAATCAAAATGCTAGTGACTTGGTTAAATGTCGGTCTTTAATTAAGGGTCTAGGGTGTTAGTTAAGTGTCTGATTTAACCAACCAACTGCGACATACATATAACGCTGCCGCAAACTTCCATTTCCCGGGAGAACCCCTTTTAGTATTTTTTTTGCAACGTCTTGTGTTGAATGAAGTCCTTATAGTGTGCATAAATAACGCTACAGCAAACTTTTCCTCTTCCCCCCTTATTTTCCCCCATTTAAAATTGTGTAGCCATTAATAAATCAAGGAACTTTTGCGGCAATTTTTGATAAAATCGGTTAAAAAATGCGACCGCAGAACGGCGACAACAGACGAAACTGGACGCTTCGCTCGCTCTCGGTCTAAAAAGTTATTTACGACACCCAAGTAGTTTTTTTGGAACTCTACATACTACTTATTATTATCTAAAACGCATTGGTTAATAGGTTAATCAAGAGTACTCGTCTGTGTAAGGAAAATAGAAATGGCAGCCACCATCCATACGAGAAAAGTCATTATACTGTTCCAAAAGAAAGACATTTCACAGACGAAACAGCATAATAAAAACCCTTTGCAGTGCACACCCCCCGCATTAACGAGTTTCAGTCGTCTGATCGTGGCCCAGGGAGTAATAAGGACGGGAAGTGCCTGAGAAATGTCTCACAGAAAACGTCTGTCGTTTGGGCGGTTCGTCGTCGGGGTTGAGGTACAGACAACGGACCTACAGCACAACTACATAGCAAGTTCAATCTCGTTGTAATTAACGCACATATTTGACAACACCATGAATTTCTGATGCGTACCACCTCGGCAGGAGATAACCATGATGCATCTCCATTCTAATAACTCCTTGGGTTGTAGCTGAGCGAATAATTGGATTGTTCTGGACAAGCACTTGATGGGCAATCAAATTACATTGTGCGAAGGGACGGAGAAAAGATACAAATTGTATTCGTTGTGACATTTTTTTATTGGCGTCTGACAATAGTATCCACTGGCGAATAAAACATGTATATTTTATAGGATGAAAGTAGTTTGTTTTATCGAATTGGCAGAATTGATTTTTCAGTGGCAGTCGAGTGGCGATCGCATGATTATGATATTTCTTAATTTTGTGAATAAAAATGACATCTTCACTAAACTATAACGAACCAACATAGAAAATGTATCTCATACAAACTAATTCTGGTGGCAACAAACGCTTTAACATATTCTCTCTAGAATACTCTAGAACTCTAGATCTAAACTATATAGTCTTCTTATGTAAAAATTAGTTCCAAACATCTTATTTACAAAGCATAAGTTTGGTACGAGTATCATAATAGATAATTAAAGTACATAGTATCTATATATATATTAAATCACCCTTGTGGTGTTTGTCAATATGTTTTTATGTCGACGATATCATTTTCTGTGCTTTTTGATATGTCATTCCTGTAACAGAGCTCTCTGGTTTTTGCCTACGAATAAAAGTCTTGAATCTATAATCTAAAATATGTCTTATTTCACATACGAATGTAGAAATAAGGAGCTAGCTCAACGCCCTGGGCTAGCCTCCTGAGCCCTCATTGTTTGTGTTTGCTCCGATGTGACGGCAAAAATGAATAATACTTCTCACCTTTATATAACTTTGTCAAGCAGCGTCCTACATCATCATTGTTTTTCTATTTCACACATGCGGGAGTTTTGTTATTGAAACATATTGGAGGCTCAAAATAAAATGAGAGATAATACTCGAAACATAATATTGAAAGCAAAAAGGAAATATAGGTACCGAAAAGTTCTTTCTGATATTTGCATATCGTGATTGATTTTTAGGTTTAATATTATTTTCAACCGACTTCAAAAAAAGGAGGAGGTTCTCAATTCGACCCGTATGTTTTTTTTTTTTTTTTTTTTTCTATGTTTGTTACGCGATTGCTCCGCCAATTATGAACCGATTTGAACAAATCTTTTTTCGGCGTATAGGTAATACCTCAAGGGTGGTCCCATTGACACCAGGTCAGGATCTGATGATGGGATCCTGGAGAAATCGAGAGAACTCTTCAAATATTATAGGCAGACCTATAGTGATTTTTGTGTTTTTCATAATAACTCGTGCAAATGCACATGGTAAGCATAATATTGTGATGCGGAACTGCTGATGAAGACCACATATGGCCACCAGATCTGCTCAATACTAGGTACAAATACAATGCGTGGCTGACGGGCAGGCAACGCATAGCCTAAACCGGTGGACCTAGAGCCATGAAACTTTGTACAGGGGTTCCTTAGTCGCGTGGGGTAGCACTGATATAGCATTAGACAAAATTAATTCCCCAAGGGAGGGGGGGATAAGGGGTTACAGTTAGTATTAAACTCAATCTAATCAAATAGGGTTTGTGGAAGTCGGTTTTTTCTAAAGTTTACTTTTTGTTTCAATTATATACAATTAATTTACTACTAAAAACAATTAAATTAAATAAAAAATATCCTTAGGGTCACCGCCGCCGTCGAGTGGCAGGGTGCCCAACATGCTGGCACCATTACCTCGCTGTATCGCTAGGCTAATTCGCTGATTAATCTATTATTGGATGTAAAGAAATACAGATTTAAAACGTTTCTAGAACGAGATACGTTTTTATCTGTATTCCTTAATTCCAGAACATGGAGCTAACGAGAAACGGAATGTCCGAGAGTGACGTATGCTTTTATTCAAAAGCACCCAGTGGTGAGTTCAACTCGACTTAAATTTTACGGCTCATGAAAAAAACATGAAAGGCGGTCAAGCACGCATAAAGTAAATGTATGCGGAGTGGGTCCAACCGTGCGAACCCTCCAGGGGTAAAAGTCAATGAACTGTCATCCGTAAAATTATATGGAATTGTTGGAAACCTTATACTCTTGTTGACGACCTCTTCGGTTTGTAGGGTACGTTGGTTAAGCCATTTTCATTTTACAGGAGCTACCTACAATTCAGAAAATGGACTTCCGAATGAAATTGATAAAACCATGAGTATGCTATCTTCACCTCATTTGTTTTAAAGTACAACGATAGTATGATACAGCAATATATCAACCGTTAGTTTAATTTTTGCACCGCAATCGCCTTTCAATTTAACCTTTTGTATCACTATCTCTTGATTCTTTTCGTGAATACACATTTTGTGTGACGTTTCACGCTACCTAGGATGACAAGCGGTTGGTCGATTACTCTTACCCGTATATTCGGTTTGCTGTGCACCACTTTTCTTTGCACTTGTTCTCAAACTTGATTAGTTTCCAAGTTTAAAAACTCAATCCTCTTAAGCCTTTATGAGGTTCTTTCTGCGCATGACATGATCACGGCTCGGCATGGTCTTGTCAGACTGAATCAAGGACACAAGGACATTCGACGGGCAACTTTCGAGTGGAGCCGTCGTGTTTCCCGAGATACTTGATCATGGAATACGAGACCGTACAGTGGAAATGTAAACAAGAATTCCAAATGCGAACACAAACTTTATGTTCCAATTTAGAGTTTGTACTTCCTGGCGGACTATTTCATAGAGACGAGTGAAGTATTTTAGGCATAACCGGTAACAAAACAAGTGAATGTGACTGAAAAATATGTTTTTTGGGCTTTAAGAAAATAGTGTGAACAGAAAAAAATATAGTTTGAACTGTAAATGTGAGTGACAGTTTCTTGAACATGAAGCGATTAGCGATTTTGATGTTATGTGGTGAGTTGTTTTGCTGTATTAAAACAATGGTGACAATTAATTTATTCATTTTTATTAATTTTATGCGGTTACGATCAATACATAATTAAAGTTGCATGCTTCAAAAGTTTTTAAGCTTTACCTACGGTTACAAAAAGGATAACATAAAACTAGAAATATTTTGTTTTTGCACTGGTTTTTTATTTGATAGGGTAGCCCTCGGGTAGCCAATAGGTTTGGACGTTTTTTTCAAAATTAGGTACCTGTACGATCAGAAGTTAGGTTTCTACATTTAAATAAGCTGCCAAGTGCGAATTGGACTCGCGTTGAGAGGGTTTCGTACAACAATATTCAGTTTTTCATACAAACTTTGCACCCCATATTTATATATTAAAGGGGGATTAAAGTTGTGGATTTCGGAGTTTTTATAGGATATAGTTGCAAACATGTGCTTGCATACCAAATTTCAGATTTTTAGGACTTCGGTAAATACCCTAGAGGTTTTGATGACATGCGAATCGGTCATATAATTGAGCATAACTTTTTCGTAATTAGTCTTAAAAATTTGATAAAAATGTATTTAAGATGATTATATCATGCGCTTTCATTTGATATGTCACACGTTTGTTTTTTTCTCATTTGGCCCCCCAAAAATGGCCCCCATATTCCAATTTATGTATTTTACATTGCACTTATGTCTTTGGGTCACATATATTGATATGTGTACCTACCAATTTTCAACTTTATCGGTCTAATATGTTCTGAGTAAATTGCCTGTGACAGACGGACGGATCCTATAAGGGTTTCTCCTTCCAAGATACGAAACCCTAAAAATACTGAAAAATATTATGTTATCCGGGTAGGCCGAAAAAAACGTATTTTAGCCTTCCTGTGATTTTGTGGTATATAAGATCACTATCATAAGAAAAAATTTGGCTATAATTATTATTATTATAACGTTTATTCACGAAAAAAAGCACTTAATTACATAATTTAAGTCTGCCAAACTGCTAGGCAGTTTGTCGGCAGGTTGGTTTGGCTCTTAACTATAACAGTACTTTTTTTCAATAATAAGCCCATGCCCCGTTCCATTTTTAAGGACATTTAAAGGTTTTTAATATAATATTGTTTCAACATATATTTAAAGTTTCTCTTGGGAATTGCATAAGTATCGTGTATTTATTTATAATTGTTTATTATGTGTCGATATGACTCCCAGAAGACAGATATCGTGGGCTGGGCATGATTTTATTTGACGAAATTCGCATCCCAGCCGGGGCAGCAAGAAATAGGGCTTGAAGTCAAATTGTTTACCTTGATTTTCCAGCTTAAGCACGAAACCCCACACCAGCTAAAAATAATAAACCAAATGGGCTCCTCTAGTTTATTATTACTGTTATGACAAAATGATTATTATACTCGTATTACTAAGATATTTTCAGAATTACAGAATCTGCGCCTCCATAAATTAGGTACTTATGTTAAACTTCTTTAAAAAGTCACCCTTCTCATGCAACTATAAGCGTTAAAGATAAAATTTACACATGTAAGCCAAGTCTAGGGAGGCGTCTATATCTAGGCAGATACCTCACCCAGAAAATTCATGACTCAAAACTTTTGCCAAATGCTGGTTGAAACTATTCACGACGTTTGTCTTAACATCGATGTCACACGATATATTACAAAGAATATAATTCAATAACATTAGCATTCTAGGGCATACTTCATCAATTGTATTTTCAACAGAGAATATTTTGTCGGAATATTATTTATGGGAGTAAAGTTTACAGGCAACCGTCCTCGCTTTGGAAACACGTACTTACAGTGGTACAGTCACCATCAGATTTATATGGGTATACATTGCAAGTTACGCAACCGAAAATAATTGTGCAGCCTAGCTGGTTCTAGTCCTAAGTTAAGCTAAGCTAGCTGAGCTCAGCAAATTAAAAAGCGAAACGGCATAGCTCGTATACTTTTGCATTATGCACTCAAGTATGTGAAACTGCGTCATCTGTGCGAGCTAGTAACTTAGCTTAGAACTTGGCTTTCGTTCTGAAATCGGCATATGAGTCGAATTTAGTCAACATCCATCACAGATGATGAACATATTTTTAATGTGGGTGTTTTGGTTGTGTAGTAAACCTTCGGAATATTTTATACATAAAGATTTTTGTACAGAACAATATATTGCAGCCACCACACTAGGGTAAAATGTATCAGGGAAACCAGAAACAACTACGCGACAACTAAATAAACATCTATGAACGGGATTTTATCTTTTCTCCACAGTCAGGGTTGAAACCCCTCCCTTGTGAGGCGGATTCTCATCTTAACCGCCACTGAGGTCGCAATACATACATTTAAATAGCATGAACTAAGATTTAATAAATTTTGCTTAGTTTAAAAACGTTACAAAAAAGTACTTATACTGTACCAGAGACTATATATCCAATTGACTGCGCATGCGGTGGAATAAGGCTCGCCAAACGTTTGTTGTATTCAACAAACGTTCGCATACGCAACCTATGTACGATGATGGGCCGCCAGACAGTTTCGCAGCGGCTGACCAATCACAGCTCTTTTACCTCGTCCCCCGCCGCCCGTAAATTGGTGAGTTGTGTTTCAAAGGAAAATGTATTTATGCGCCACTGGATAAGTGCTCCCGCTCCCTGTACTGTACAAAGGTACCATAGTACAACATGACCTGAACGTGAACACCTATAATAATTTATCATTACACAAAATTAAATTAATGATCGTAGTCTCGGAGGAATCAAGTCTGAGATCGTAGTAGGTACATACAAACATAGTGTTATTGTTAACATCGTGTTTCATTGCATATCCTATAAAACCGGATTAGGGAATTATAATTAAAATTATTTAGATCAACCAAAATCCAAGTTTGTACAGCTACAAAGGAAGAAATTATGGGCGTCTGTCATGCCCAACAAAACAACATTCAAACTCGTTAGCAAGTTCGCCGCTATTCTATTCACCGGAATCGCGGTAAACAAGCGATGTTGATGCTTATAATGGAACTTTCCAGACATATTTTCAATTAATTTACTTTGAAGATTTGTCAATTGCCGGAGGAATTAAATGAAGTTCGTCGTTCGTTGACATCGCGAGACGGCTGGCTCCACGCCAGGGCGCTGCGCTGTTGTTTATTCCTTTTGTACAACAAATCATGTGACGGGGAAAAGGTAAATGAAAAGTTCCGAATTAAACGGCATTGTTTGAGTTGATTGTATCTTAAATTTAATTTAATTATTATCAAAGCGCCCTACTGGTGGTGGCGTGTACAACTTTGGTACTACGTGTTTGTTGAAGGCGAGATCAAATGAAAATTCTATTGTTTTTTGTGTACCTCGTGTAAGTATAGAATATAACATTCAAGGTGATAAAATGGATTTTCTCATTCTCTATTATTAATAATAATAAGTGAGGAAGTAATCGCATTGTTAGAGGAGGTCAAAAGGAGAGAGGTCATTATGGGGAAAGGCTGTTGCTATTTTGTGAGTCACTCGAGAGCGGCAGATTAAGATATGGGAGATTCGTTACATCCTGTTGAATACCTTCTCCAAATCTCAGCATGTCAATAAATCAGCTGAATAGTAAAAACATTAACTATTTAAAAGACACCTTGGGTCTTCGACGTTAATTGGAATGACACGTAAAGCCCCATTAAATGATATCATTTAATATCTCACATACGAAATAATTTGAATTGAGTCCTGCTAGCAAAATACTCATAAAATATCAAGCGTAAAGAAATTCAGGTAGCAAAGTCGTCCTATTCAAAGTTCAGTGTAGCAGGTTTTCTCAGTCTACGGCAGCCGGCTACGAATAGTTTCTCGTATCTAGTCGAGACAGACGGTGGTTGCCGGCAGGTTGGTGATAGCGCCGGATATAGTTAATTCCATCGAAGCGAAACACATAGGAAGCCACGACTACTGTAACCAATATAGAGAAGCTAACATACTAAACTAGGGGCTCCCGTCAATGGCTGGTTTGACGTTTGTCCGATCATCGAGTTTCGTAATATTTAGGACTCGTATTTCGTATTTCATTTATATTTATTGCACATGTCAGAACAAAACACAATACAGAAAAGACAGGAACAAAGGCAAGCTTATCTCTAAAAAGAGATCTTGAGGCTCCTTTGAGGAAGCTAATTGCTGTATTTTATTGTCAATAGTGGTGACAATAAAGGACAGCAATTAGCTCTTTCAGTTTCGATATTTTAATGTCAATAGTGACGACAATAAATTACAGCAATTAGCTTCTGAATGAATACAAAACTTGATGAACGAACATAAGTAAAACCGTAGAGTGGATCTTATTAATATCTCATTAAATATCACACTCTTTTTCACGCTCATTATATTGATACCTATTTGCTTATATTAAATACGGGGAATTGATCTAGGTGCACTCAAATTGTGAACTGAACACAGTTATTATACATATAATATCATCATTACTACACTCACATGGCATTTTTCATGACTCCGGAAATTGCAACTAGCACACAGTGCCAAATATCGCACATTCGCACTGTCACAAAGCGATTATCACTCGCCATTTAAATAACAGTAAATGGTGATCTAACTGCGAAAAATTCACCTTCGCTATACGAATCTCACAGAGGACGATAGCTTGGCACACGTCCAGTTGCCGTTTGTGCTTTACTATGGCGATTATTTCCAGTGCAGCAGTATTCAAACTGCTTCTTTATACGACGATTGAATGGTCGTGAAAGAAAATTCGTGTGCATCGACCATCGGTAATGACCACCGGGCTATTGAACATGTAGAGTAGAATGCATCGATTTATATTTTATCGGTCTCTGTAAAATGTTAAAATATCACAATTTGAAATATCTCATTAAAGCTACATTGTTTAATATGTAGTCCACACAAGAGTATGCGAACAACGCAGATTCCGTATAGGCAACAAACAAAATATAACATTTCTGATAGGTTGAACCAGCATTTTGTTTGAAATATAAGCCAAGAGTGTAGCGAGTTATTCTAGATTATGATGTCTTGAAGTTAATTTAATAAAAACGTCAAACAAACCCTTTACGACCATAAAAAAACCATTACCAGCAAGCAATAACAATGCCCTCGGTTCCGCTCCTGGGTAACTAATTACGCGGAAACCCCTATGTGTTCAACGTGAATCAACAAAGTAGAAAATACATCAATAATTTCCTTATGTAGATGTAGATCGAATGACATGATCATGAATAAGAGACAAAGCCTTAAGTTATTAGCTAAAGCTAAGTTAGCTGTGCTACATCGACATAAAAAATAGGTAAACTATTTTTGTAAATGCATGTTTATTGCTCGCTTATGCCTCCTGTTTGCCTTGAAGATTATAAACCTCTTTGTATAAACCTCTTTATATAATCCCAGTTGATTAGTCTGGATGGACAGATAGACACACAATCAATTAAATGTTACATGCCGTTACGGAATTGGATCGGGGTAAACAGAGGCCAAGTCGCGAAGGGTTTTCGGTGGCGGCGCGATGAGACAATGCCTGCGATTCGGGAGGCGACACGAACTATACTAAGCAAACATAATTTAAATCGTGTGTTTAAAAATGGATACTGTGGCCACCGCGCAAGAGCTGTAGGATTATTAATTAATTAAAATTTTATATTAAAATAAAAAAAAATAAAAAAAAAACTATGTAAATAATTTTACTTATAAATAAGTTTTTTATGATTTGAAAATTTTATTTAAGGTTGTCAGTTTAGTGTCTTTAGTTCATTTAGTTTAGTGGTTTTGTCACCTCCCAAATCACCCTCAGTATCACCCGTATGCTTGACAGCTCACAGCTTCATGCCTTGGATTTAGGTCAAGGTTTTCTCAAATACAGTTCTCCAGCGATCTTTTGGCGTGCGGTGACAAGTGGAACTAACTCTTAATGACCAATGAGGAATAATGGAAGGTTGATTGACCGCTTGATGACAAGTTCGTTGCTTTAAGTTGCGTGGAGCTGGCGCCCCATGTAGGTAGATGACAAGTTCGTTGCATTAAGTTGCGTGGAGCTGGCGCCCCATGTAGGTAGATGACATGTTCGTTGCTTTAAGTTGCGTGGAGCTGGCGCCCCATGTAGGTAGATGACAAGTTCGTTGCATTAAGTTGCGTGGAGCTGGCGCCCCATGTAAACGTCACTCATCAATCAAAAATCGTTGAAAGACTGTAATAGGGTTATACTAATTAGGAACTGTCATAACGGTACTTTTAGCAAAAAGTGACGTCAGACTCAAATGCCGTCCGTCCTTTTTGCACAAAATTAAGATAATTTATTTATTTATTCGTATGACATCTCCGAGTAGGAACGTCACAGGTTAAGATAATAAAATACAACTTCTGAATCTTAAATTCCGATCTTCTGAAAATAAAGGGTTCCGAGATTTTCAATCTATTTCGTGCATATTATCTAATGCTTCAACTACAGACTTGTTCAAGGATTTATTTGATTACCTTGGACACAACCCAATTCGATTTGAATGCCATTCTCGACAACAATCTTTTGACGCTTGGCAAGAAGAAATGATAGAAGGTGGACCAAGGCGGTGACAGAGTGATGGCTACCCAGAACCGCAAAGCGTCCTGTGGGCAGACCACCGACCAGATGGATGGACGATATCATCGCCATAGCTGGCAAGCAGTGGCTATGGGAGGCACAGGACCAGAGTAGATGGCGTGGTAAAGAGGAGTATAATGCAGTTGGTTAATGTGGGCTGATATGATGATGATGATGAATATTTTGAGTTAGGACGAGGTGAATCGGACGGAGGAAACGACTAAGCAAACGGATGTACAGCTTTGCAACGATCTTTTGGCTTCCGATGACAGGTTCGTTGCATTAAGTTGCGTAGAAGTGGCGCACCCCTGTAAACGTAGGTCACGCGCCAAACTATGGTTGGAAGAGTGTACAGTCTTCAGTTTGAACATCGCGGCCATTACTGAATGACGTTCCAATTACGTAAAGTGTGGCAGAGTCATAAAAGTGGCTGTGCCTCAAGAAATGGGTGGCATCGAACTGTGTAAAAGGCAATACGCTACGATTATAACGAACATCGTGTAAAAACCTTTTTATAAAAAACATCAGAAGTCACCGAAAATACGAAGATAAGTTCCATCAAAATACTTTGGATAGCAATAGTAGTTATCGGGTGAATGCTTTTGAAGCCCTATTGCCCTTAAATAGGGAAAGACATACTACTTCAAATTATTATCATGATCATATAGACGTCTATTGCTAGTGAATATCTTAGTTTACAATCTTACTTTTGGAAAGATTTTGTAACCAGTCGTAAAAGTGTAAGGCTTTAAAATTAATTAAACAATATGCCCGTAGCGTTACGGCGTAGTCACTTTTATTCGTAGCATACTGTATACGCCGTAGTAGTCACTTTCAAGGTCCTCATAAATGGGCCATATTTTCACTGCAATATTTGGCCGGCAACTATTGGTGTCATTCTCTAAAATGTGAGTAAGAGAGGACAACAATAGTTGCCACATATTGCAGCAATACCTGGCCCGTTTAGGAGCACCTATAGAGATACTATTAGAGAGACAGAAGTGGTAAAAAATTTGGTAAAAAATTATGGTTTCTACTCGTGTATGAAATGCAGACGAAAGTATAACTCACGAATCAGATTATTTAGCTCCAAGCGCTAAAAGGCGCTGCTGGCGCCATCTATATCATCAGTAAAAGCTATCAGTATCTTTTACATGAGCAGCATGACCGCTGCTGCAAGACGTGACTTACTAGGTACTTGACGATATCACTAGACTAGGCGCCCTCTGATACACGAAGAACAAGTATTTGGAATCAACCTAGTACTTATGACTCATCTCTACTGCTGAGAACTCGCATGCTCAAGAGATTTCTGAAGAGGGCTAATCAATGATATATGTTGTCTCTCTAGCCCTGTCATCCGGCCACAAGATAACCGAGCTGCTGGTGCCCCTGATCGCGGACCCGCGGCGCGCGGCCGAGCTCAGCTGCCACTTCAGCATGGACGACCAGAGGCTGCACTCCGTCAAGTGGTACCGGGACATGCACGAGATATTCAGATACAACCCGCAGCAGAAGGTACATCATAACATAATCCTGCAGCTATAACCCTTTGTGGGTATTGGCCACTTCATTGACTGTTCATAATTCATAATTTCTTTATTGCACACAAAAAAAAGTTAACAAATCACGGTAGGTAATATAAAGTGTACAATGGAGCTTATCTCTAAAAAGAGATCTCTTCCAGCAAACCAAGTTTCGATGAGAGAGGTTGATAGCTGAGCGGGGGTAGACCCATGTGTACAACAATAAATTTAAGAGGTTGCATACATAAATTATTATGCATTACACTCTATCTGCATCATACCTACTATATTACCCTGCTTATAAATCTTCTATAAGTCCTCGATACAATCTTAATACGTTTTCCTGGGTATTCTTCCTGGTTTCCCCTATTTCGGGATCTAACTACGAATAGATTATTTTAATTTACATTCCAGCTGGGTTTTAGTTTCGCTTTAATTTTTAAGTGCTAAGCTGGATTTAATCTAAGTGGGTATTTACATTATAATTGCCTATAGCGGCCATTCGCACTGACGAGGGGATAATTATTTTAAGTTTATTTCCGCCAAACAGAGCCTTGCATAGCGTACCACTGTTTCCCATACGGGTCGGCAAAAAACGACATGTTCTATGTATATTTCAAAATACCTATAGTTTTTTTTTAATTGAACTTTGAGCGTTAGAGCATCCGTGCGCAATGTTAGTGGTTAACTTCCCTGCTTCATACTAACCATCAACTTCTTCCCAGCCCTCGATCCGTCTGTTCAACGTGACCGGCATCATGGTGCAGAGCGGGCAGTGCGACGCAGGCGCAGGAATATGTGTGGTGCGGGTGATGCCGCCTCCGGCCGCCAGTCGCGCTGCGTACAGCTGTGAAGTCTCCACTGAGGGACCGAAGTTCCAGATCGCGAGGCAGGTCAAGCATATGACCGTTGTTGGTGAGTTTACTTCTTATTTTACGTGAAGTTGAGAACTGCGTTTACTTTTAATTTTTGTAGACTCTTCCAATTATGTCGGTCATAACTGGATTTGCATGATTTCTACGCTACTTCCATTAATTAATCGAATCTCCTCATTTCAGTTAATTATTCCCGACTATTAAAAATAGTAAAGAACCCGGTGGTCTAATCAATACACAGATGTTTTAAAACCGCCGATGGAAAAGATCGAAATTGAAAACTTCAATCTGTAGATACTAAAGAATATCTGGGACAAATAGCCTCTACGACCACACATAGAAATAGGAGGTGACGCTTTGTTAACAATACATACCACTAGTGGCTCTGTGAGCTGTAGACCTCGCGAGTATGTCGGTGGGAAAGCTGAACTGCTAACACACTATAATTTTCTTTCAATAACACATACAAACTTATGAATGTACCTGGTTACGTACATACAGTATGAAAGTAGCCGCACCAATAACTTTGTAAACTACATTTTGCGATTTGAAATACAATCTATTGACTTTTCACTAAAATAATATGGTCTGTGTCACTCTCACGATCTCCACAAATCTAACAACACCTCATTTGTTAAAATCCGTCAAGCCAATTGGGCTATATCGGTTTTTTTTTACATTTTCAAACCCCATAACTCCGCCATTTTGAAAAAAATCTAAAAACTGGCTCGAGTAAAAAATTCTATTTATTTTTCCAACCTGCTCACAAAATTTCACGAGAATCGGTTCATAAATGCGACCTGTAGAGGAGAACAACCGGACAGACATACGAAAGCATTTTTGCCCAAACCTGAAACGGAGACGCTTCGCTCGCTTCGCTCGCTCGGTCAATCACTTCTTCATCCTTACCTTTGAAGCGTGTCAGCACAATTTGTGCCCACCTGCAAAATAAAGTATCTATGTCTATAGAGTTGCGTATAGAGACTTCAGTTTCACATCGTGTGTGCAGCGCTACCGGACTCAGACCCGGTGATAGCCGGCGCCCCCCGCTTGGTGCAACCCGGCGAACAGCTGATCCTGAACTGTACCTCCGACTACTCGCTGCCGCCGCAAGACATCAACTGGTACATCGACAATGAACTTCAGAAGGTAGGTACAAACTATTTTGAAGACTAAAACAAATTTTAGATATCAAGACATCTTGCTAAGACGAATGTTGTTGACTTATTTCCTGGTTAAGTTAAAAACTTTCAAACTACTGTACCCAAAACATATATGTATAAGTATATCGCCATTTACAAAACGCATTAAAATCCGTCCACGCACACCGGTTTGACCGCAAGACTGCCACCTCTACCTTGTACCACCTCTTTTTTTTCGTTGACGTTTCCAAAAGCAACTTTGTTACACCCTGTAGAATTATAGGTAATCTTCATTTCCCATCATTCCCCGCCATTAAAGAACCCCACCTCTTCTCGGTGCGATTAAGCTATCGCTTTCTAAACATGAGCCTGAATGAAACACATTTCGTGATCAAACGGAGACTCCCCATGGCACTGCTTCAGAGATTCAATTAACTCTGAACAGTGGTACGAGGGCATGGATACCCCAATCCAATTTACGGGTTCAGTATTCATCATATCTCGATTAGGGATTCTGATCAATCGGCCGTGTCGGCAATACGGAACTGGCGAGACTGGCTACAGTATTCAGATTGATTTTCAACCGACTTCAAAAAAAGGAGGAGGTTCTCAATTCGACCCGTATGTTTTTTTTTTTTTTTTCTATGTTTGTTACGCGATTGCTCCGCCAATTATGAACCGATTTGAACAAATCTTTTTTCGGCGTATAGGTAATACCTCAAGGGTGGTCCCATTGACACCAGGTCAGGATCTGATGATGGGATCCTGGAGAAATCGAGAGAACTCTTCAAATATTATAGGCAGACCTATAGTGATTTTTGTGTTTTTCATAATAACTCGTGCAAATGCACATGGTAAGCATAATATTGTGATGCGGAACTGCTGATGCAGACCACATATGGCCACCAGATCTGCTCAATACTAGGTACAAATATAATGCGTGGCTGACGGGCAGGCAACGCATAGCCTAAACCGGTGGACCTAGAGCCATGAAACTTTGTACAGGGGTTCCTTAGTCGCGTGGGGTAGCACTGATATAGCATTTGACAAAATTAATTCCCCAAGGGAGGGGGGATAAGGGGTTACAGTTAGTATTAAACTCAATCTAATCAAATAGGGTTTGTGGAAGTCGGTTTTTTCTAAAGTTTACTTTTTGTTTCAATTATATAGATTGGATATCTTTACGTACATATGTATGGGTATGTTTAGTTTGACGTTTATCGTATAAGCGAGAACTGACGCTGAGAGTTTTCATATATTTGGCTACAGTATTTTATGACTAATAAGTCAGTTGATTCGGAAAGATACTTTGTGATTTTGATAAAACCAAGGAACTTTATCAAAGTATAACGGTTGATTTTTGTATCTTTCTTTTAAATTCATATTCATTTGATTAAGCTCTTAGGTTTTATCAAAATTATTCAATATCATCAATCATCAGACATATTTTTTGGACGATACCGTACCACCAACAACTTTTACAGTAGAGTTCGTTGTCATTTCTTTTCTTCCAGTGGTTACAATGTATATGACAAGTTAGTTCTACTAAACTTTGTTGCTTCACACCCACAACAATGTAAACAAACACTGAATTATTTCATGTTAAGTTTGTTAAGTCTCATCAGTGTTTTAACTATGAAAAGTGACGTATGTTCTCTTCCGCCAAACCAACTTGAGTCTGGCAAGGCAGAATTGAACATCGCAAGGCGCGGCTTTAACTTTTTTTATGCTTGTATGTAACACCACAGATACTATAAAATTATACTAAGGCCCTGTTTCAATTGTTCTCGATAAACCCTATTGAACAGATAAATCTGACATTTTCCATTTTGAAACAGGGCGTAATAGTAACACCGTATATGCCACCGGATATACATACGTATTCCCTAACAAAGTAGTTCCTCATCGCACACCTTGTATACAAAGGCGAGTTTATCCCTTGTATGTTACTGGCAAAAATGAAATCTGTCATTCTACAGTGTTACTGGTCAGTTTACCTACAGAATGACGGTTTTCATACTTTGACGGTGACCTAACATCAATGTCACGATGACTAAAGAGAATATACAGGGTGACATTTAATTAGCTAACCATATTTTGGGGAATGATAGAGTAGTACCCATCATTATGAAGAACTTTCCCCAAGGATCATATGGTCGCAAACGAAATAGTACATTACTTCAGAGGGAAGAAAGTGACAGTTCCATACCGAGATTATGGCATTTGCGCCACGAGCTTGCGAGGGGCGCAAACCATTTGAGGTATGGAACTGTACTTTATCCTGAGGTATGTATAGTGCTTTTTATTACACCTACGAGGAAAATTATAGACATAAATGCATAGAAATCTGCTGCAGTACTTATGAAAATTTCATACGTTGGCAAAAGGAAAAGAAAACGACTTCATTTTCTGAAAAAGTATTGCTCGAAGTTTTTGCGAAAATGCGCGGGCTTTTCCTTTTTTTATTCGCCCGTTTCTGGAGTAGGCTAAGATCATAAGGTCATGCAGCCACTTCTTCCGTGATTCCGCGCGTTTTATATACAAAAATAATTTCGTTTTTAATTTTCTGTATGCACCAAGGAGGTTGGTAACTGGTAAAAAAAAACTGTATGTGGCCAGTAACAATTTACTTGAAATTTAATTAGCTGACAAATAAAAAAAAAAAACCGGGTATGTAATGGAATTTCATACATACTTCCCACCCTTGGGTCGGAAGGATTTTCATACAAACTTCCATACCTTGGGATGAAAGGATTTGAAGGGCGGGATAAAGGCGTTTCTTCCCTCTAATTGGTATAATTAGTATGTATTTTCAGAGCAGGTGTGATAAAAAAAAAATTTTGGGTCTCCCATAGTAACTTGAAATCAGCTGATCGGAGCAATGTACTGGGAGAAGAAAAAAAATTTTCATTTGCGACTATAAGTTTCTTGGGGAAAGTTGTTCATAATGATGGGTACTATCATTCCCCAGGTCGGCTAATTAAATGTCACCCTGTATAAACAGCAGTGTGGCCGCTATAAAAAAGCACTCGTCCAAGTTAGACTAGCCAGACTCTAACTAAGTTTATAACTCATAGGTAGATATTTTGTAAATATTTACTGAAGAACTTTGACCATGGCCCTAGACAACATGCATTCGCTAACATCTATTCATTTACCTATTCACCTAGGAAGAAGACTGGCAGCGTACAGAACTAAGCGCACCCCTCCCGGGCGGGTTGCGCGCATCGTGGCGGGTCTTACGCACGCGGGTTCCGGCGGGTTCGAGCGGGGCGCTGCGCGTGCGCTGCGAGTCTGTGTTGCACGCGCTTGACCCGCCGGCCGTGAAGGACGCTATAGCGGTCATCACTGTACACTCGAGAACGCAGATCTCCAAGTATACTTCTAAGGCTGGTGAGAATAATATTTTTGCGTGTACTTTTGCGAATAATGACTACGGAGTAGCGATTTTAGTGAGAATCTTTGCTTCTTACCGAAAAGATTTTGAAATTTAAGTTTGTCACATCTTATAGGATTGTCATTTGTTTCTGTTGCTAAGGATATTTTATGCTACAATTTCAGTTTTGAGCAACTGGGATAGGCGGAGTAATTGAAATTGGATTTAATCGAAGGGATGAAATTGTTTAGGACGCGTCAGGAACCTCATAGTCAATGAGAGTGATGGCTATTGCATAATATTTCTTTATCTACCCTCATGTCATAAAGTTCGAATTACAAACTTGACATCGAATTCATAATGACGTACTTTATAAACGCAATACAGTAATCAAATTAAAAATAGTAGTTTATGAAACTGTTGCATAATGAGGGGTATTAAAACACGAGTGGGTGTAATAGTATCCCACGAGAGTTTTTAATATCTAGTTATGTGCAGTTTCATACACTACTTTATCTACTCTCATACTTAAGTGTCTCTCCTACAAAAATCAAAGTTAAAACACAACAATATTTCCACATACGAATCAAATAATACATAAATAAATAGAAAATTAAGCATATTATGGTAGATAAAGATAGTGTTCTTTCAAGTCTACGGCTCGGTTTTTGAACACCGACTCGTGTTTTAATACCCCTCATTATGCAACAGTTTCATAAACTACTATTTATATATCTGTTTCAGGTACAGTAACTACGATATGTCCGGCAGTATTTGCGGTCATCTGCTTGTCGTGGACAATTGAACAAATATCGTGTTTTTTGAGCTTATGAGGGAAAGTTGAGGTAGTCGGATGGTGATACTAGAATAATTATCTGTAACTCGTAGATAAATATTAACTTACCTGTGTCTAAATAAAGAAATATGTATATTTAAGATGTTCATAGAACAAAACTAAAATGAAAAAGATATCCATAATTATTTATTTGAAGGAAAATTACTTAATTAATACGAACAAAAGTTAAAAATAAAGTGTTTCTCAGTAATTACGATGGTTAGTTCATGGAGAAGTGAGAGCAATGAGTTTGATATTAAATAATTTATGTACCTATTTATCAGCAAAAGCTATCTACTAGCAGCCAGGTTGAATTTACCTTATCCAAATAATCATGAATACATCAAAAAATATCTTTAACATGATTCTGTTACGAGATGCCGCATAATTTAGGAAGAAGAAGAAGATATGATTAGTAGCTTTCCTT
This sequence comes from Argyresthia albistria, assembly GCA_963457715.1. NCBI lineage: Eukaryota > Metazoa > Arthropoda > Insecta > Lepidoptera > Argyresthiidae > Argyresthia > Argyresthia albistria. Next base: position 6,284,932 of record OY735264.1, on the reverse strand, counting down.
TCATAAAATTGGTATTTTTCTTCAAACAAAAGGAAAATGTAATTAAATAATATAAGATTGCTGTGTCAAATAAAATATAATTAAAGTTGAATCTTTTGTAGATATAATATTATGTAAGTACCTTTGATTTTGGGGTTTGTAATTATTTTTTTACGAAATTATATTCAGTTTGGTTTTTTGGGACTGAAACTGAATATATAGTTTAATTTAACGCGTAAACTAAAAATTTGTACATAATATGTAAGTATACCCATACAACGCAAACGTAAAGACCTCTAGTGTAGATAATATAAAATATTTACTTTATCTTACAATTTAAAATGTTTAAATGGCTGTGTTTCACGTTAGTTATTGTCAATTTTTGCACGTCGTCATCTCTTAACTGAAATGTACAGTATTTATTTGTTTATTTTAAGTTACCTGTGAAACTTTAAATGATACGTAAATAAACGATTAAGTAATATATTTTTGTATTATTTAATCTTATAAGAATACCTACATTTTTCAATCTATTGATAATATTATAATTGTAAGTCAAATGAACGAAATAAATATATTCTTATTTGTCTTCTCCTGATAAATTGCTTCAAATAAAGCCTCATCCTCTCCACACAAACATCGTTCGAAGTAATCACTCTAATAAAGAAAAAAATCGTATCACTCTACCACCAAATATGTACATACTAAATATAATATATTATAATTGGTAAATATTTATTAATTTATTGTTTTAACTTATTTAATGTTGTGCACTTGGGTCTACCAGCTTTTCAATTATTTCCTGTCCATCCTAGGTTTGCTGGAAGAAATCTCTTAATAGAGATAAGCTCGCCTTTGTCTTGTCCATTTTCCAATGTAAAATGTATTATTTTGTGCAATAAAGTATATGAAAAAAAAACCTGGACAGGTATTTGCCGGACTGGGTGGAGGCAGCACAGCTTTGCCTAGCAGTGGGACACTATACAGGCTAAAAATAATCAAAAAATTGGTGATCTCATCAAATGAGCAATGAAATAAAAAGCTTTAATTTGATATTAGTTAATTAACACTGAGTTGCACGAAACAATTTTAAAATTTAAGTTGTCATTTGACTAAATTTATCGCGGGAATCTCTTATATTGTCATTTGTTTTCATTGCTTTCACGGAACTTGTTTTGTGCAACAAACAACAGCGGGTCGATTCTCGCGCCTTCGATATACGGATATCGAGACCAAAATTTACAGATTCCCATACCAAATCACTCGATATAGGTGTAGATATCGTATATCGAATGCGCGAGAATCATGCTCCAGGTTAGTCATACTAACCCTCTATCACAACAAATCACTACCAGCGTCGTTTAATCATTAGGTAGTCATCATAGCAAAAACCGAGATCAGAATACGTATTAATAAATTATATATCGGTCGTGAAGTCTTCGTCTAACGTGTCGTGATGATGTTATGGTAAAAGCACAGAAGAGATAATAGTACTACGTACAGAACGGCCACTCCCTTCCCTGCGCGGATTCAGATACCGCACCTCACCCCGGAGTCGGGGAGCCTCTTCGGGAGACACTTTGTTTAGGCGCTGAACGCACACATTTGCACATGTACAAATGTCATTAGGCTATGTAGTAGTAATAGGTGATTATTTTACGAGCGTTCTATGGAGTGTCCGAGGTGTGGTAAAAGTAAGAACATAATTCTCAGAGAAAAACAGAGGGTAAAAAACTGCGGTAATACAAAGCTTCCGAAAATATGCAATAACATTAAACTGTTTTATATTAATTATCAGCTGCAGAAAGATAGCATTTAACAAAATGGCTCATAATTCATGATTTCTGTTGAAGGAAGAAGCATAAGTTATTCCAGAAGATTAATAATTACCCAAAATACCCAACGCCCTGGGGACATCAAGTAATTTAGTCGTCGCCTCCCGGATGATATTATCCGTACTTCTAAAACAAATGACCCGCATTTCCTTCGGGAACGTGCCAAAATAGCTAAATTAAAACCGACTACAGTTCGGCAGATTCAGAGCTCATATAAAAAGCCAGCGGGAATTGTCACGATAATCTGAGACACCGACTAAAGACACTATGGCGTTGGACATAAGAATGGTACCAAGCCTAGAAGGCGCAAATGGACGATTGTACATTAAGGCCTGGCGGAACTCCAGGATGGCCTGTCAACTGGAGACATTGCGGTATTCTTGTAAACACATTTTCGAAGCTAGCCAAATTGTCTAGGCATACTGTTATTTATTTGAGCCAATCATAATGCATCAACAAAGATAAGATAAACCTCGCACTGGTATAGACTGCTTTTGTCATGCTAAAGGTAAGATCAAGACACACTGAGCAAAGCCTGCGTGGGTTATCAAGTGTGTGTGTGACCAATAGCTGCTACAGCCCGTCCGGACCCACAAACCGCCGATAGTGTGCCGTAGCCTTTAGCATCATCTGAGCTTCGGTAGGTCAGTGAATAAAGTGATTATTATCTATCTATCTATCTTTCTTTGTCTTCAGCTTCAAACTTTACTTAATCATTTTAATGCATGTCAGGAGGGTTCTAGAGCTCCCATCAATCTGTCAGTCTTCAATCAAACTGAGGTGATTCAAAATAGGATATTATTGCTTTTGTGGGGAAACGATTTTGAAAAAAGTAGGTAAGGTAGGCTATGATAAATGAGAAGAAATTTTATTTCAATTTTGTGAAACCGATAAATGCCGTTACAGGTTCTCAGAAGCACACCGGTCGAACAACCGAACAATGGAGAACAATAGATAGATAAGATGTGTCGACGAAGGGGTTAAAATTATTAATTAATTTACTGGAATCTACTGGGTAATGAGAATGTGTAGTTATAACAACCTTGTTCTTTATTCTTACATGGGCAATAATACCGTATTAACTCTTATTTTCAAATTTAAGATACTTCGGCCACTAGCTATAGAACGCGAATTAACGCTAAACTCGAGAAAACTTTGGCAATACAATATATATATCTAGTTTAGCGTTAACTCGCGTTCTAGCTTTTGGCAATAAGTATTGCGTATTAGCACACCTCGGACACTCCATAGAACGCTCGTAAAATAATCACCTGTTACTACTACCAAATATTATAGTATCTGTGCTACTACATAGCAGAATGACGTTTGTACAAGTGCAACGCGGGGAAGGGTGTGGCCATTCTGTACGTAGTACTATTATCTCTTCTTTGGTATAGCTCAGTCGCACGAATCAAAATAGAACAAGCATAACCGTAACATTACAAACAATGACGTCCTATCTATCTGATAATGGGATTCTCGCCAATAAATAAGTTAATAAAAAGTGTGTGTAGTGACAATTTCAAAATGTCAAAATCGTTTCGTTCAGTCTCACAAGTAGGTACCGAGCTACGTTACTTCGTTAAGACGAGTAAGCCTGGCTTGCACGTTATAATGAAGAATCTAGAATCTAGACCATCTTCACTTCAACGCAAGCAGTAAGTTTAAGACACTTTTTACTACCGTCATCTGCGGGAGGTGTCTTGCATGTGCCATTTAGATTAATTTATATTCACCGCAGCGCATTTCGAGCATGAACATTGAACATGATTCATATTCCGCGACGTCGTATGGGGAATCTTTGAGAGATTATGTCATCTTCGGTGAAATATTGAGGAACGGATTGCGGTCAGAGGCGGGAATATTCGGATATGTATATAAACTATGCATGCGTACGCATACGAGTACATATAAAGTAACGGTCTTTCATGTTAGAATACCTAATAATACGTTCATAATTAAACACGTACACGTACATTTAAAGATAGTAAACTAGGTATGATCGCCACCTGTAACTTAAAGTATACGGAGATGAACGGAACGAGCAAAGGGAAAAAATGATAATATCAAAAGCAAATAACAGGATGCGAGGGAGAGTAAAACGCGGAACGAAGTCCTCGTTCTGGCTTGAACTATAAAATATTTGCATTCAAACGAGAACGGGGCACAATAAGATGGTAATGCAGCGTCGCTTTTTCGCCGAGCACTAATGCTTATTGTCATTTTTTTAATTCGCACTCAGAATTTTATTATACTCCTGTTTCCGCAGAAACACAATACTTTTTGTAAATAAACATTGACATACACGACGAAATAAAGCATATTTAAAGCAGCTGGATCCCCAAAGGCCCGCGCTGAGTTGGAGTGTCTCCGAGGCGCCACTGATATTGTGAAACTTTTCTTCGACGCAATATACATAAAAAATGAGCCGAGGGTTTGTGGTGACCCGTTGGTAAATGAGCCTTTTGAACTGTTAATTTTGTTTGCATACAAAATGAAATCTGACTGAAAGTTATTCGCGCCACCATCTTGTACGCGACGTGCCCTTTTGGTGTATCTAACGTTTGTTTTAATTTTCCTTTTGTTCCCTTTTGAATTCCCTCTCGTTTTGTTCATTGTCAATGTAATTTATAGCACAAAGTTTCTTATTATTTTTCTCCTCATATTCTGTACAAAGGCTGGTAATCTCAAAAGCTTTAACAGACGGAGTTTTTGGTGTATTTTGAGCCATTCTAAATGAGAGTTTAGTCAATACCACCTAGTCCACCTAAGGCTGCCTTCTGAAATGGAAATAATCGGTTACACGAATTACTTTTTAGTTCATTTTACTATTTTACTTCCAGGGATTTTACCGACCTGAATAGCTATAAAGGTTGTGGTAACCGCCATGTAATCCAATGAAAGAGGCTCATGCTGGTTTTCTGTATCACAGACGTGGTCTTCAAATGTCAAAATAAAACAAATAAATCATCACTAACTGGCACTGGCAGCTTTCTAGTAATTATCATCAGAGGCAGATCAGGCTTTAGCTTCGAGGAAAATCACCCCACGCCTCTTCAGCAGGCACTTAGCTTAATATTACCATAAAGATTTTAATTAAATGCAAATGGGTCAGCCTGCTAGATGCGTAGATTGAGAAGGTCTATTGAAGTAAACGTCGAGTTAGGGAGCTGTACCTCTTGTGGTACAATGGGAAATAGCCGATTTTGGGCGGTTTTTATATTTAAAAGGGTTGAAGGTTTGACAATAAGTATTGCCTTTACGTTTACATAATATCCTTGGATAAAATAATCGCTGCGATGGGTACTTTCTTTACCATTTCGTCAGTTTATAGGTATCCTTGCAGGACAGTGAAAATTTTTTTTGAAAGCCTGCCTTGTTTAGAAATAGGTAAGAATTTTATACTCTTGTCAAAAATGTGAGCTACGAGACGCCTACTGAAACAGAACTAAGTATGACCATTCGTTTTCTTTTGCACAAAGGCGAACGATTTATGTAGTGGAAGTGGCACTCGCCAAATTTATTATATCGCAAATTGGAATCTGCTTACTTCGCAAAACACCCCGTCCTGTTGGCACCCTTTGTTAAACCTCTAGATATCAAGTAGTTCCTATGATAGTCGTAGAGCTTTACTAAAAGCAAATAAACTAGCTTTTAATAACATTTGAAGTAAATCCATCGACCATAAAATTCTGAAAGACTTTCTATGAAGCAATGCCACTGTTTAATCTAACTGTTTCATTTATGACGAAACAGGATGGGTTATTTAAAAGGTAGGTAGGTTAGCATGGCGAATAGTAAATAAGAAGTAGATGAATGTACATAAACCTTACAATATAATTTACGATGAAACGCCAAACGTCTTCTAGTAAATCACATACACCTTCCTATCTAAATATTTAATGTGGTATTGCATTAAGTCCTGGAAGTATTTTATTCCAGTTCCGGAAAAACCTCGGTGCATTACCGGAAGCTGTGTAAGTGTGGGAGACATAAAAGCCTCGTCCTCGACAGCTGCAGGTAATGTGGAAGCCGATCAGACCACCACGTTAGAACGTTATTAACAGCCCCCCGCCCACCTGAGCTGAGTTTTTATCAACATCTTTGCCTCTTAGTCTGCATGCTGGCCGTCGGAAATACCGTTCGAAATTATCCTTGAGGAACTCTTGAAAATAAAAACGCGGTAGGATGTAAACGGAGGGTCGTAAATAACGTGTGGTCTCGCGGGAGTGAAGTGCCTGAGGTCAGATGATAACAACCGCCGCAAAAGAGCAGCTGCTACTGCCATCCGTATCTTTTAATGCACTAGACATCAGGGCGATTAGAGTACCGCTTCAAACGAACTAACCACTGAAGCCTGAACAACTAGAAGGGCCAAGTGGCCAACTATTCGGTTTCCATTTTGTATGTTCCAAAGGATGGATGCATGAAGAGCTTCGAACTTTTTAAGACAGATATAGTGGTAGTGTGTTAGATACTCGTAATAAAAAAGCAAATATTATGTGTGATATGTTCATCGATTGGTAAGCGAATCATATATCATACCTTTTCACATCTCCGTCAGCGGCGACGGGCTAACCCCTCCAACTACTGCCTGCATCTGCCGAGTCTGTTTCTCTGCCACCCTGTAAGAGAAAAGTGTTTGGGCTACTTATTTGTTTTGTTAGATCGGTGAAGATAACCACTAGTAATGATGCGGGATCAGTGGCGGCATGTCTTGCTTAGCAGGCTAGGGTGCCATAGACCTAGCTAGACAGTTACTGCTAGTAAAAGCGTTTGAGAATCCCAGAATAGTTTTCTTTATGTCCTCAAATAGATTCTACTTCTGGCTGCAGCCCAAGGTTTTATTGCGGCGTAAATCCTTATCAGGAAGCCAATGGGTTTTATTAGACGATCTAGCTGCAGATCGCGACTCTCAGAATATAATTACTGTAATTGTTTTTTTTTTACGATGTTCCCGGTTTTTTCTTTTCGTTGTTTGGGATTTGCTGCTTTTAAGATTATGCAACACAAAGCCTGGCGCTAGAGTTGTTTCAACTACAATATTGTTATTGTAAAATTGAGTATGAATTTTGTAGACCGATGAAGTGTCAAGGTAAGGTGTTCAAGGTAACTTACTATTTTTCAACCGACTTCAAAAAAAGGAGGAGGTTCTCAATTCGACACGTATGTTTTTTTTTTTGTTACGCGATACTCCGCCAATTATGAACCGATTTGAACAAATCTTTTTTCGGCGTATAGGTAATACCTCAAGGGTGGTCCCATTGACACCAGGTCAGGATCTGATGATGGGATCTTGGAGAAATCGAGGGAACTCTTCAAATATTATAGGCAGACCTATAGTGATTTTTGTGTTTTTCATAATAACTCGTGCAAATGCACATGGTAAGCATAATATTGTGATGCGGAACTGCTGATGAAGACCACATATGGCCACCAGATCTGCTCAATACTAGGTACAAATACAATGCGTGGCTGACGGGCAGGCGACGCATAGCCTAAACCGGTGGACCTAGAGCCATGAAACTTTGTACAGGGGTTCCTTAGTAGCGTGGGGAAGCACTGATATGGGATTTGACAAAATTAATTCCCCAAGGGGGGGGGATAAGGGGTTACAGTTTGTATTAAACTCAATCTAATCAAATAGGGTTTGTGGAAGTCGGTTTTTTCTAAAGTTTACTTTTTGTTTCAATTATATATGAAAAGATCAGTTATCCATTTATGAAGTGCCTTTCGTGATTTCGTTAATAATACTTACTTCGATCAAAAGAATATAATGTTGTATTACTATTACAGTTCATTTTATTTCAGTACTTTCAAGTTCAAACTATTTGAGATCTAGGACCCCACCCTTGGAAGTATTGCTACAAGTCGTTCCCTCATGACTGAGGACCGTGACTGTCATGGTTCTTAGCACATAGCTTGGCCTGGGTTCAGTAAACCATTCAGTATTTAATTAAAAATGTTAAGGCGGAAGTGAGTAGGTGCAAGCATCGAGCTAAGGTGCCACACATACATTCTCGAACAGACGAAAACTTTTAATGAACCCCGCTAACAAGATAGTTTCCGCAAAACATATAATTCAACTAATTAAAACTAACTTATAGCATGCAAGATTCGCTCGTTGTTCGACGGCCAGATAGGCATTTCGGGTCACGATTTACCTAATAAAATGACGTGCAATTAGTGAAGTGCAGTCCCTGGTGAAGAGCAATTCATTACTAGATATATCCCAAGTTCACTCATTCTTTTGTTAAAGAAAAATCAAACATTGCCTACATTAGCTCCAAAAAATATATTGTAACTTTTGTAATTTCTTTATTGTACACAAAACGTTAAGGTACGTGACAAATCTTTATATCAGCGGTGATTTTAGTTATATTTGAAGAAAGAAAAAAAAAATACATGGTTATAAGGCTAATTCAGGGTTGCATAAATTCATGACATTGATACCTACACTGCTGGCAAGAGGAATGCCAAGAATGCCAATGTAGATCACCCAGACAACGACGACCTACGACGACGGTGTGGTGATAGTTAAAGTCGAAGGCACTAAAAATGGGCGTGTGCTGGGTTGGGTGGGTCGGGTAGGCTGAACGTGGTATACCTAAAGTGGACCGGCGGGATTGTCACAACACTGTCGCCATTGTGCTAGCGGATTTCAGGCCCTAAAGAACGTCACATGTCGCGCGGCAGGGTAATGGAGAAGTCTGCGGGAGTGTCAGTTAATTAACTTTAAAGCTAGGCAGAACTTCCTGCCTGCTCTTTAGAGTTCTGAGGGGAATACAGGAGAAGGGGGAGAAGGAGTGAGGGGTGAGGCTTTGCTTTATTGTACGACGCATTATTTGGCGCCCCGGTTTCCACTGCGAGGTACGAACTTACTTTTTTTTGCGGTTTGTGTAACTGCTATTTTTTTAGATACATCCGTCAGCCGACGATAATAGGTACCTAGTAAAACTGAATTTATTCACTGATCAAAGAAATCTGCAGATCTAACAAATAAAATAATAAAAAATAATATATTTATTAACTTTGGTTTGATTTGAGATAATTCTTTGTACGTTTTTTTTTAATATTATATTCGGACAATATAAACCAATGAAGTTCAGCAAAATTGTAACAAAATAAAAAGACTTTGTTTGGGCCCAAGTTTTAAAATACCTTTTTCAACACACCTGCTCGTGAATTGACCCTTATGACTTTGGTTTTAGAATCATAATGCTGCCTATTTTACACGCGTGCGGTAATAATATTACCGTACAAGTGCGGTAATGGATATAGTTTTTGGTCAAGTATGGTCATGACAGCGAAGAGTTTTTATTTAGGAATAAATTAAAAGTAAAAAAACATTTTTAAACAAAGCTTTTATTTAATGCCCTAAAAAGAAGAAAATAAAATTTCAATTCAATCAAATGCGTCATTTTATTACATTACACAATTTATACGATATAAAAGCTTGTTGCGGGATTTATCTCCAAGTCTGTGCAAATAGGTGCCTACCCACCTAATTAAGTCTACACAAGTAAATCTCGCAACAAGCTTTTATATCGTATAAATTGTGTAATGTAATAAAATGACGCATTTGATTGAATTGAAATTTTATTTTCTTCTTTTTAGGGCATTAAATAAAAGCTTTGTTTAAAAATGTTTTTTTACTTTTAATTTATTTTTAACTTTTTAGTCTCAGCATCAGCTCAGCTCCATGTCATAAAAAATATTCTAGGACTAAAGTATTCGTCAAGACGAATCGAACGAGCCCAAATTCGACGGGCTTGCGATGTTTTATGACAGAGTTCCCATGACCGTCTTCCGTCTCCAGCATCAGATCAGCTCCATGTCATAAAAAAATATTCTAGGACCAAAGTATTCGTCAAGACGAATCGAACGAGCCCAAATTCGACGGGCTTGCGATGTTTTATGACAGAGTTCCCATGACCGTCTTCCGTCTCCAGCATCAGATCAGCTCCATGTCATAAAAAAATATTCTAGGACCAAAGTATTCGTCAAGACGAATCGAACGAGCCCAAATTCGACGGGCTTGCGATGTTTTATGACAGAGTTCCCATGACCGTCTTCCGTCTCCAGCATCAGATCAGCTCCATGTCATAAAAAAATATTCTAGGACCAAAGTATTCGTCAAGACGAATCGAACGAGCCCAAATTCGACGGGCTTGCGATGTTTTATGACAGAGTTCCCATGACCGTCTTCCGTCTCCATCATCAGATCAGCTTTAAGTCAGAAATATATTGCATTGTCATCCGACTTATACACGTATGCGAAATTTCAGCTCAATCGGATAACGGGAAGTGGGTCAAATTCAAGCCGACATTTTTGACGCGAACCGTGATACCCACAAACAAACAAACAAACATACAGTGCAAGTTTAATAAAAGCTTTTAAAAAAGTTACTTGAATTGACTTTAATTATTGATAAATAACAGACACACACATGTTATTGTCAAAATAAGATGACTAAACATTTATTTTCATCAAATTAAAAGCAAACTAAGAAAGCAGCTGTTTTTCGTTTACTACGATGATTTTTTTTATTTGGCAGTTTGATTAGCTTTTGCATTTCCTCTGGCAGTGTCAACGAGCGAAAAAAAAGTGCGCGCCATTTTCAGTTTTCAACAAATAAAACTTTTCTTTCATTGTGAAAATGTTGAGTTTCGTTAGATTTTTCCTTACAAGTGTGTTGAAAAACGTCGTATCAAACTCGTGAGCAATGGTAATAAAATATCATATTACTCGGTTCTTTACTGTTCTCTTCTACGCTGCGCTGCGGCTCGAGCTGGTAAACCAACCTCGTATCTTATGACCAACTTTGCTCCCTTGTTTCATAATGTACTATTATAATCTAAGAGACACGTTTAGTTTTTTTCTAGCCCAGATTTATGGACCGTTTCAAGAAATTTGATGATAATTAAACATTATATTTTCCAGGATTTATAATCATTAGTGACAGTATTTAAATATATTTATTTCCCATTTAATTAGCTATGCTATGCTACACAATGAACCTTTGAATATAATATGTTCTACAAACACAAGCCTTTATTGCTTTCGAAACCACAGCAGATATTACAAAACGAGGGTGAAATATTGCATTTTGATTAAATTTGTTTGATTTATTGCACGTTTACTGAACTACTTACGTCATTTTAATTAATCGACGGAAGTAGGATGAATATTGTATTTTAGTAATTTAAAATCAGTATATATTCCCAAGTAATACTTATTTTGTCGTAATAGGTATTTACACTTTTAGGAAGAATAAACAGGGTATTGAAAAGTTTAGAAATAGTAACGTTTATGCCAAGCTAAGAGATTAGCGTCATAGGAAAATGTTCAAGATGCGTGAGTTTTAGCAAAAGCTCCAATTACATGGAAGCCAAATAGATAGCCTAGATTAAAACGTAGAGATTTATGAAAAGTTAGAATAATTGGGAAACAGTACATAAACATAAGTACATATTTAAAGGAAAAGCTACTTACCGTAAAGGGGCGTTTTGAGTCTGTGAAGTGTAAAGTGCAGGTATAAAGTGTTGCTGTAAAGTGTAACTTGCGACCAACGTCTGGACAGGAACTGATAAGTGTGAGTGATTACTAATCAGCGAAGTAAGGCGATTAGAAGCGTGTTCTATTTTTTTTTTGCGAGTAGCCACGCCCCGCGCGCCACTTCTCCCCCTCCACTCTCAGAACGCCTTTACTCGCTGTTTTCTTAAAAGCGTCTAGTCAGGCAGGACAGAAAATTCGACTGTTCGACGCTTACAGAATAGGCGATTTTTTGACAGCTAAAATGGTTCTGAAAGCTGCCGACAGATGGCTGGTTGGATGACCAACATAGGGTTTGGTTTATATAGTGCATCCTTGATTTGATTATAAAAATGATATCATGGACAGCTGGTGGTCCCTTTTCTTACCAAAGTGCTTTTCTTTTTGTGAGGAAATGCGTAGTTTGTCCGAAAAATTGTGTTGAAATTTCCAAAATATTTGTCACCAAAACGCTAAAATTGGCTTATCTATACGTCGAAGAGACTGTACAAGCCAACCTTGTACAATGCGAACGCGGCATTTATGGGCACGTTCTAATTTCTATATAAGTAATTGTATTCTAGCTATTAATATATTGCAGTAAATGGAGAGCGAACACTGGCTTAATTTTACAAACTTATCAACGCACAGCGTTATGAACATCGGATTTACAAGCCTCCTAGCGATAGCTGTCATAATGAGCGCCATGGCTTGCATCAGAAAGAAATTTATAAGTCGCCGGCCGTCCCCAAGAATCATCCAATGCCATGAAAACCACGGATTTGAGAACCATACACAAGCTTCGCATATATTGTCAATAATATTGTCATCAAATTACGTTATGTTCACCAAAATTTTTCAAATTTGATTTCCAGAAAAACTACACATTTCCTCGCAGAAGAAAAGTCCTTTGGTGTTAAAAGTAACTACCTGCTATCCATTAAACACCTTTAATCTAATTAAGAATGAAAGATATAAAAGCCAAACCCACGTCTCGCCTACGACATCTGACAAATTAGGAACTAGATACTGAATTTGTTTTTTATTTAAAACGCCCATTGGACACTACTATACACTTCACACTTCAGAGCCTCACTCACAAAACCCACACTTTACACTTAACACTTCTCAAAATGAAAACAGGCCTCATAAACAGACATTTTCAAAACTATTTAGGACCACTATGTCGTCCCCAAGTTTCTCTTTAGTTCATCATAAATCACAACTACAAGAGCACTATCGCCACTGCAATCTGGCGCCTATTTGCGCCGCATCAGATAACAAACCTTCCGAGTTGCTCTCAGAAGCAGCTCAGCTGTGAATGTGTGATATTACTCACTTGCTCAACACAAATTGAGCACGGGTTATCTCCGGAAACCCTACGTTTCCTGGGGAAATACATCTCTAGCAGTTGTCAAAGTTGGGGCGATAGAATAGGGAATCAGGGTTGAACACGCGATATGGCTTCTACTAACTGCTGTTAGTCCTTGATATAAAGTGGTACTTAGATTTATTTATAAATTTTCTGGTGAAACATCTGCCTCTACTGCCCTGTTAGGGAAAGGCGAGATGCCATATAATTTTTTGTTCATTACGTTTTTTTTTCATTTTACTAACAATTTTAGTCATTATTCAATAAATCGATCATGATAATATACACGTTGTGATGTTTCGAACAAAAATTCTTGGAGTTATTTGTTTCTTATAAGTTTCTTGTAATTTAGGCGCGCAGGATATTTTTGAAATAATATTATTACTCTATCTTATAGTACTGGATTCAGATCAGCAAACTAAAATAACAATACAACAATATTTAACTCAATATTTGAGCTAAATTGACATGTAATGATATAAATATCTTAAATCTTATCTTATATCTTAAAATATTGACCGACACTCAAAGATAAACAGCAGTTGTCGGTTTTGGCATTTTTAGCGGCTGTGCCCCGGCCCTAGAAGTCGCATCGTGAACAAAATATGTCGGGATTGATCTGTAGGTCTAAAAAGACGATTGTCCAGCAAAATGCCAATCTTTAAAAAGTTATTCCAGCAGTTTTAGATACTTCCTGAATCCAGAAAAATATATGTTATAAAACTGTCACTTGGCAAAAAAAAATGTGTTTGAAAACCTCATAATGCCATTGGAAAGTATGTGAAAAAAATTTCTAATAGCTGCTGTTTTTTACCTAAAACGAGTTATTCCAGGAGTTCTACAAGGAACGCTGGTATGGTTCTTATGTTTGTGTTTAACTTAACATTTTAGAAATCTTCAGCAAATAAAGATGTAAATTTTCACTGTAGAATTAATAATTTCTGGTAAAAGCCACAATTTTTGTTTTTTCGAAATTGTGTTTAGATGAACATACTAAAAGTCCCTAAGTGTGGGAGGTAATACGGCGATGGGGGAGGGGGGGGGGGGGTGATACATTTAATTTTGCTTGTATCAATTTAGTCACTTCTACACTAATAATCTTAATTAAATTGTCTATAAATTATGCTTTATCAATTTTTACTTTAGGATAATATTAAAACTTCCCCCCCCCTCCCCCGCCGGATCACCTCCCACACTCGGGGACTTTCAGTATGTTCATCTGGACACCTTACAGAATAAGGTTACCAATTTTTAAAATTTCAGAAATGATTAGGTTTGTTGGGTTTATACCAGAAATTTTATTAATCCTACAGTAAAAAAATACATCTTTGTTTGTAGACAATCTAATGATGATTATTAATGTAAAAGTGACTAAAGAGATATCTCTAATTGATTTCGAGATACAAGCAAAATAAAACTTCCCCCCCCTCCCCGCCGCCGGCTCACCCCACACCCTCGGGGCCTTTTAGTATGTTCATCTGGACACCTCAAGTCAATTTTTTAAATACACGAATTCTTTGGTCTGAATTCCTTAATTTTCCTATGCTATTAGGTCTGGATGTGCTGCTGTGTGTGTGATGAACATCGCACAATGTACCAATTTAAAAATGTATGAGCTTCTCGTTTTTAGTGTAGGTACTGAAGTTTTAATACCAAATCGAGAGCCATCTAACTGTATCACATCAATCATATTCACCTAGAAAAATTTAATAGCCTCTATTCTTTTGCGTCTTATAAGACGATTTATGTGTAATTATTTGTTATTTAGGATTAATAACAACAACACAAAAGTTGTTCCCAATTGTTTGTGGACTTGTTCCTTGCTTCATATTGTTGTTTGTTTAATTTCTCAATTTGTAAACAAGCGGAAACTTAAAGCAATAATGCTCTGAGATGTTTTAATGAAATTGAGGAAGAAGGATTTGTTATTTTATTATTTTAACGAGAGAGGTATCAATTTTGAAATATCGCATTGTTTTTTTCCCGCAATCCTGTTTATCCCCGCTCAACCATACATGATAAAATTATAGTAGGTACTTAAAAATTACACAATTTTGAATTAAATAGAATAGAATAGAATATCCATTTATTTATACTGTTATTATACACAACACAAGCCCATGGCCATATAGGTAAAGAGGTACACAGAGAGAGAAAATAGGACTTCTGACGAATATATTAAGCACAAACTAGATACCTAAATATGTATCGACAAGTAAACATCCTAGGGTTTCCTTTCAAACCTTCGAGCTCCATCAGTATGTCATCTGAACTACATGATACGTACTTTAAGTGGATGACCATTACCAGATTTGTTAAACATAGGTACTGATATTAAGGGTGAAAGGGTTAGTAATATATTATATCATTATCAAATCAAACAAAAAGCTTAATAACAATTGATTTGGTCACACATTTGAATTGGTCACACATTTTATCGGGTACGTTTCGACTTTAACCCTAGAAAGATAACCTACGTCGCAAAGGCACCCACGCTGCTAATATACTGTAGTAGTGAGATATTGGGTCCTCTGTGCCCACCAATTTTCCGGCCGTTTCGCGCTTACGCGCTTACTGGAAAATTGTGTTACAGAGCACCCAATAACTCAAGTGTTATTCTGCCCTATAACCGTTTCTATCCACTATCTGAAGGCCCTATGTTGTATACCTACCCACTATATTCAAACCACATATTCGCGATCCGACCCATGGTAAGTATCTCACACGAATCGATGGTTAGGATATACATTTCAGTAAACTTTAATTTGATTCGCATAGGTACCCCACGTAAGTACTCTTGCACAACAAATTATAGTAAACTGAAGACCCTAAAATGGATCCCTACCCACTATATTCAAACCACATATTCGCGATCCGACCCATGGTAAGTATCTCACACGAATCGATGGTTAGGATGTACATTTCAGTAAACTTTAATTTGATTCGCATAGGTACCCCACGTAAGTACTCTTGCACATCAAATTATAGCTAACCGAAGGCCCTATGTTTTATCCCTATCCACTTTATTCAAACCACATATTCGCGATCCGACCCATGGTAAGTATCTCACACGAATCGATGGTTAGGATATACATTTCAGTAAACTTTAATTTGATTCGCATAGGTACCCCACGTAAGTACTCTTGCACAACAAATTATAGTAAACTGAAGACCCTAAAATGGATCCCTACCCACTATATTCAAACCACATATTCGCGATCCGACCCATGGTAAGTATCTCACACGAATCGATGGTTAGGATGTACATTTCGGTAAACTTTAATTTGATTCGCATAGGCACCCCACGTAAGTACTCAAGCACATCAAATTATAGCTAACCGAAGGCCCTATGTTGTATCCCTACCCACTATATTCAAACCACATATTCGCGATCCGACCCATGGTAAGTATCTCACACGAATCGATGGTTAGGATATACATTTCAGTAAACTTTAATTTGATTCGCATAGGTACCCCACGTAAGTACTCTTGCACATCAAATTATAGCTAACCGAAGGCCCTATGTTTTATCCCTATCCACTTTATTCAAACCACATATTCGTGATCCGACCCATGGTAAGTATCTCACACGAATCGATGGTTAGGATACACATTTCAGTAAACTTTAATTTGATTCGCATAGGTACCCCACGTAAGTACTCTTGCACATCAAATTATAGCTAACCGAAGGCCCTATGTTATATCCCTACCCACTATATTCAAACCACATATTCGCGATCCGACCCATGGTAAGTATCTCACACGAATCGATGGTTAGGATATACATTTCAGTAAACTTTAATTTGATTCGCATAGGTACCCCACGTAAGTACTCTTGCACATCAAATTATAGCTAACCGAAGGCCCTATGTTATATCCCTACCCACTATATTCAAACCACATATTCGCGATCCGACCCATGGTAAGTATCTCACACGAATCGATGGTTAGGATATACATTTCAGTAAACTTTAATTTGATTCGCATAGGTACCCCACGTAAGTACTCTTGCACAACAAATTATAGTAAACTGAAGACCCTAACATGGATCCCTACCCACTATATTCAAACCACATATTCGCGATCCGACCCATGGTAAGTATCTCACACGAATCGATGGTTAGGATGTACATTCCGGTAAACTTTAATTTGATTCGCATAGGTACCCCACGTAAGTACTCTTGCACAACAAATTATAGTAAACTGAAGACCCTAAAATGGATCCCTATCTACTAATACCTACCAGTCTGCTAAAACCGATACATACCAATTACCCACATCAGTTTACCTCAGAAAACCAGTGTACCTGTGATACCTCATAAACCTTTACCTCGGGGAGTACCTCAGGAGTTATTTTTTAATATTCTAAAATTCATAATTTCGAAAAACTTAATTAGTACAAATAACTTAACTAATATTTTTTCATGAACATAAACATGAATCGGCCTCTTGATCCAAGTAAGACTGGTACCTGAAAAAGAAAAATCCTAAATAAACATGTCTTTGTATACTTTATTGAAATAAACACAATTTATTAACTAGAAATGTCAAGATAATAAGACAGGGTGTGAGAGTACTACGTTGAATTTACTAATGTAAAAATGAATAATATTTTTTTAATAACTGATGGGATCTAAAATCAAAAGAATAATACCAAAATACAAATATTTTAGGCCCTATTTCCGTAGTAGACAGCGATAAATAATTAATAAAATAATATTCACCATCATAGTATTCCATTGATGAAAATCGAGTCTTTTCATCCAAAACGGGTGTCTGGAGTGTGAGTATTTAACTGAAAGGTAATTAAATAAATTAATCATCAGTTGGATAAAGCAGTTTCAAAAACGGGAAGTATGGTTATCTAGAGAGTAAGTATGTGCAGTATTCGTTACAAAATAAGTCCGATGAAAATAATTTGTTTTTTTTTTGATAACACCAAAGAGCTTTGTCAAAAAACTGAACTAAAAAGTAAGTTCTAGAGCTGTAAGTAACTCTTAACCGTTAAAATAAGAGTGAATTCCCTGGTTTAATCAAAATCGTCCTATATCTTCAAACATCTTCGAACTTATTTTCTTACGAATACGGGACCCATAAGGTTATTGAATTAATTAATCATCAGTTAAAGATAAATAACTCGAAGAATTGCGAGATTTTAAAAGGGATTTGATTAGCAGGTGTGGTTGGAATTCGTGTGGGTTACTAACCAAGGTTAATCGGGTTACTGAACTAAAGAAATACTTACATAAGAACTGAGTAACTTTTATGATGATGATGAGCAGCTCGATGATGACACTTTTAATTGATATACTATAGCACAAATTCACTGAAATTTTATTTGTATATTCTCAAGACAGGCGTGACCACACGAATAATTTAATTTAAAGAATGACGTCCGACACCTGCTTGTGCAAAGTAGCGCAGTAAACTTGCATGCGTACATTACAGTAACAAATATACGCACCGCTTCCGTTCTTAGAACACTCAAGGCATAAGTACCTAGTTAAAAAAATTGTAGGTATGCATAAGTTTATTAATTATATTAATGAAATACATAGTAATGTATTTTTTTAAAGTTGCATACAAAAAAAAGTTTTACTTTGTGTAATAAAATACATAAATACATTTGGATTATATACATGCGATTTCTTATTATCGAATGCATAGATTTATTCTTAAACTAACTAACATTTACACATAATTATGTATGCAATTACAGTATCATAGGCTATTTGCTATGAAGGCATGCTACTGTTCTAATTTTACTGTTATATCGCTTGGTCAGCACCGTTCTCACGCTCGCACGTCTGCAATATTGTAATAAGAAACTTTTGTTTTTCTGTAATGATGGATTTGAGTAAAAGGTGGGTAAAAAATATCACAGAAAAAGCGAATTTCACCTTTCGCAATTACTTAATTAAGTAAATTGTGAGAACAAAATCCTATAACTGGATAAGCGTTTTAAGTCTTTTTATTACATAAACTCACTAGCTTTAGTAACGTCGTGATAAGTAATATCATGATGTTATATAAATTTCGAAACAATGCCGTATGTTTTTAAGCATTTTCTGACTAACTAGTACTGGTAATTAAGACCTTATAGAACTATTTATTTTTTGTTGACTTAGCGTTTTATTTTGGTTAAATATCGAGGAAAGAGCTCTCAAAGTTACAATTTTCTCCAATTTTGTTCAAGAAACTTGAACAACAAGCTGCAGCCTCTATTACCAGAAACCATCAAAGAAGATAAATAAAAATGTATGTGAGTATTTTTTTCTATTTTAATTGCATTCTGGAACACATAATTTTTTGTTATTTGTTACATGAAGTTTCATCATCAACACCATCAATCAGCCCACACCTACCAACTGCCTGGGTATAGGCCACTTCTCTACCACGACAATGACATTTACTTTGATTATTTCAGGTCTGACTCCGAATACGAGTACGAGTCCGAAGTAGTCGTGACAACCCCTCCGACACCAGCACCGCCGGCCTCAACAACGTCGATCCGCAAGAGGAAGCCGAAAATCGCTCCAGCCACAGTCCCAGAGCAGATAAAGCGAAAGGCGACTACATCTACGTCTAGCGGGTCTGCCAACTCTGCCGCGAACAGGTAATTTTTTCCATACTTTGATTTTTTTTCAATTTACTACTGTCTGCGCCTGTAAAACTCTAGAAGGCAACATCACCGATTGAGTTTTGCATCGAGTTTCGTAAGGGCACATTATAACCGTTTTCATATCAGGCTGTGTGTGTGTGTGTGTGAGGGTGTGAGGGTGTGTGTGTGTGTGTGTGTGTGTGTGTGTGTAGAGTCCAATTAAACCACATATTTAGTTAATCTAGTGGTATCAAACCCGATCACAAGATACCCACGATTTGTCATACTTTGATTTATACAAATACCGTGTAGGTATGTAGAGTCCAATTTAAACCACATTGTTAGTTTATCTAGTGGCATCACACCCGATTAGAAGATAGGGATTCAATACCCCTAACTCAGTTAAATTAACTGGCTACCATGTTATCATACTTAATTTCTGATATATTTTTTCAGCTCAAAGAAGCGAAAGCCGGATTTGTTTGCCATCTTACGCGGTGAGGAGCAGGCGTCCGGAGCCCAAAACGGCAGAAAAAGCGACGTATCATCGAGCTTCACAGCGAAGGTGGCTGGAGGGCGCAGTAGAAGGACCATTTCGGTTCCAGCGAATGGTGAATTCTTTATTGACTTGAAAGTCTATAACATTAAAGATGTAATAGCCACAAATCCTGAAGAACGGTACAAAAAGGCACTGGCAGCGCTAAAACTACAGTGCGCCGATGACTCAGAGGCTTGGGAGGGTGTACAGCGGGTCCTCTCTAACGCATTTGAGCTGTTCAAGGGCGGTGAAAGTGTGTATTTTACAGACAAATAAAAATACACATTGTTTTTGATCTGCTTAGATCTCGTCATCCTATAACTCATTTTATTAATAACTGGTTTTTTATTTGTTAATTTTCAATTAGTGTTGGATCAATTTTATGTATTTTTATGTCCTAATAAAATTATTTGTTTCTATTCTATTTTTTCGCAAATCATCTTCATTTAAATAGAGGTAGTTATACTCTATCCGAGTAGGCATTAAAAATGATGTATACAAACAAACATATGAATTTCGTTTGTTGGCTGTGAAATCGGCTTTGTTTACATAATTTTAATTACCTACATGGATAAAGTAGATTTTTATAACACACAATATTTAAACTTTAGTAAGTATAGCTAATTGAAATCAAATATACAAAACCTAATCTAACCAATTAATTTAATTAATTGTGGTCAATTTAATTAATTAGTACGTAGGTAGGTAAGTTACGTTATTTGAATTCTTTTTGCTAGGTAGGTACTTACATTCGATTCAAAATGCCGTTTTGTGTGTCCTGTTCAACATCAGTTGAGAACCGAGCATGGATAGGTCATTTACGTAGCAATGCACATAAACAAAACATTGAGAAGGTCAGGCATAGTGATGGCGTGGATATAGTTGCATCAGCATTTCGTTCACGAATTGTCACTTACCGCCTTACAGCTGATGATGATCAGCTGCAACAGGGATCGTTAGTCTCATTTTTAAATTCTAAAAAGAGTGTCATAAAGTCTCTTTTAGATGATTCATTAAAGAAACACACGTGTGTTAAAGTCAACTTTGAGGTTTTTGGTACGTTTTTATCATTCAAAAACGACGCGCAAGAAATCAAATCTTTTGGTACCAAAAACATGGTGATGTACTATAATTATGACTTTGACGAATGCTTGAAAGAAACTTGCTCTAACCTTGATAAAAAAATTCAAGAGTTTCAGGGACAGGATAGTGGTTGGACATATGTGGGAATGTCTCATCTCGAAATCAACATAAATAAATATCAACCGTTGCGCGCCTCAAGTTACATAAGGCTACCTAAGTTTATTCAGAATAAAAAGGCATGTTTAAACATACGCAACAAAGATCAGTGCTGTTTTATGTGGTGCGTTACAGCAGCTCTTTACCCTGTAAAAAGTCATCCCGATAGAGTTTCATCATATCCACATTACAGTTCACTCTTTAATACTGCCGGTATGCAATTTCCAGTAACTTTTTCAGACATAAAAAAGTTTGAAGAGAACAACCCAAATATCAGTTTTATTGTTTATGGGCTAGAAAACTCAAGAACAGTTACAGGACCTTTGTACAAGTCAGACACCCATGTCAATAAGAAAACAATACACTTGTTATTGATCGACAGAGGCAACGAATATCATTTCTGTTTGATTAAAGACCTGTCTCGACTCGTTCGGAGTCAGGTGACGAGACATCATAGCAAACTGTTTTTTTGCGAGACTTGCTTAGTATTCTTTCCTACAGATGAAGTGCTGGAAAAACATCTTTGCACTGGTGTTGCAACAGTTCTACCTGAAAAGGGCTCAGTCATAAAATTCCAAAACTATGCTCGAAAACAAAACATGCCTTTTGTTATTTATGCTGATTTCGAGACATTGCTTGAACCACACGGACAGACAAGTGGTGCAACTACAACCACCCATCGTCATATACCATCCGCATTCGCGTATAACATTGTTTGTTGTGAAGACCCGAGCCGCAATCGCATCGTGTCTTATCGTGGTCCTGACTGTGTTCAAAAGTTTGTGCAATCAATTTATAAAGACGCAAAAGATTTACATGCACAGTTGACAAATGTCGTTCCAATGATATTTAATGATGATGATAAGATAAAATTTGATAACGCAACTCATTGTCACATATGCGGAAATTTGCTATTTTCGGATAAAGTGAGAGACCATTCTCATATTTCAGGCGAATTTCGCGGAGCATCACACGCATTTTGCAATTTGCAATATAAGTCACCGAAATTAATTCCGGTATTTTTCCATAACTTATCGGGTTATGATTGCCATTTATTTATAAAAGATTTAGGCAAAGCACCAGGAGCTATAAAAATAATACCGAAAACAAAAGAAAATTACATTTGCTTCACAAAATTCATACCAGTGGATAATGGAGACATTGTTCAACTTCGTTTTGTAGATTCATACAAGTTTTTGAGCGCTGGTTTGGATAAACTTGCGAAAACACTGAAAAAAGAAAATTTCAGTCACTTAAAAAGTTACTATCCTGATGAAAAAAAATTTATGTTACTGACTCGTAAAGGAATCTATCCTTATGAGTACATGCGCGGTTGGGAACAATACCGAGAAAAAAATCTTCCAGCTAAACACCTGTTTTACAGTTCACTTACGGACGAGTGCATTTCCGATGAAGATTACGAACATGCAAAATCTGTTTGGAGGGAATTCGATATCAAAAATTTGGGTCAGTACACGGATTTATATCTGAAAACTGATGTATTGCTGCTAACAGATATATACGAAAGTTTTAGAAAAACGTGTCAATATCACTACCATTTGGATCCGGCGTTTTACGTCACCACGCCGAGCTTATCGTTCGATGCAATGCTTTTGAAAACCGGTATTGAGCTCGAGCTTATCCATGACTTTGAGATACTAAGAATGATTCAAAGCGGCATAAGGGGTGGTGTGTGTATGTGCTCGCATAGGCATGCTAAAGCTAACAACCCGCATTTACCTGACTTTGATGAGTCAAAACCAAATTCACATGTTGTTTACATTGATTGTAACAACCTATATGGTCACAGCATGTGTCAAAATTTACCACAGTCGGATTTTAGATTTTTAAGTGAAAGTGAAATTCAAAACTTGGATTGTTTAAATATCTCAGACAATGCTGCACACGGTTATATTTTAGAGGTTGATTTGACTTATGCTAGACATTTACATGACAAGCATAATGATCTTCCTTTTTGCCCAGAAAAGTGTATACCTCCAGGTGGAAAAACCTCGAAACTTGTGCCTAATTTGTATGACAAATATAATTACGTTATCCACTATGCACATCTTAAAACATGCTTAAAACATGGTTTGATTTTGAAAAAAATTCATCGTGCAATTATTTTCAAACAAAGTGCTTACCTAAAACAGTACATTGATTTAAATACTTCACTGCGGCAAAAAGCGGAGTCTACATTTGAACAAGATTTTTTCAAACTTCTTAACAACAGCATATTCGGCAAAACTCTTGAAAATCAAGAAAAAAGAGTACAGGTACATCTTGTTAATACTTGGTGTGATACCCAAAATAAAACAAAAAAAAGATCTTCAGCAGATAAACTGATATCTAGTTCAAGATTCCACAGCTGTGCCATTTTTGATGAAGATTTGGTAGCAATACAGTTGAAACCAGCCAGTATTACGCTGAATAAACCTATCTATATCGGATTCACGGTTTTGGAACTGTCAAAAAGCCATATGTACGATTTTCATTATTCAGTGTTTGAACCCTTCTACCAAAACCGATTACGAATGTGTTACACAGACACAGATAGCTTCATCTATCACATTGAGACTGAAAACTTTTATGATGACCTTAAAAAACAATTCTTAAAATACTTTGACACCAGTAATCTTCCGGTTACGAATATTCATAACCTGCCTCTCATAAACAAAAAAGTGCCTGGTTTATTTAAAGATGAAATGGGGGGAAAAAATATAGAAGAGTTTGTAGGCCTTCGCTCTAAGCTTTATTGTGTCAAAACAGCTGAAAAAACCATCAAGAGAGCTAAAGGAATCAGAGCTTGTGTTGTTCGCGAATTTGATGTTTCCAGTTATAGGGAGACATTGTTAACGGGCGCTATAGTGAGAAAAAAAAATACACTTTTTAAATCCATCAAACACAACGTCTTCACAACAACTGTAAATAAAATAGCCTTGTCAAACAATGACGATAAACGCTTAATCTCAAAAGACAGAGTAACTACAAAAGCTTGGGGGCACACATCAATACTTGGCATTTAGGAAAAAACTTATAGGTATGTAGGTTTTCTTATATAGTAAGTTAATAGCAAATAAGAATGTGCTAGGTTACTACCCGCTTGTTTCGAGAATGCCCTTACCTCCCACACCGCACCATAACTACATTGTACCTACTAAATACACCTAGCTTGTGGCGCGGTGTGAGTAGCGCGGCGGGAGGTTAGGGCATCCTCAAAACTAACGGCTAATATGTTATACCTATTTGATAGATTTAAACTATAGATAATGATTACTAATGATTTCTTAAACTCGTTTAGTTTAGAAGTATCCAAAAATGGAGCTGAACCAGGGTTTAATTTAAACTGTAATTGTTCGTTAACTAATTGCATGAGTAAACTAAGTTTTTTAATAATATATGTGAATAGAAATGTTTTATGTACCTACCAGTTAAGTATCTACCTACTTCAATGTTATCTATGAGGTGAACCTACAACTTTTGTAAAAGTTTTGATTTGTAATTATCTGTACTAAAATATTACTAATAAATGGGTTTTAATCTTAAACTTTGTTCGTTTTATTTGTTTGTGTGTGTGTGTGTGTGTGAGAGAGAGTATGCGTGCCTGTGCATGATTTTGTTTCATTAGTTATGTAGTGAAAGCTGCAAGTCGCTACAAGTAGAGAGAAGTACCTATTATAATCGAAATGATGTATCTAACCCAAAGCATTCGATGATTTGTCATAGGTGATATATGATAATATCATATTATGTAACAACAGCGAGCGAGCGCATGTTGAAACCAGTTGAAGACTATGACGTACTATAATCAAACTTAGTAGGGACCTAATTATTCTAGCACAATGACTGCTTGATGACAATGACGCGACGACGCCAGTCAACTTTAGGTATCCAATATTAGGCATTTTGATAATAAAGTTTTAGATAATCGATGGTAGAAATTAAAGTAATTGGTATTGATACTTAAAGTTGTCCATCATCATCGCCTCATTGTCATTGAGCGGTCATTCTGCTAGCAGCATTGGGTCGTTAGACTGATTCAGCAAAAAATACAATGTTGTAACTAACAAGACACATTGCTTCGCATCCTCCATTACGAGTAACACACTGTTTGAGTGGCTAGTTATCACCTCGTTTTATTCAATATGTCACAATCGGTGAGTTGATAGTTTGTTTACAGTTAAACATAATTTTATTCGGTTTTGCTATCAATATAGTACTTATAACTTTTTTCTTTGTTACAGATTCTGACCCCGGACCTTATACACATTCCTTTTGACTTGGCGCAAAATATATTCGACAGTGACATAGAAGAAACTGGTCCCCCGCCTTCGAAGAGATTAAGAACGATTGCAACAAAACGAAGCTCAAACGAAACACGGAAAACTCCAAACTCTTCCTCCTACGTGTACAACAAACTCACTGAAAAGGGCCATCATTTGGTGAAGATCGCAGTGTACGACCTTTGTGAAGAAAATAGTGAAAGTGCTGTGTTAAATGCGCAATATGTGGTTCGAGACATTGTAGATGAAGTTATGGACATGGTAGAAAATATTATCCGAATTATTTCAAAAAAGGTATGCGAAAACGTTACACTGTAATTTTAATGTGTTTCTTGTTGAAATTTTCTTCTATATTTTAATGTTTCATTTGATAAGTCTTATGTGTGATTTTTAAGTTATTTTTTAACCTAATGAACATACGAGAGTAGGACAGCAGCAAACAGTAGTGAGTTAATGGTACCTCTGTCCCAGATATTTTTTTGCTCTTATGTGAAAGTGGTATAGGTACACCAAAAACAGTGTGTTGCTTGTATTGGTAAATAAAAAAATAAAACTAACATTTTGTTTTACTGTGTTTCCTCCTAGGTAGGTGGATGATATGACTTAAATAAAAAAGTGTTTTTTATCTAATAAAACATATTTAATTGCATTAGAGAATTAATTCCTATTAAAGTTTACAAAGAAAAAAACATATTGTTATCATAGTACCACTGCTTAATACATAACACATTTTTTAATACACAGAATTTTTTATGATCAAAACAGTTCATTCTTTTATTCTTAGCATATTTTTCACATAAATTTGCAAGATTTGGGCTGCCCTTGTCTCCACTATCTATTATTTTACAACAATGTGGTGATAGCTCTTCTACCCATTTAACTTTCTCACAACCTTTTACAATAACATTTTTGTACTCCAAGATGGGTTTTACTATTCTTTTAAACTCTCGATAATCTATGTATCCTTCTCCCCAGAAAATCCCTCTTTTCCTTTCTAACCAAATCACTTGTTTTTTTTCCTCTACTGTTAGTGTTGAAAACGGGTATGGTGGTTTTACTAAATAGACTTGAGTAAATTCCGTGGTAGCAATTGCGAATTCTTTAACTATAAAACTATTCTTATAGTTGCGGAATCCTTGTAAGTCCACAAAGATGTACTCTTCACTCATGATATTTTTTTTACAATGTTGGATAATGGCTTATATTCTATAATACAGTCGTTCAAAATTAGACAGTATGCTGATGTTTGATCAGCTATTTCCGAATCACATTCTATCTCTACGCGGACATCGACAGGCCCTGTTTTTAAGTTTTCGTTTTGGCGACAGCAATCAATCACAAATAATGGAGCTTTTTCTTTAAACTCTGTCAAACTCAACAAAGGTTCACAACGATGTCCATAGTACGACTGTTGGAATCTAGCGTACTGCTCATATATTAATAAGTACTTATCTTCCGCGAACTTAACATTCAGACTTTCGTATGGAAAGTACGTAGAATTTAAAAATACTTTTACATCGCGTAATTGACAATGATCGAATCGCGACATATCTTTAGTGGCTTTATTTTTTCGATCAGTTTGCAAGCCTATAATTATAAATCTTGGTTTTTCCGTTTGTGAGGATGTTTTGATCGACCAAGTATGTTTCGTACTTCTTGGCAAAAGAGGATGTTCATAAAGATCCCAATTTCTAAATGCTAAACTAATAGCTTTATCTTTTTCTAAAAATCTCAACAAGTTTATTCTCTCACGATCAGATACTTTTACATGTGGCACTCTCCAAACAATTTTGTTGATGGTTAGGTCATCTAAAACTTCATTAGTATCTAATTTTATCGCATTTAGATTCGTATTACTACGCAGAAGTATCAATTCGTGTTTACAGTTCATTATTATTTTGTTATAATCTTCTGCGAAACCAAGAATTTTGTTCAGGGGAATACAGGCAGAAAAGGTATCGCTATGTTTTATCCCATCCTTGTCCCATCCCCATAACCTAGACATTTTTGATTCATTTTCATTCATAGAAAGATAAGATTTCATAGTCGTTGTGATCCCGGGATTCTTTATTTTATCAAGTTCGACTCCGTTAAGCTCATATCTAATTTCTTGAAAAAGAAAAAGAAGTGAGTTATTCACAAACTCAATGCTACCAACTCGTTCTCTTTTATCACCAACATGACGGTATACCGTAACTGAACCTTCTATGTATAATGTACTTGCTGACGGTAGAACATATAAGTCTTGTTGGTTAATAGGTATGCGAATTTCATCGTTTTTGTTACAACTATTAACATAAGGCTTATAAGAATGAATTTGATAGCTTTCGATGCTATTGTCAACGGTAAGAGAGCCTGCAATATTTAAAATATTCATTTTTTTATAAGTTTGATGTACTTGAGAAATTCTTTATTCTCTTTAGTTAGCTTTTTCTTTTTATTTGATGATCGCTTATGCACGGCACGTATTGAACTGACGTCTTTACTTGTGGGTAGTAATATTTTATTAATAAAATCTATCATTTTGTCCTCAAGTGCAAATATAACTGTATTTCTTCCTCTCTCAGATTTATCAACTTGTTATTTGAATCTAAAAGTCGTATATTGATTTCACTCACAATGTTCTGGTTTACAGGAAAATAAATAATATTTTTTGGAATTTCTATAATCCTGTACCCTGCTGGTACACGAGGCGCGAATTCATAAATAATGTGAGCTGGTTGTCCGTTAATATAGGATCCACTTATGATGTCACATTCGATCCTTACGATGGTAGTAGGTAGAATGCTTACCGGAAAGGAAGACTCATGCAATATATTGGCTTTTAGAAGTTGATTTTTAAACCCCAACATCTTTGCCAGCGAACGAGGTTTCTCGAAATGAATATCTCTTGAACAAATAATCTTTGTACTCAAAGTGTTATTGTTACAAATCAAGTTAAAAGTACAACCTACTAACTTTGAATTTAAAAAGTCGTTGATATCTGCCAGTTCGTACGAACCTTCAGGTATTTCAATAACGAGATCGTCACCATAGTGAAACATGTTATTATTCTTATCTATATTAGGTATAGAGTTGAAGGTAGAAAATAAGACAAGACCACATTCATATTCACCGTTTAGCTGCAAAGCAGGCGAATAATTTGTTGATAGGGCTGATTTACACCCAGTTACTGATAGTGTGAACGACATCGTTATAATGAGCTACTTTGCACACAAAACGTCAATTTAAATGTTGATTCCAAAAGCGTTTAAGAAACTTAATACACAAATGTCCACAATTGTATGAGTTATTTTTTTGATAATTTATATAATTATAAAAAATATTTGTTGATTTTGTTAAATAAATAATTAATTCTTGAGGTGGTTTTAGATCTCCATAACTGTCAAAGTACTCGCAATAATTATTTATTTTACAATAGGCTACCCAGTGCGTTCCTGGATTTTGTGAAGAATCCAAATTTAATATTGCGCATTCAATACGATTTGGCTTACTAGGCAAAGTGTCTCTCATATAAACTCCTCGAAAACATGGAATATCCTGAGTATAATTTAATAAATCAATATTACTAAGCGCGCGCCTGGGTAACCTTTTTATTAGTTTTTTGAAGAATGCACACACAATCCATTTCCGTTTTTGTATGGTTTGATATACAACCCACGCCCTAAAGCGATAGACTCCATCATTTTGTTATGGCGCTCCGATTCAGCGAGATTTTTTTTGGCTGACTTGTAATCGTTTACTGCTTTAGCTATACCTGCAGCACCTCCTGCTAGAGAACCCAATGCTGATAATCCCGCAAATATAGGGATAAGTGGAAGGATTCCTCCTGTTTTTGGGATGGGAATAATTCTAGGCACTCTGATATTACTATTGTTCTTTTTGTGAAATATTTTTTTTGCTGCTAGGTGAGCGAAACGAATAGCATCATTATGGTTTTTAGGTTTTATTTTTTTCATATGTGATTTCAGTTTAGCTAGCGAAGATTTAAATGTTTTAGTACCAGCACCTGATTTTAGTTTTCTTTTCATAACCTTATTCACCAACCAAGATGATAACTTTTCACCAGTGCTAGCATCTTTTGATCGTAACCTTTGCTTAGCCATATTTTGCAGGATTACGTCCGCTTTATGTCGATCTTTTAGATTTAAATAGTTATCATAAGCTATATCGTGTTTCATACACGCGTTATCTAACGGATTAATACCTTTGTCTCCTCTTTTCAACCTTTTTTGTAAACGAGTACCTGGACCACAGTAGTTATAGCCTGGTAAATGTAACTCAAACGGTAAATTGTTTATCAAAGTATTCAGGAGTCCTTTCCCTTTCATAACTAGGATGCTAATGACAAATAATTCATATGAAATGATATAATAAAGCATTTAATTTTTTAAAATTGCTTTTTTATCAATCCAACTATTTTCTTTTTGACTGAGTCCTAACCATTTAACATAAAATTTATTTCCTCTTTTTTTTAATACCTTTTCTATCAAAAATGTATTAGGACAATTTGTCTTTTGGAGTTCCCATTCGTAGAAACATCCTTTGATTGGATCACCATGTTGGTCTTTTATGTAGTAAGTAGTTGGTGCAGAATTTATTACTTTTATGATGTAAAATAATTCAGTTGACCAATTTGGTGTATAGCCCTTATAAAAATCTCCCTTATACTTGCTGATACGAACAATGTCACCTACACAATACCTAGGCTTTTTGAAAGGCATAGAATTTTGTTTTTGTTTTATGTAATTTGAGATTGTCGATTCATTCCTCATATTTACATCACACGGCTTGTGTTTTGTAGTCCGATGCACTGTATTGTTATAATTGGTAACTACCTCAAACAATGGTTTACCAACCCACTTGTAGTTGCCAACCAAACTGAAGTATTTAAACAACTTTTCTTTTAATGTTCTTATTAATCTTTCTGCTATAGATGCTTTTTTAGTTGAATATGTTGAGTAGTGATTAATCTTAAAAGTTTTCATAAGATTATGAAAAACATCGTTATAAAATTCAGTTCCCAAATCTGTTTGTAGGTTAACAGGCACACGACCTTTTTCTAAAATATTTTTAAAAGCAACACTGACTTCATTTTTAGTTTTGGTTTTTAACGGGGCAACCCATGCATATTTAGAAAAAGCATCAATCACAACTAATATATACTTGAAACCTTTGTTAACTTTGTAATAATTTTTAATGTCAATTAAATCTGCTTGCCACAAATCATCAATACCTTTTAGAATCACTGCACGGCGTAGAAAGTTTTTTCTTGCGGTTTTATGTATTTCATTAACAATGCATTGCTTACTCATTTTGCATGAGAGCTAACTCCTAGCGCTATTATGTGATCCCTTATAAGTTTACCCACTTCTACTGTTGTGCACATACTACGTAACTGAGTCTTTAATAGTTGTAACTCAGTCTTTATATTTTTAATTTCCATCAGAAAATCTTGTTTTCTACAATATAATTTATTATTTTCATCAAAATACCCCTTAGTAACAGCTTCATCTGCACTCTCAGGTAATTTTAATCCTTTTAATCGACTTTGTTTTACGTCAAAATCACCATTATCATTCCGGGCGAGCAGTTTGTCTATTGATATTTTATCTGTCATATCCATAACGCGCATCCTTTTGTGCACATGGTGACCAAATTTGTCAATATTCATCTCGTCATTTAAGTTACAAGGCTAACATACAAATAAAATAAAATGAAAATTGCACATGTATTTATTCAATCGATTACACCACATTCTTTTAACTCCTCTATTATAGAAATTATCTCATTATCCAACCCAGTGTTGCCAGCATCTCTAGAAGCAATTAACAACTTTAAACGTTCTACTAATTCATTCGGATCATCCCAATAAACATAATCTGCTTTAGGAACAAGTCTTTTAAATATTGGTAAGCCTTTTCCTTTTGGAACCCTTTCAGAACTTGATGATCTATTCAAATTTAATAAAGGTTTTATAATATGTAAATATTTAAAACCTCTGTTACTATTAATTGGTTGATTGCAATCATATTTACGTCTATGTGCATTTGTGGAAAGAAGTATAGTTTTATAATGTTTTTTATCATTTTCAGTAACAACACTTAAATCTGGTTTTTGTTTGAAAAGCAACTCTTTTAACCCATTCGTTTTATCAAATGAATGACCACCAATGTTGTATTTGTTGGTAGTTTCAGAAAGGGATGACGATCCAACCATGGGCTGTCCTTTTACTAATCTAATCCCGTAGGGTACATCTTTAAAAATTTCAGATGACATAGACCATGATGATACAGACTTCGAATTCGGATTCGAAGCTAAACGAGAATTTGTATCGAAAAAGAAATCATTTGTTGAATCGCTCATCGAATCACTGACATCATCTTTATTTATCTCATCATTATCAGCATCATCATCATCATCATCATTGAATTTCAGCTTTTGTTTTTGGTAAGTATTTCTTGATGATCCACTAACATCAGAAATAGTTCGTTTTCTTGTAGTAGCTAATGGTACTGATTTGTTAAAGGAATTTTCGATTGTACTAGTACACGGTTCTTGATAAGATTTATCCTCTTTGTCAGCGTTAACATTGGTTTTGACCAATTTCTTGAGTGGGTCTGTAACTGGTTTAAACACACTATCTAGCGCCATATTAATATCTAGTTTACGGTTTTTTATATTTTGAACTTTTTTTTTCACAGCTTTTGCAGATTTTATTATTTGTTGCTTAAGTAATTTTTCGTCATTCATTTTTGTAATTTGGTTTACAACTTCTTGCTAAAGAATACTGTTGTAAAATGCGAAACAAGATTCTAAGCACTAACATTTATGAAGTTTGTTCATTCATTAAAATGAATGAAGGTGTCGAATTTCTTTCTGTAGCATCCTTTATTTTTTTGACAGTCTTTATTTATCACCAAATAGCTAAAGACATCTTTCCAAACTTCTGAACACATTTCACGGAATTGCATCCACGTCATATCAGTATTTACATGTTCATTATAAACATGACGTAGATTAATATCATCTTGCTTAAAAATTATGATAAGATTTGCATTGTCACGAATCAATTGCTTTGGAATTTTACTGTAAGTTTGGTTCAGGTAAAAACAATCAATGTTATTGTGTCTGCCCATTGCAAAGTAATCACGAATATTATTTTGGTTTTCGCACGCAACATCGTCAAATATTATGACAGAGTCCTGACAGGCATAGTTAGGGTGCAACACTTCTTCGTTATCGCGGTATTTAAAATAAGTAACTCCTGGTACTAGTTTCATTACGTTTTCTAAAAATATGTACTTTGGTTGATACAATGTTTTTGAATACACGTATATATTTTGAAAATTCAGACCATTAGGATGTAAGAGTAATCCAATCACCAAATTTGTTTTTCCACAGTTCGATGGCCCACAAACTATACAACGAATTGTATTGGGTAAAAGCTTTCCGTGACGACATGATGATTCATCAGATTTAACATAAATTTTTCCAGGACTAAGAGAAGTAGGTTGTTTCACAAATTTCATTTTTTTTTGCACTAAAGATGTATACAGCATGGATGTATTTTGAAAAGTGTTGCTGATGCAATAACGCAATTACTATTTATGTTCTTTCGCCAAATGACCGCGAACGTTTGAAAATAGTGGACAGAAACGGTTATAGGGCAGAATAACACTTGAGTTATTGGGTGCTCTGTAACACAATTTTCCAGTGAGCGCGTAAGCGCGAAACGGCTGGAAAATTGTTTGGGACAGAGCACCCAATAACTCACTACTTACTGTTGTCTTTTTCCAATCGATGCGCGTATCAACTGGTCCTTCAGAGACAATACGCTGTAGCAGGATGGCTGTTACTTCGCGGTAAGTACTATATTTTCATAGGTATGACCAGTCTTACAACCATACGCCTCGTAAGCGCATCCACTGCACGAGGCGTATGGTTATAAGATTGAAATTGGTAAAGACTGACGGTAATCCAGGATGTTGTAGGTAATTCTATTGTAGTAATTGTCAACTTATTTGTAAGAGAAAAAGTTTTTTTTTGTAATAATTTACGGGACTATCGGGGATATAATAAATAGTGACTGAACGTTATGGTTTAAGGTATTAATTTCTCAAAAAGAATACATATTCACTTACTTGAGAAACAATAGTTACTAAACCAAATAATAGCTGACCGACGACAGGCGCAAAATAAAAATTTATCAGGGTAGTCCTAAAAAAGTGCGTAATTCCGATAATGAATGTTGTTGTTGAACATTCAAACTTTATACCCAGAGCCTTGTTTTTATCGAAATTAAACAAACCATAAACTTTTTCTCAAACTGAAGCCATTCAGTGACGTAAAGTAGATCAGCAGGAGTTTAGGACGTACCTATCTGCTAACTGACATGACATGAGAGGATAAGACGGAGATGAGCTCCGTCCACACTGGCTGGCGACAAGCCAGACTTCCGTTCTTTAGATCCCACATCTACACCACTATTCCATTATGTTAATGGCGGTTTCAATGAAGAACCCGGCACATACTTACGTACTTAAGCGTATTGAGTACAGAGTCGCAGTCTACGTTTAATCACTGCAGTGGTATATGTGAAGTTCCTGCAAAATTCTGAAGACTTGTGTTGAGCGTGAATTTGAACCGTAGGATACATAAATTCTGCAGGCAATACTTTCAGTGGAATTGGAGCTCTAGGCCAATATTACTTACGGCTTTTGTGAAAGCTATGCAACGTATTTTCTTACTGTTGTATTCTATTACCTCCGAGTGGGAATTAGTACCGATCTTATTTCGTAATTCATAGAGACTGCTTTCGTACTGCAACAAGTTCATTGCAATTATTTGTGAGGCCAGAAGCAATGTATGTGTATGTAAATGTTAATTTTAATTACGAGACGAACCGAAACAATTATACCTTGCAAACTCTGCATTGGCGAAATGTGGATAGGCAGAAATCTGTAATAGCGATCCAAGAGCCTTTGATAGCAGTAATACCACCTAAATACGTGAAATCTGATTCGAATCATTCATAGCCGGCGTATGCAGAGGATTTTCGGTCATTTTTACTAGTAGACCTTATTATTTTTGAGGTGCAATATCACTGGTCATAAAGTAAACAATAGCATTTCTTAACCTCTCCGCTCCCACAAGCAGAGTCTCCAATTCTCCATACGACCAAATAATATTTATAGTCACCCCCCTGACTCCCGTAAGCAGACTCTCTTTAGGTAAGTACTCTTTTGTAAGTTGGTACTACAGACCTGAAATAGAGGATAAAAACTTTACTCTGTATATTTTGAAGAAAAAAATGAATGTAATGTCGGCCTAAACATCACGAGTATTTTCGTTCGCGCCGCCATGACACTTCGATTTTTTATCGTTGTCGGCGGCCGATCGTAGAATCATGATGTGCCCAATTCTACGATCAAATCTCTTAAGCCAAACACTGCGGTAGCTTAGGTGAAGACTAAAGGGGGCGAACGTAGCGAAGTCCCCGAATAGTCTTCGTGTTCGTTTGACATGTATAACACAAAAAACATCACTTAAAAATAAAAATACTTTTAAAGACATGTTTTTGTTAAAACCCGCCACATCATGATGTGCCCAGTAATATCATGAAATGGCGGGGTACATCATGATGTGCCCGATTCTACGATCGGCCGCCGACGACATAGACACAACGGTTGGGCTCTGACAGGTGATCCTATAGGTGCTATGGTTGGGCTCTGACAGTAGAGCGAAGGGGTTGATCCCTTCACTACATCCTCATTGGTTCTGATACGAGAAGAAGCACAATAATCGGTTAAGTGCGGGTCGGTATCGCACACGAAGGGTACCGTACCATCGTACAACAAATCAAAAGCACTCAAAACAATAAAAAAATAAACAAAAAGAAAATTTAAAAAGTTTATGCCTTCACGAGATTTGAACCGACGACCTCCGGATTGAGAGTCTACATCATACCGCACCGGCTAACCACAACCATGTGGGTTGACCCGAAATATGCTATCATATTTAAATGTGTAGTATATTGTGTCTATGACATGGTTGCTATGACAATAAATAAACAGTTTCAGTCAAGATCTCCATTTTGAAATGCGTAAGTGTATCTAAACACGTCTCTTGTATCGGGGCCCCCTTTAATTTGCAATATCTCTCGTATTTCAGTATTTGTGGTTGGTGCGGCAACAGATATACACATTCTGTGAAAATTTCAGCTTTCTAGCTATTACGGTTCGTGCAGACGGACCCGGTGACAGACAGGACGGACGGACGGACGGACGGACGGACAGACGGACAGCGAAGTCTCAGTAATAGGGTCCCGTTTGGCACCCTTCGGGTACGGTACCCTAAAAACCGCTGCGGTAGAGTTCATTCACCGTACACCAAGACACGGTGTCTCTTTCATGATAAAATGTCTATCTCTACATATCGGGGGAAATTCGTACCGAAAAGGGATGTCGTCACGGATAACGCGGTCGGAGAATTTTATTACAATATTTTTGCCGTCTTTACTCAGTATTTCGTTCGCCACGGAGTTTTTTTTAACCAAAAAATTACGGTTTCATGCCGCCGCGTTTTGGTTTGTTACACATTTGTTACTGGAGACATGGCTGCGGAGTCTTCTGGTTATTAGACGAGCGAAGTGAGCACATCACTTCACAATCAAGCACATCCTTTTGTATCGTGTTAAAATAAACTGTTACACCTGTAGCTTTGACCTTTGGCGTAGTGATACATAGGTAGTAAGATTGAGACATAACCCAACATACTGGCTCAGTGCCGGTTGCTTGCATTGCTTATGAACCGTTAATAAAGTGCTACTCATAGATAATAATTTCTATGAGTAGCACTTTATTGTACGGTTTCTAAGCTGAAAGGTTTTCAGAGTGATGCCCCTAAAAATAACTGAAACTTTTATAAATATTACTGTTGAACTTTAAAAATGTTAAAATTTAGATGATTCAACGATATCGTGTGTCGACAATTTGTTTGCCTACAGCCAGAGAGTTCGTTGTTTGAAACATTTTGAGCAACGATATACCGCTAGATTTATCTTGTTCATAAATGTTACATACATGTATGCATGTAATAACAGGGTCAACTGCAAATTTATGCAGATTGAGTTGGTTTCGTGTAAACTCACTTACACCTATACGAGCCAAACACGGATCTGCAATCCATACCACGCAAATAAAAAGGCATTTATAAGGACTTTTACTAACTTCAAAATAGTTCAATACTTCTGGGATTAAGGAGTCTATCACATAAACTTGTAGATTCTTCAGATATCTACCCTGACCATGACCACGGAATAACTGAGTCAACCCCAATTCAATATCTAGTCAATAGCGGTTTCACAACACGTATCACGAATTCTACCCATATATAAAAGGGTATTCTTTTGCTCTTTAGCACCTTATAGCTGCTGTTCTACGTTTCTTATTATAGGGAAAATTTCTAGGCTCTACACTTTTCCCTTATGCAGTGGTATTTCTCCATCGTGTGGGAGCCAACTATTTCCCGAGGAATGTAAGAAAATAATTCCCCTTTAAAGTAAAAATACGACAAAAACAAAGCAAATTCTATCAAAGTTAAGTAAGCTTAGCCTATCCAGCAGACTTGTCCAGTATTGTACAGAACCCTTGTATGACACCAACTTGCCTCGTAAGTCGAGACAGTAAACCGCGTGTGAAGCCCATGCTTGCTGATGTACATGTACATTACATACAGACTCGGAAGTCAGGCTAAACGTTTCATGTCGAGTTATCAAGTTTTCCACAGCGAGACTTCTCAGAATTTTGGAAATTTCGTTGGACTCGGTTTATTAATAATATTTTAATTCAAGTCTGGAAAGTTGTAATGTCACCGTAATATTGTGAAAACCATGAGATTACAATGTAATGGTTTTAAATCCGTTTGATTGTAATCTGTCGATTTATTGTGAACTATATGTACCGAACTTCATACATTATATCGCGTTAGTAGATAAACTGAAATGATGAATCACTAAGCAAAGTGGTGGGTCAGGGTAGGTGAAGGATAAAAGGGGTGATCAAAGCAAATCCCCTTTTATCCTTTGTGTTAGGTTGACATGTAAGTACCAACAAAAGAATAAATACTAAACCTGGTCGATCTTGTTTACTATAAATCGAAATATTACAATCTAACGGTTTTTCCGTTAGAATGTAATCTCGCGGTTTTTACAATATACGGTGATATAAACAACGAAACTTTAATGTCTAAAATAATTTGGTCATTGTCTCGGTGGTCCACTAAAAAGTTAATGGTTTATTTCTGAGAATGAAACCGTTCTACCTTAAAATTTTACACACAGCGGAATTTTTTATTAAATTTCAAGGCTTTCATCAACCATGGCGCTGGTCATTACACTGCTAACTGGACTAAAGCTTTGTGCACTCTCCGCGTGTAAAACGCTCCAGAAAAAGCGTTTTCCGTTCTTAGGGTTCGTTCGCGCTCTTCCGTTTTTAGGGTTCGTTTTGGAAAAACTTTCTTTTCCGGTTGTCATATGGTCTACCTTGATATTATCTATGTGTAGTTAAAACCTTTTTGTAACTTACAGGGATTTTCATATTGTATTAACTTATTGAATGTCAACATAACAAAGCGTCACGTCTCTTCCCATACGGGGTGGCAGTAACACAGTTTGTTGTGTTTTATCTTCAAATAAGAGTAAAGAATTTGTACTATGTAGAAACTGTACAGAGAAGTAACGCAAGACTTCACTAGTATATAGAGCACTTGAGCAGCAGCTTGCAAAGTGTTGCAGGGTTAAGTTCCACCGTTTCATCTATTAATATTGAGACTTATTACCGTTCAAAATGTAAACAGATAATAGCCAAAAATACGGTTTCTAGTATAGTTTCTAGTACGGACA
Source organism: Argyresthia albistria (assembly GCA_963457715.1). Classification (NCBI taxonomy): domain Eukaryota; kingdom Metazoa; phylum Arthropoda; class Insecta; order Lepidoptera; family Argyresthiidae; genus Argyresthia; species Argyresthia albistria. The sequence continues at coordinate 6,246,646 of OY735264.1, read as the reverse complement.
AAAATGGGAAATGATTTTTTTCTTTTATGTACAAAATGGCTTGGCATTCTCAGAATTGTATATTTCCAGCAGATATATTTTATAAAGTCAATTTTGTGCAAAAAAAGACAGCATTTGATGGCACTTTTACATGACGTCATTCTGTTGTTTTTTCATAGAACTCAGGACAAAAGTTCCGTTTTGACAGTTCATAAAAAGTATCTATTTTGACTTGACAGGCCACAAGCCTATTCCATGGATCTGTCGACGTTCCGTATGTACAGATGTATTATTTATTATGTATGTAAGTATGTAAGTAGTGCTGAACCTCAATACACGATTAAAACTCGAACTTAGCCGTTTTCCTTCTATTTTTACTTTTATTTAAAAGCTTCTGTGGATAGAAAGCGCGTTCAATAAATTGTGCTCTTTTAGCCTGTGCTCGTTTTAATAGAGCAATCTGATTCTGAGGGACTGTAAAACGCCTCGCTGTGTAGGTAGAATGCAAATTCTTAAACGAGCGTTGAAACCAATTTTATAACGGCTGTATAAAAAAGTGAAAACTTTTAGAGAAAACCTAGGCTGCCTTTGCTTGAAATTTGAAAGTAGATTAAAGATTATTATTATTAGGAACGTCGAGGAAAAATAGAGCAGACAAAGGCTACCCTTTATCATACCTGCATATGTGTGAGATAAATGAATATAAAAGTATATGTTTGAAGTCATAAATTAACTTGTAATAATTTAAAAAACTTACATTATTACTTCTTAATATAGAATAACGCCTTAAGTGATTCTGAAATACGGCAGTATCAGCAAGTATACTGACTCTGTGGCCATTAACAGGAAATGTTCAAGAATTACTGCTATTTTGAAAGGAAGCCAATTAAGCTTAACTTTTCTGAGTCGTATTGAAGGCAACGGGTCGGTCCCGATGAAGTTAATAGAGATAAGCTCGCCTTTGTCATGTGTTGTCCACTTTCAATTGTAAAATGTGTTATTTTGTGCAATAAAGTATAAAGAAAAAAAAAAGTTTAGCAGTCACCTCAGAATAAGATACCTGGAGCAGCCTACGAATGAAATAAACAAATCTAGCGTCACGCCTTTTCCAATAAAGGGTGGCAGAGGCACGTTGTGTCTACGTTTAAACTATTACCTATACTCTGTTTTGCGTAGCTTATCATAGCAATTTCAAGGTAACCAAATGGATTTTTCACAAAAGTCTGTCCTTTGTTGTGAGCTATACGAAAACATACAAAAATAAATACACACAGCGAAAATAAAAATAAAAACTCAGTACAGCTAGGCTCATTAAGATAATTGAAATACAATAACACTTTCACGCAATACGTAAAAAAAGTCGTACTTTGAAATCTTGTTTCTACTCCCTCTCAGGAGTGGTGGCGATTCCAGTGGTATATTTTTCTGAGAAGAGATAAAATCCAATAATTGCTTGTAGCTTAATTTTCCCTTAAATGGTTTTAAATTATACTTTAATCTAAGCGTTATTGGGCCGATGGGTTTGTTTAGTTGATTAAAATCCATAGGCCATAAAATAAGGTTGCCCAAGTTATCACAAAAAAAATGTATAGTAGAACCAATGACCAGGAAAAAGGTGTTGAATATTAAATGCATTGTTAAAGTGTATGGAATGGAATATGCACACACAGGGCGTCTACTTTGGCACATGAAAGGAACACAAACATACACAAACTGTTTAATTATGCGGCAACAATTACAAAACAACAAAAGAATAACGCAGAAAAAACACGGAAACGGGAAAATAAATAAAATAAACACGAGAGAAGTGGAAAATCGTACTCGTCGCTGGAAAATAATTTATCAAAGCAACGTCGACAAGGCTTCAGTGGAAGGAAAGGAAACAGGTACCTATTTAGGAAAGTTGTGCAGATCAATCAATAGCCATGTATGTAGAGGTATGTGACGGATGTGCCTTTTATACCCGTATGGGGACAGCACTGATTGATGACGATAAAGCTTTCAGTGAAGGACTGACCATTTGCTACAGCCTGCTTATTTGATACATGAATTCGGCGTTAGACTGGCCCCTGTTAATGCCGATTACAGAACGTGAGCGCAAATCTGTAAAACGCATGCCGATAGACATTTGAAGTGTGTACGTACCTACAATATACAGGGTGACATTTAATTAGCTGACCATATTTTGGAGAATGATAGTACCCATCAATATGAAGAATTTTCCCCAAGGACATATGGTCGCAAACGAAAAAAAATTTTGGGTCTCCCATAGTAACTTGAAATCAGCTGATGGGGCAATGAACTGGGGGACGAAAAATTTTTTCATTTGGGACCATATGTTTCATAGGGAAAGTTATTCACTATTATGGGTACTATCATTCCTCAAAATTTGGACAGCTAATTTAATTTCACCCTGTATTATAGAAAATTACTACTGCGTGTTGTTTTTAATAGAAGAATGAGAAAGAAATAGAAAAAGAGATGAGAACTGAAAGATATTTGATTTGTCTAGAACAACAATCAATATCAGAGTGCCACTACTGAATGTACGTACGTGTCATCTTTGACCGATCTGAGTAACTCAGTTGTTTTACACGTTATTCAGTTAAAGTGTACTGGAGTGTATACAGAACAATTAGTGAGGTAACAAGATAACGAAGGACCAAGTCGACTTACTTATTGGTTCAAAATGGGAAGATGTTTTTCCTTTAAAGGTTTGTTGTAAGAAATCTCTTGTTAGAGATAAGCTTGCCTATGCACATTTTTTTTCTTACATGTATTTTCTGTATGTCTGTTGTGGGGAGTACAATAAAGAAATTATGAAATTACGATTACAGTAATGCAAAAGCAGTAGGTAAGCACGTTTACAAAAGTATCCATAAACATAGTTATTTTTAGAGTTTGTCATACATCGATTTTCAGTTAAGCATAAAAAATAACGATTTATTTCCACAAAATATCAATGTGTTCTGATAAAAACCGACTTCCACAAACCCTATTTGATTAGATTGAGTTTAATACAAACTGTAACCCCTTACCCCCCTCCCCCCTTGGGGAATTAATTTTGTCAAATCCCAACACAGTGCTACCCCACGCTACTAAGGAACCTCTGTACAAAGTTTCATGGCTCTAGGTCCACCGGCTTAGGCTATGCGTTGCCTGCCCGCCAGCCACGCATTGTATTTGTACCTAGTATTGAGCAGATCTGGTGGCCATATGTGGTCTTCATGAGCAGTTCCGCATCACAATATTATGCTTACCATGTGCATTTGCACGAGTTATTATGAAAAACACAAAAATCACTATAGGTCTGCCTATAATATTTGAAGAGTTCCCTCGATTTCTCCAGGATCCCATCATCAGATCCTGACCTGGTGTCAATGGGACCAATGGGAAGGTAAACCCTTTCAAACAAAAAAATAATTTTCCAAATCGGTCCATCCGTCTAGGCGCTATCGGGGAACATACATAAAAAAAAAAATAAAAAAAAAAAACAAATATCCGGACGAATTGTAAACCTCCTCCTTTGGGAAGTCGGTTAAAAATCGGTTTGAAAGCAAAACTTTTTCAGAATGATGTCCATATCAACTATCAACCCAATAATACTACATCTTTCTGTTACACCTTGCAGATTCGTTTTTTACGTTTTAAAATTCATATTTCTGTTCTAACGATTTTAGACGACTACGAAGGCACATTCACGATATCACAAAGGGTCCATCGTCAAAACTGGAAGAGGTCCTGTGGCTGCATGTCGACTAATTACATTCTCTAGTGGTACTTGCATACAAATATAACTGAACCGCCGAGTTCCTTGTCGCACAACGCTTTACTATCGACTGACACTAATTGGCCTAACGAACTTCGCCATTTGTGTAAGAGGACTAAATTGAGAATGGAGAATATGTTAAGTGACTATTTGAATGCGGTAATAGAAGGCATAATAGTTCAAGTCAGTTTCACTTTACCTTCACGCAAGAAGATGCCAAGTCAGTGAGCTGGGCCTCAAGTCCCGTACCGCTACAGCCTCCCAGTGGGGTGTAGCGATTGCTTCAAAAATACCGAAAATGACACAATCGGTAGTCTGGTAAACAAAAATGGCCGCCTTCGACGCCATCGGCTTCTCAATAGCATTGGCGTGGCAAATTGGAAGTCCCGTGTGCAATTTTAGCCAACAATATGCTGAAATTATCAAAACTGGCGTACCTACAGTATTTAATAGATCCCAGACCAATAACTTAAGCTGGATAATAGTCATACTAGTAGGTAGTCCACATTTTTCACATTTCTCCAGTTTCACAAATTATTTCTACTCCATCCCGGGCAAATAAAACACCGTTTCCAAGATTCCTGAAGATTCTCGGCATTTCCACTAGCTCTCGGTAGTGCGGAAGAAAAAGATAAAGCTTCTAAAGGAAATGGACCATTTGGTGCCCTTTTTCGCAGCTATTGGATATTAGCAATTTGCTTTGTATTAGAGGGACTCAGAACTTAACAATGTAGCTGATCTGTGTTTAGGCGAAAAAATGTTTGAGGAAAAATGTAACCAGTTTTTTCCTAAAGATTCCCAAACTATGAAAAGCTATAAATGAAATTCGATGGCTCTGAATGAATTAGACAGTGCGTTCTATACCTTTTAAAATTCATCCATATTTGTACATATAGATACAATTTAATTATATACAAACATATAAATAGGCAGCTACTTCATCCTTTTATGGCAATAAATAGTGAGTATTATACTCGTAGTTGACGCTTTGCTTGTTTACTCCTATTTTCTTATGAAAGCCTGCGAGAATATATTTTTTGGGTACATAATTAAGTTGGTCGTAGGGCAAAACGAAAGTTGGCAACTTGTCTACCTGTTTGTGGGTCCTCTTAGTATTGTTTGTATCCGGATCAAAATGAAAGTTGCTGCAAACAGCCACAAACTTTATCCAAAGGATGATAAAGACATACATTAAGTAGGTAGGTACTAGTCGACACACGCATCGCTTCTCCGTAGTTTAACACATGAAGTACTGTTTATAAGGTGTTTTGGTATAAGTATTTAGTTCTGACACCAAAGAAAATGAATGAATTAAAACTTGAATGTGGACTTATAGAGGTTGAAAAATGTTTTTAAAACGAGCACTTTTAAATAAGAGGCTAAAATGCCTCAGTCGGCAGTAACACTATCAATACCATAGCCACAGAGAAATGCAGGTGTCATAATAATGTAAGTGCATAGCAATCGCCAGGCTGAATACATATTTCATAGCAAATAACACATATTTCACGATGGAAACTCCTGTCGATCGCGCTGCTCTGTCTTGCTTCCTTCTTTTCATTTTTCCCGGTTGATTTGTGTTTTAGGAGTGTTTCTGCACGGCTCGCCTCGGGGAATATTGGATATCTGTCGTAAGTCATAAGATTTCGCATACTGCCATTATAAGTGCAGCATAACTCGTGCACTGTCGTTGGGAAACTTGATTTACCGTGCTGTGCTGAGTGGAGAATTGTATTGAATATTGTTGTTAATTGAATTGAAATCTATCCTTCAGTGGTCGTTTATTTAGTTTCATACTCAACATTGGTTGTCTTAACTTGTCTTTATCCTGAAAATGTGAACGAAACAACGAGAAATTGCGAGGGTTTCCTGATAGGCTGATTATTATGATGATAATGATCTAACCAGTATTAAAAGACTTATCCATCGAAGGGTGTTCCTTCTGGCAACATTTATTATCACAAATATCAGTGACGAGATAAAACCGCAGAAATGTAATAATGCCTTTAATAATATCGTCGACGGAGACGATTATGTAAACATTTGTAGCGAGCTCCGTCTCGGATGTCGGCTTTGTATCCCCCCTCCCCCTTCCCTCTACTCGTCTCTCCCTTCTCAGGGATGCGGTATTCTGTCGGTGTGTGGCTTTCGTTTGCTTAATCTATGCGTACTTTTAATGTCGGCGGCACACATCATGATGTGCCAAAACGTGATACATCATGAAACGATGAAATCTCTTAAGGCAAACACTGCGGTAGCTTAGGTGAAGACTAATTGACATGTATAACACAACAAAAATCACTTAGTGCTGAATAAAAATGCTTTTCAAAAGACATGTTTTTATTAAAACCCGCCATAATCATGATATGCCCAGTAATGGCTTGGCCATATCATGAAATGGTGAGGCACATCATGAAGTGCCCAATTCTACGATCGGCCGCCGACATGAATGATGACATCAATAATTTTGGAGGAAAAGAATTGTCACCATTAAATTCTGTTCTTATAATGCCCCATATTAGAGTACAGGGGTACGATTCTCCCATATTCGCTACATGGATCGGATATCGACATCTATATCGAGTAATTCCCATACAAAACAATTGAAATAACTGTAAAGATCTGAATATCGAATGCGCGAGAATCATGCTCCTGATGAATTCCTCTGATATTATATTTTAAAACATTACTGTCAAAGTGCGTAACATTATAAGATATCACGGCCATTTAATATAAGTTCTCATAGTAATATAGTTGAAAAGCGACCAAACATTACTTATTTTACGTGGTTGTTTAGTATTTGTGACAAAGCGTTAGCGTTTGTAACTGTAATAATAAATTCCGCAATGATAATGCGATGTCAGTGTTAAATTCCCAAAATTGTATTTACTGCGTTTCACAGACTCAATAAATAAGCGGAGCTTGTGTGATGTCAATCTCCAGGATAAAACAAAACAGTCGAGTTGTAATAAAGGCATTACAGCCAACGAAGTGTGTAATATGCGTTTTATTATTGTGTTGTTGTGATACAGGGTATAATAAAATAGAAATTAGTTGAAATAAGCGTCTAAAACGTAACATTGCTACAGCAAGCAATTTAATTAGAAGTATCGTATACTTATTATAATAAAGTTTATGGCTTCATGTTTCATTAGCTATGTACTTTCCTCGATAAATTTCGCCACAGAAAACATACCCTTTTCACCCCTTATTTTCTTCCCGATCGAAATTAGCTATCGACCAAAAATTTAAAATAAATCATGGAACTTGTTTGCCAATTTTCGTCAAAATCGGTTAAATAATGTAGACAAACGCATTTTTGGCCAATCTTCAAACTGAACGCTTCGCTCGCTTCGCATGCTCGGTCAACAAGATGGTCCATAAATTAATGCCGATTCCGCAGGCAGCAAATATAACTGATAAGTGATAACTATTACTCTATGTCAAAAACTAAGATTAGTTTTGCTTTAACGCCTTCTTCTTCTATAATATACGAGTTGTTGATAGAATAGTACCTATTGAGTCACCTTTGAAATAGTGGCACTCAGAAACATTGACAACTGTCACTTCATATAAATATCACATAAATATGAATGTGTTGACATTCCTGGTACAATACCTACTTGTCTAGACTATACATATACCGTCTGGCTCTGGCAGTGCGACTCAGTCCACATAGCCCCTTTGGGGTTTTACCGCACAGTCGCATCCCGTCTCAAAGTTACGCTAAGCTAAGCTAGCTACCCTTTGGCCTCGTCCAGAGTGAATGCGCGGTAACTTGGGCCTAAGGAGGGGCGTGAGGCGGCGGGGCCACACTTTAGCCACTCCCGCCTTGTCAATTCAGTATGGACGCAAGCGGCGGTTTCATACGAGTATACGTTCGTTATTTTGCGCCCGCCTCAGCCACCGCGTAAGCAATGCACTCTGCCTAAAGCCTGACGGTGAAGTTTCAACACTTTTCAACCCTCAGGTATTGGATGTTTATGTAATATGTGTGACGTCGCTGTTTCACATTCCCAGTTCTGAGGCCCTGGACTTTTACCCGTAATAATAATAATAAACCATTCTCAGCTCTGAGAGTTGTCTCAGTTTTGTCAGAAAATCGTCATATGTAATCTGTAATTTTCAGTCGCTTTTTATAAGTAGCTCTCTGACCTGAGAACGATTTAGTAAGTATTTCAAAATCGTGAATATTTTGTGCATCATTGGTGCTAGTGCTACTATTATAAGTGAAACTACTATTCCATATCAGTTTCAGTTTAATTCAAGGTTACATCGTCTTTGTCTCAACTCACAACAAACAATATTTTTCTGTCTTGTCCGTCAGTCTGTCCAAGTCAATAAAAATTGTGTCAGTTCTAAGCTGCCGCAACAGCTACTATGATATCGCGACTGGATAACTCCGTCTGATCGTGACTATACCTCGCATTGTGTTGAAGCAGCTCTTCAGAGCAGCCGCGCCCTTTCAGAAGATTTTCTATGAATACTCACATAAACCGTATCCATACAAGAAACTTATTCATACATTTTCAGCCTGAAATGGTATTACCAGTATTGAAGAAAAGAAAACTGTTTTCTTTACATCTGGATTTTGTTGGCAAACAAAACAGGTTCAGAATACTGAGACTGCACTGTGATTTAAAATTGATGAATCGATTGGACGTTACTCCGAATGGACAAAACAGTTTTCTATAAGTCATTCATTAACCCTCAATTTACCTGGTGCAACCAAATCACGTAATTTACCTCGTGGAGTCCATGGGACTCCGTCTTATAAAATCAATGACATTGTAGAAAATAAAAGGATTTAAGTACTACAAAATTGTTTAATATACTGAGCAACATTTAACTATCAGGCTTTCACAACACATTTTGTTATAAGTAGGTAACAGTCTTGATGAAAATTAAGAAAACTAATAAACTAAAAAAATGTTAACAAAAACAAATGACAAATTCTGGCAGGTAACTAAAATATATATAAAAAAAATATTAACGTTTTTCTTCATAGCGAACTCTTAAATATAATCAACTTTCTAAAATTAAATAATAAATGGTACATGTTCATACGAAAAAAAATAACCTGCAGCGCTTACTTCCTGTCTTTAGCTACATACCAAACACAGTTTTTTTTGTATACGCCAAACATACCGGTCTCATACAGCAATGACAGAGGTACACTGTCTTTCTTTTCAGGTGGCTAGGACACATATGACAGTATTTCCTCTTATCTAGAGGCAATTTTTCGTCTTATAATAATATCTGTCTATATCTATAAATAACAATATCCGTCACGCAATTCACCCCATGGAGTCCAGTGGACTCCAGTGGACTCCATGCCCACAATTATTCACCCTTACGAGCGACGCAAGCGCACGTCATTTCTACCCCGCGTTGGGCGCGTCATTGCATGAAGGTACTGGGACGTGCTAAAACTAAATCACGATTTTAAAGGTATTAGACCGATACGAAACTTCGCGTGGAGTCCCTGGGACGTAACAGATAAATTAAGGGTTAAAAATACATAAATAGTGACAGCAAAGGTGAGAATGCAAAATAAGTAAGTGAATACCCTGTGGTTCGGAGAACATGTTAACAAGCTCCCAGCAAGTCAGAATAAAAAGTCATATTGCTCAAGTGAGACCCTAAAAAGATATTCGCCTCACGTCTGCGATAAGGGCCGTCGCTTCTCGTGGATTACCGTGACTTTATAGTATATTGTAGTCAGTCGGGCTGTGGGTTCAGAGATGTAACTTTAGTATTCAACTCGGCCGGCAAACTTCCCGCCCCACGCCTCACAAGTGCGCTCGGGGTTATTTGCATCCACCTTCACCTTACTTGATCCTGGCGTCAAGTCGTATTGTCAGAGTTGCGAGGCTTATCACCAGTGGTCGGCGTTAGGTGTGCTATTTGGGGTGAATGACCTCAAACGTTATGAATAATATGGATATACCCCAGGATTCCGGGATTCGAAAATTCTATTGATTACCTATTAATTAATAGGTAGCAATATTTCCCTTTAATTGTTAGCTGTTAGTTTTTTCTTTCTCCCCCCACCTCGCGCCGAGTGCCGACCCGCTGACACCGATTTTGCGTTCTGCGCATCGGATTGCGCTAACTTTAGGGAAGCCAAAAATATTGACGCGAGTTAAATTTATGGATACACCAGCGAGCCTAGCATGACAGCCATTATGTGGACGCGCGCCGCGGAAAAAGCCGGACACAGCGATGCGGCATAAGTAGCTCTGTACCGCACTTTTCACGGCGCGTCCACATATTGGCTGTCATGCTAGGCCCGCAGGAGTATATAGGTGATACAATAGGTCTTATCAAGTTAAGAACAAATGGTGAAATTAGAAAGGTTTTATCAAAATAAGTATTTAAATAATACAAAAATCAAAAGTAATCATCTGATTTTATACAAATAAACTAAAACTATGGACCATTTCATTCTACCTATATCTTCTTCAGTAGAATAAGAACCAGAGCAGTCATCGTCATCATCATTGGTAAAAAAAATAACAATTATTTTCCCAATATTTTCCATTTTTAAAGAATTTCTTTTAACATTTAAGATCCATTTGTAAATAGACCTTGGGGTGCCTGGTGGGTCAACCAGGCACCCCGAGGGTTAAATACCAAGTTACGAATTAATTAATTAAATGCGAATCCCGGAAAATAAGATCTAATCCCAGAATAAGGTATGTCCATATTATGCTAGCATTCATGAATCCCGCGACATAGCACACCTAACGCCGACCACTGCTTATCACTGCGGTGCGTGGTACATGGGCTGTTTATTATGCGTACTAGGAGTGCAGTTACGGTGAGCTCACGTGACGAGTTTCAACTACGTGGTGGTATCAGTGACGAGTCGGTACTTGAGAAATGAAATGTAAGGTCAGCATTATTATGGAGATAAATAACTGGGAAGATATTATATGTGTCACAGTTAGTTGGTTAAATCAGGTTGGTTAAACTAACACCCTCAACTATTAAAGATCGACATTTAACCACGTCGCTAAAGTTCCGTCAGACAATTGAGTGAACGAAACGTTTAACGAGTTGTTCTAACTAAACGTTCTGCAACAAGACGCATTTCATCTTTGCAACCAATTGAGTTTTGTGAATCTACATGAGGGCGGCCTCGCTCCTCTCCGCTTCGCTCGGCTTCGGGTGGTTCATAATGTTGTGACCAAATTTGAAACAAAAAACCACTAAACACAACAAACCAACGTTTGTCAAAAAGATAGACTCTGAAAGCTGATTACGCTGGCCTGCTATAAGACAGATTGTTAAACGTTTTCGACGATGCTTTAGTTTTGTTTCAACCAATTGCGAATATGTATATGAAAGCTTTTTCTCAAAAATAATTTATGCAATCCTTCTTAAGGCGCCCGTCCAGCTAAAATGCCCAACAGATTGAGTTATTCCAGCAGATTGAGACACTACCTATCAAAGTCGGCGGCATCGGCAGAAAAGAATGCAGCTCATGAAGACTTCTATTATACTCCATAGGTGCGGCGATGGGCTAGCTCCCTGTCACGCTAAATGAAGTTGAATTAAATAATATTTGAATTGAATTACTTTGAGCTACATCTGGGCACAGTTGTGCCTCTGCCACTTCGTATGGCAAAAGGCGTGACGGGCCATGACGATGTTAGTTTATGTTGCAGTACTGAGGACTAACGCCAAGATTTACCATGTTTTTAAGATTAGAGTGAGAAATGCCCGCAGTGGCAATATTACTGGAAGCGATCCTATTCGCAATAAAACTCGGTCTTTGATATCGCGATTCGCGAAGGCGGCTATTCCAGCACTAATAAATTTCGACTGGACTCTGAATGTTTTTGATAAATGGCATAGATAAGCGGCGCAGGAGTCAACATGGTCATGGTCACTTGGTCAGTCTTTCCAATTTATTGCAGTCTCAAAATGTAATTGAAATTTTGATTACCTACTATATAGTATTGTATTATGATGATTAAACAAAGTATTTCACTACATTCAGCTCCAAGATTTGCGTTACGTTAATCGGTAGTTAGCATTATTTAGTAGTTGATTATACCAGTAGAGTAACAACGTGTTAAGTATAACAATATTGCACCATTATATCGTCATAAAATATATTTTATGTAGAATAAACGTGCTATAATTGAAAAAAAATCTTCACTTAAGTGTCCTATTATATTGTGAACTGCACACTCTGAAAGCGGAGTTTTGTGGCGTAAATTATTACAGGAAAACGAAACCTTTTATGAGCAAATGCGAGGAAACTTTTCTACGAAACTGTTTCTGCTAAACATATTATACGACTATGTTGCGGTGTTGCTACTGACTACGGAAATGGTTTGGTTGAAACGCCGCTCTTCAGTGCTATTGGTTAAAATCCTTGCTCGGGAAATAAAAACAACTCTCTGGTATTCTTAGATTTCTTACTGGTTTCCACAGTTTGAGGATGGAGCCTCCAGCCTGGAGGAAAGAGTATAATATACCTCAGATGAGAAATGCACAGGTTTTTTCCACAACTCACTTCTAATCGATATAACTTAGACTTACTAGACTAGACTGTGAACTGCCGCCCCGTTTAGAAAATGAAATCCCTGTCGATACCCGACTTTAGATCCAAGCATCCTCTCATCGCCAGTACAGACAATTTCTGTGGCTCAAACATAGTACTAATTAAAATGTCAATCAAGCGGCCATGTTCCTACTGAATCTGATCGGCAGTCGATTAAGTTTCAACCCCGCGTCGGCCTCAAAACGACTCAGAAATGTAGCATCATGGTGACCAATAATAACTATCAGAAAGTGCAGTTTCTGTATTCAGTGAAAGTATATGTATCTCTCGTAACAACTTTTATATTGCAATTATTGTACTGTAGCGCTGGTTCATTTTGTTTATTGTTTTTATATATATCACCGTTAAATTGTGAAACCCGCGAGATTACAGTCTAACTGTTTTAAATCCGTTAGATTATAATCTGTCGATAAATTGTGAACTCTGTACCGAACTTCATACAATACAACGCTTTAGTAGATAATTAAATTGTAAACTCGCGGTTACCAAACTAGAACATAAGTCACTATTTCAAAGCGCATACTTAAAGGTGTCAGATATAACTTCTTTTTTAAGTGTTCACACGATGTAATGGATTATGGCTTATTGATAGGCTCGCTTCGCTTGCCTAATAATATGCTTTGTTTAACCTTCACTAAAACAAATAATGAATTAGAGTTATTTGTGGATTAAAAAGTAAATACCATATAATATGAAGAATCTTTAACAATGAGCTTTGATGTATGATTTCATTTACAGATTATTGTTAGCATAGAGGTATATGTATAATAATATAATAGTGAATTGTTTTCATTATGAAAAACTACTAGGAACAAAATAACAAAGAGATTTATCTTTAAGGCGAGGTACGAATAATTACAAACCAAGGTCAACGAAGATTGCGGAAGTGAGAAGCAAATATAACTCGGGAACAGGAATAAGTGGGATGGCAATTGTGCGCTCGCGCCTAATCTGAATCAACGTAAGCGCCAAAACGGAAAAAAAAAATCATAAAAAATAAGCTATTCCAGGGAATTACATTTCAATCTTCAAATCGCTAATAACAACAATTCGCCGCATATTACAATTAATAGAAAGATCATATTTACTACTACTGCGGTAAAAAAGGAAAAAATATTGGAATAAAGGGTTGACTTTGGATTTATTTTCTATCGAGAAAATTTTATCCAAACAGGTTTTCCTTCATGAAAACCCTAGATTATACAGTCAAATTACATATACCAGAAATTGATTACGATTTGCCTAGTATTTCCTGAAATACACATGAAAAAAGCAGCCCCAATTTATTCATGAGGCGCCTTAAATCGTTTTGATGCTTTTGGGTTCAGAGGAATATTCACACTCGCACGTTAACTGGGTTGCCCAGTAGAATAACAGGATTACGTATTGTTATGTGAAATCGTATTGCCAGGGTCTGTCGTTCGATCGAGATGACGCACCTTATGAGGAGACATCAGATAACTGACTGAACAGAAGAAAACCAATAAGAGGCAAATAACACTCGACATGTGTAAGATAGATTACGATTATGTATTGTCCCATGACTAGATTTAGATCTGAATGCGTAGGAATGTTGAATTATGCGATGAGAAAATTGGCTACAGTAAAAAATCGCTTGTGATAAATACTATCAAATAAATTTACTTATAGTTCAGACCCGAGACCCGCCCAGCTAAATCCGTTTCTAACAAGATCGATATTATCAACTATATTTACTTAGGACTCAGACTAACTAAGGTACATTATGTTAGATGAGAGGCAGCTATACTACGAAACGTCCTTGTAGTACAAAAGGGAGGTGCTACTGTGATTTAGGTAGGCCAAAACGCTTGACCCCAGAATGTTCTACTTACCCAAAGTTGATTACCGAACCGTGGAGGAAACTCGCCGGAAAAAAAACTTGCAATGACCAACCCTCAGCTGGCTTGAAGAAGATTATTGAATTTTACTAACATAATCCGTATAGCGGCAGCTGTGGCCGGCGCGCTCGCGAGAATCATCCCTTCCTTTATATTTACTCAACTTCGGGCTCGGATAATGGTATATTTATTAAATGGAGATTCACTGTATTTAATATAAAAATATCTGCGGGATTTCTTGGGCATCTTTCATGTTTTTACGCGGTGTTGTGTTGTGTTGGTTCACACAAGTTGTTTAGTCCAAAGATAAGGATTTCGCTCCTACGTCGCGTACACACGTACCACAGCAGAATCGTAACTGTTCATGCTAGAATTCATGTTTTCAATAAAAATTTAATAATAAAGTCAGAAGTTGTAACGGTCATTTGTGATATGCAACTATAATTTAAGGTGACTGCAGACTTCGTTTAATTTTCAACACCATCTTTAGAATGGTGTACACAATGAAACTTATCACAACATCTTTTTCTAAAAATACTAATTAAGAAATAAATATAATAAAAGGATAGGTACACGACAGAAGCGCATCTCAACTGTCAAATAAAATTGAGACAAGAAAGAAAAGTGGATCTCCGAATGAAATTTTTTCTTTGATGCAAAGAATACAATTAATATACAAAATTCGATCCTTAATTAAAAAAAAATATTATTTGAATGGTACTTTTAATACTGTTCATCGGATTGTCAATAAAAAGCTCTATAATATTTTTCCATCCATGAATATTAAACATACGTGTATGTGTTTATCGCATCTCGAATCTTACTGGTACCCTTCCTTTCGGGTAGAGTAGAGAAAGTAGAGGCGAAAATGAGCGAATAATGTGATAGGACACCATCAGCCAAACGCCGTTTTTGAGTAATTACAAATTACTATTAAGGGCGGGCCCTAGGCAATCAGAACTTAATTTCATCCTTAACTTATTTTTAGAGGAAATTAAATAAAAATAAAAAAAGGTTGAAGCCAAGCTAAGCAAGTCTAACTGAGGAACATACTGTGATTAGATAAATAACAAGAACACAAATTCAGATGCGGTGCGAAATTGTACAATAAAAAATTGTGACAGACAGATTTTCTGGCAACTTTAGGAGACTTTTCTATCGAGCAAAATTAATAAAGTCACGCTGACACTCGTAAGAAACAAGCTAGTGAAAAAACTTACAGCAATAATACTCATCATTCCGAGTGATTTGTGTTTTGCTAAAGGCTGTTTTATCCTAGGGCGCCGTCTTAAGATTTAAGGCCTCTGGCTTTACAACCCTTTTGTGTGAACTAGAATTATTCTGTGAGAAAAAGAGATTAGGTTTATCTAACTAATACAAAGTAGCGACAATGACGCCTGCTAGCCTAGAATCCACTTTAAGTTTCATCACAGAGAAATATGAGAAAATTTACATTATGTTTTGTCATTAACTTTCTTTGACGTGGAGAAAGCCAGCAGACAAAAGTGAAATTGAATTTCGTCGAGCTCTGTCATTTCACTGAAATTCCAGACTTAGAGAGGAACATTTAACCTTTCAAAGTTAGCTGTCTGTCTGTGAACAGATGCTGTACTGTTTTGAATATGGCACGATTGTGTGGCAAAATGTATAGTTTCTTGGATATTATTACAACAAAAGAAGTGGGCTAGCCCCCTGTCACGCAAAATGGAGTACTGAATACCTGGCTAAAAGTAGGCACAGCTGTGACTCTGCCACCCTGTATGGAAAAAGGCGTGACGCTATGTTGTAACTCAAAATAAATCATTATAATACATGCATAACAAATGAAGATTCCGTGAAATTATCTACAAGGTTCTTTTATTTTGTTCTTTTCTTTGCCCTCGGGCGTCGTGTGACTTCGCTACATGGGTACGGATTTTCAACATTTTCGTATGAAACGGACAAAAACTTGTGTATATGAAGTTGTTGTTCAAAACATCAGAGTCAACTTTGACAAAACTCTTGCTTGATGTAAGTTTGCAGTGTTGTTGAGAATTTTCCTAATAAGAAACGAGTAGATTGGATGGTTTACTTTCATCTGTGAAATGGGTTCAACATCTTATAGGAGAATATACTTATGAAGTTTTTCTGGGAAACTACCCCATTTTCTATATTATTTTTCTTTTGATAAAATAGAACATCGGAAAAAAGCCTAAATTGACCAAGGCAAATCGAATTTGCACACGAAGGGTTCCTTGAATTATTCCTTGTATATCTTGGAATATTTAATTGTAGTTTATGAAACTGTTGCATAATGAGGGGTATTAAATAGTATCCCACAAGAGTTTTAGTACCTAGTCATGTGCTTGTGCGGTTTCATACACTACTTTATCTACTCTCATACATAAGTGTCTTTCATACAAAAATCAAAGTAAAAACACAACCATACATTTTGTTACGTTGACGTTTTGTTGCCGCCAAAACCCAGGATATCACACAGTGCATGCGCGGAGCATGGGCCACAGTATCAAAACTCAGATCAATGAACCTCTTTGTTTAAATCTTCCTGCAAGTATCAAACACTGAGTGGCTGTTTGGTTGTCAACTATAGTTAAAAAAAGTTAAACTTTCCAAAGATCTTTTGGCGCGCGATTACAGGTGGATGGAACTAATGTGAAAAGTCTGTACTTACTTGATGACAGACCAGTTGCATTAAGTTGCGTGGAGCTGGCGCCAGGAGGGCGGGTAATAAGCCAAAATATCGTTAGAAGACTATATCGTGACGTAATGGAAAAAAAGTTTTCTCTATAACATTATTTTTATTAATTTAGAAGCAGTGTTATATTTTTAGGGTTCCGTACCCGAAGGGTGCCAAACGGGACCCTATTACTGAGACTTCGCTGTCCGTCTGTCCGTCCGTCCGTCCGTCCGTCCGTCCGTCCGTCCGTCCGTCCGTCTGTCACCAGGCTGTATCTCATGAACCGTGGTAGCTAGACAGTTGAAATTTTCACAGATGATGTATTTCTGTTGCCGCTATAACAACAAATACTAAAAATCAAAAGAAATTTAATATTAAGGGGGCTCCCATACAACAAACGTGATTTTTTTGCTCATTTTTGCTCGATATTGATAATGGTAGCAGGTAGACGCTTAAAATGTTCACAATATATTGAGTATATTATTTACTTAAAAAATAAATAATTAAATTAAAATTAAATTAATATTTAGGGGGGGCTCCCATACATTTTTTGCGGTTTTTTATAGATAATGGCACGGAACCCTTCGTGCGCGAGTCCGACTCGCACTTGGCCGGTTATTTTCATTAGCTTATGGTATAGCGTTTATACGAGTAAAGTACGTTATTATGAATTTGATTTCAAGTTTGTAATTCGAACTTTATAACATGAGAGTAGATGTAGTAGTAGCAACAAGCTGCATGACAACAAAATGTTTAATTTATAGCTATGGATTTTCCCGAGAGTAGGTAGCTGCAGACCATTATGTAAAGAAACCGCTTTTTCCTCGCAATAAACGGTGCCTGAAGAACTTCATTGTTTCAGAGAAACGAGGGAGGTATAAGTAACTCTTGTAGGGTTACAAATGATCTAGCAATTTATTTGAAGTTTGACCTCTTCCTTAGGCCAAGAGTAATCTCAAAACATTTAGGCACTAAACCTGGTTTTGAAAACGATGTATACATATATGAAAAAATTTTAGGGTTTTTAGGGTTCCGTACTCGAAGGGTGCCAAACGGGACCCTATTACTGAGACTTCGCTGTCTGTCCGTCCGTCCGTCCGTCCATCCGTCTGTCTGTCACCAGGCTGTATCTCATGTACCGTGGTAGCTAGACAGTTGAAATTTTCACAGATGATGTATTTCTGTTGCCGCTATAACAAAAAATACTAAAAATCAAAAGAAATTTAATATTAAGGGGGGCTCCCATACAACAAACGTGATTTTTTTTGCTCATTTTTGCTCGATATTGATAATGTTAGCAGGTAGACGCTTAAAATGTTCACAATATATTGAGTATGTATATTATTTACTTAAAAAATAAATAATTAAATTAAAATTAAATTAATATTTAGGGGGTTACAAAATGTTTTTTTTTTTTTTGCGGTTTTTTATAGATAATGGTACGGAACCCTTCGTGCGCGAGTCCGACTCGCACTTGGCCAGTTATTCATATATGCCTCGTTTTCATATACTTCGTTTTCAAATATTAGCTCATATCATTGCTGAATTATTAAACTAAAGTAGGATACCTCAAACAGCGACATACATAACGGGGCCGTAGTGGTTACAACAGTTCACTTGTTTTGTTCAACACAAAGCATAAAATTGAGTGAGCTGCGGTCACCGATGCTAAGCTAGTGCAGTCATTGAACGCATCAAGTGTCACTCGATTTGGTTTGGTTTTTGATGACATCGTTTGAATGGATAGACGCATTAACTAAGTGCTAGTTGTGACCTGCGGCTTGGCCCCCGAAAAACTCTCAATTACGATTCATCCAAAACATTTCTATCTATCAACGCACTACCAATACCAGGGCCCGAATTCTACTGTCCACAAGCATACCACAAGCCTGGCACAAACTTCAATACGAGGTATTTGGTATTCTACTAAAACCGGAATCCAATTCACAAGCGCCAGAGTGAAGCCAGCGTACTTCGTATTCTATTGTCCAAAACGTACTTACGCTGGCGTCAAACTGGCGCCAGAGGGTCGTAAGTACGTTTTGGACAGTAGTATACGAAGTATGCTGGCGTCAAACTGGCGCCTGCGTAAGTACATTTTGGAGAATAGAATAGGAAGTACGCTGGCTTCACGCTGGTGCTTGTGAATTGGATTCCGGTTTTAGTAGAATACCAAATAACCTCGTATTGAAGTTTGTGCCAGGCTTGTGATCCTTGTGAACATTAGAATTCGGGCCCAGTTCAGTTTTGCAGATTAATTTTTATAGCTGGAAAAACGATACGAGAATGAGCTCTCTAAATTAAAAAGGGAGGGAACAACATTTTTTATAAGGGGGAAAGGTTTCAAAACTCTCAACTAGATAACTATTGTTAGTGCCGAATTAGGTTTTCCGTTTCTCTACGACTCGCAGAAGCACTATATAGTGTTTGACTTTGACAGTGACTACCAAGACGTCAATTAATGTCTATTGCAACTT
This sequence comes from Argyresthia albistria, assembly GCA_963457715.1. Classification (NCBI taxonomy): domain Eukaryota; kingdom Metazoa; phylum Arthropoda; class Insecta; order Lepidoptera; family Argyresthiidae; genus Argyresthia; species Argyresthia albistria. The sequence goes on along the minus strand of OY735264.1, from coordinate 6,227,307 downwards.
AATTTCCCTATTTTTAATGTCATTTTTGTTTCCTTTTCGGCCAGAAGAATGACAACAATCTCTAGTCTGAAAGGGTAGCCGTTTATTTTCCTTCATATTATGCTTCATTGTTGAAGCAGGCCTCGAAATGAAACCGATATTGCCCGTCGTTCACCATTACAATGATTTTGTACAATCACAACACAGTCAAACTACATCAATCGTAGTCACTAAGTTGCACGAAATAAGACCTATACATTCCATAAAAGGTAACTGGACGACTGTACTGAGATCGCGAGTAAATCTTGATAGTAGCCTCCATCAATGACGAGTATTATAAACACTACATTATTCTTCAATAGTTGTGGTGGTGCCTTGTGTTGGGGTATTCTATAGAAATAATTATATACTTTCATTGTATTGTTTGGTATAGCCATTTTATGTTAGAGAAAGTAATTATTTTCAGCTTATCATAAAGTACTAAAATTATCTCATCCCATGAATGTAAACAGTGGCAGAGAAGAAAGTTGTATGAAGACAGTATAAACTGAAGATTTTGTAGGTATTTCAAGTGGTCGATCTTCAAAATCTACAGGCAAGCTCTCACAAGTTTAAAATTCTACCCTCGCCCAGTTCGTTTTGGCCGGAAAAATTTGTAGTACCGCCGTCAAATAAATTCTTGTCACTCGTAAATACTTTGCATAGATTGGATTCAGGGGAATTCCCGCTACAAAGACGCCCGAGGGCTGTTCCAATAAAAGAGGACGATTGGATTGCTTTTGACAGAAAAGGCAATGCGCCGATCGTGATGCCAATTTTACTATTGTTTCCCATCAAAGGGGAAGGAATTGTGAATAACCTTAGAGTAACCGTTGCTCGCGGAACAAACTCGTTACATTATGTTTCATGAATCGAGCTGGTATAAGATCGGGATGGAGTACTTTAAGATTCGAAAATAAAGGCAGTACGAGGGCGAAACGACGTCGTTCCTCTTTTACGTCTGGTTCAATTCGTCTGTAGTACTTTTTTACGATGGAGCTGTTCCGTTTGCTTCGCAACGAACTCTTTACTTAGGTACTTATGCATGCACATAAAGTTGTCAGGGTAATTGTTTATTTACCAGCGTGTGGCGAGCGATTGGGCATGTTTGGCTCAGTGTCTGCCATAAATGCTTCGATCAAAGCATAAATGCAATAAAACATACACTTCTAATTGTTAAAATACATTTTAATTTCTGTATATTGTTTGTTGTTAGTATTAGATGACTGTCAAAACGTAGGCATAATAGGTTTGTGTCCAGGGTAATCAAATAAATTTCGGGACAAGTCTGAAGTTGAAGCATTGTACAAAATGGCTTGACATTCTCAGAATTGCATATTTCCAGCAATTATATTTTATAAAGTCACTTTTGTGAAAAAAGACAGCATTTGATTCCACTCACTACATGACGTCACGAAGTGCTTTTTCATAGAACTCGGGAACAAAAGTACCGTTTTGACAGTTCTCAAAAAGTATTTATTATGACTAGCAGGACTCAAGCCTATTGTGCCTCTGCCACCCCGCATGGGAAAGGCGATGATATTATGTTTTTGTCTACTTTTGGTACTTACAAACTTTGTACTTGTACGTTGTTTGTACTTACAAATGTTAGTTCTAATCGACAGTAATCCTCTTTCTGAAGTTCTTGCCTCGATTGATAAGGATAAGTATTGGTACCATTCATCAATGAATAAGCGCTTCGCTGGTATATGTAAGAGTATATCGGCCTTGTACGTCAAACGAACCCAGGCCATTCATTTAGTCCACCATTAAAAGGGAAGCTTTAACTACGGCTAATTTATGCAGCGCACGGTTTGCTCCGACAGATCACAGAGTATGGGTCCACTTTGAGCCAATTTCGGGCCGAAATCACTAATTCTGAATGTGTAATGTACCGGAAAATCTGTGCTGGTTATTGGAATTCACTGTGGAACTGGACAAGCAGCGTTCATGTTATTTCATGCTGGTCAGTGTTTTACTTTATACAATGGGTTTACAAGAGGATACCTACTTCAGTGAATGCCCGTTTTATTTACCTATTAACGGGGTTTATCAAAAGCATCCAATATCTCCAAGGTATAATCGGACTTATTTTCTTTAATAACTATGGTCAGTTTTATATTTATACTGTCAAGGCGATACAAAACTTTGTTTTAAATTTGCAATCGCTTACAACATCACATTAAGTAGGTAAGTGCACGTAGATAAAAACTACAAGTAGATAAAATGTAGGTTCATCAATACGAAACGGCTTACTTGGAAGTGGGGGTACCCACTTCCAAGTAAGCCGTTTCTGGAACATTTAAAATACAAAGTTACGATTTGTATGTTACTTTCATTATTTCGCCACTCTTCCTAACTCTTTAGTTTGTACAACTAGTCGCTTTGTGCTCGTACATGGTCAAAGTCGCAGAAACAGCAAACATCTTCACTTCATCTAAGGGGTGATCAGTTCGTTCTATTTAAATTATTGACTCTCTGGCTGTTAATGTAAAGAATTTGTTTATTTTTCAGGCAGATTTACAAAATTTACAAAATAAATTAATACGTTAAAAATGAATGAATGAATGAATTAAATGAATAAATGTAAAGTAAGCCTACACGACCGAAAAGTATTCAACTTACAAAATGTTTCTATTCTTACAAAGGTATAATTTATGGAAAGAATGCTCATGATTAGGAGGTTTTTGTAACAAGGCAAGGTAAATTTTCGTATTTTCATTGTGTTATTTAGAAAGAAAGTACGAAAGTATTTTCAGTATAGCTTCACTGCACAGAATTAGTGCTATCTTCCCCCGGGGTCGCCATGCCGCAACGAAGATGATAAGAGATAAACATTTTCCAGTTGCCCTATTTTACAAAAAGAGTAACATAGATCGCACAATTTGTGAGCTGTCGAAGATCCATCAGGATCTATTCGGCAATTTCACATCAGGTCATTATTCACGTTGATTAACATCCCGGATCACTCGGTAATCCGTCACTGTGAGGCCGGGCCCGCCTGATCATTATGTACCTACCTTCTCCGCGCTATCAGGGCTATACTTTTATGTTTACTTGATAATTATCTACAGAATCATTTACGAAGGGGTTAATTGTTAATGGATCCTATTTGTAAAGCATCTCGTGAAAAATCATCAATTATTCTAATAGTGTAGAGCCTGCACGAAAAATAAGTGACCTATTAGGCGTGATAAGTAACAAATCATAATAAATAAAATTCACATTTTAGTTGAAACGGGTAGCGGGTTCCCTATATTAGAAAGAGTATTTTTTTCAAGAGTTTATTTAGATATAGAGATAACGCGGCTAGGGAGTGGGTTTCGCAGAACTCAGGTGGTTAGTTTTTTATGGCCTGGTGAGAGACTCCCCTGGCAGGTCTTCTGTAGAGATGAAGGGCTGATCTTCAGCGTGACAAGAACAGGCGAAGGAGTGTGCAGTAGTGGCAGGAATAGGTGAAGAAAAGTAAAGGAAGCAGGTGCCAGGTGTCAGGTAGCGGGAACCAACGAGTGTGCGGAGAAACCAGAAACAAGGGAGTGCAGTGGAACCCTGACCAGACTGAGAACTTGAGATGAAAGAATGATTACAACGCTCCTCGATGCCCATAGTCGCACGCAGATGCCGCGGCGGGAAGCCTCGAGTTTAGCTAGCTATCAAGGGCGTTGTAATCGATCAGAAGCTGTAGGGATAGAGAGACCAGAGATATTTACATACAGAAACTAGAAAAGACTACGAGCTATACAATTATTTACGTACCCAAGCGGGGTGTAGAGTCAGGATATATTACAACACAAGACAACAGCACAAATAAGACTAGAATACAGATAAAAGCAGAAATAGACAGACGTGTAGCTACGTGCTCTCAGCTCAAAGCTCAAGGAAGGTGTGACCCAGAAAAATCGAAGAATTGCCATGACAGACGAGCTCCAGACTTGAATTCTGAGCTTTTGCTTTTTAGCAAACTAACCAGCCAGAAGGCATGCTAGACAAAATAGAAAGAAGTTACACCATGTTAAATGTTAAGCCCTAGACCCCACACTAGGATTCCCTGTATCGTGGGGTCTAGTCTCTTCCAGACCATTTACAGATAAAGGTGAATGGAACTTAATAAAAGTAAGGCTGGCAGTTTAATTTTTAGTAACTTTCCTTTTCTTTATAATTTTCTGAGAGAAATTGGGTATTTCCTGCAACACCTCCGCACTATACTAATGTATACACTTGTGTATGTACTCATTTGATGTTGTGCACTTAGATCTACCTGTTGTCAATTATTTCCTTTCCACCCTAGGTTTGCTAGAAGAAATCTCTTAATAGAGATAAGCTCGCCTTTGTCATGTGTTCTCAACTTTTTATTGTAAAATGTGTAATTTTGTGCAATGAAGAATATATGTATGTGTGTATGTATGACAAATTATCATCACACACAACCAACAAAATATAAGCTGTATGTATTGTAGGTTTGTAAACTTGACTAATCCATCCAACACGGAGCACATTCCACATCACCTAAAACAGCACTTAAGTGCAAAACTTTTCTCAGACGACATTCTCACTATAGCGATGTCCGCTAGACGCCATTAGTCGTAATTGTGGAATTGTAAGTGTTGATATAACTAAAATGTTCTAACCTGTCAGATCCCTCGTCATTTGAACCTTTCCCTCTATGTCTGATCCGTCCCTCGGGTCACGTGACACATTTCCATTGATACAAATACTGCAAAGGAAAATGTCGGAGATTTGAATTTGATATTGTTTTAGTTTGGTAAACACAAAGAGACAGAATTTATTAAACGAGCAGTGTTTGTATTAAAGAGACATTTGACTTTAGATGAAGTGATAATTATTGACTAAACGCTGATGGTGGGATACGCATGGCTAGTAACATTGCCATACAAGCACATACATTGCTTTGGCTCCACAGTAGGATACCCTATGTTACTTAAACCATTGCTATATTTTACGTAACACACATAATGCTATATTTCCAATCAGGGTTACAGGGTCACTGGAAAGTGTTCCACGGCTACCATAACACCTTTTCAAGTCCATCGTCTAACAGCCTCTTACCCAAAGTTACACGAAACGATTTTGAAGAACCTTCAAACGGTCGCGCAGCGTTGTCGTCGAATCGACCGCAATCGATATATTTAACTAAATTGGCAAGCATCTCATAGGACTGTCATTTGTTTCTTAAGCTAAGGATATGCATGCATAGATTTGGTTGTGTGCAACTCAGGGTTCTTCAAATACACCGCTGCCCGATTGTTTAGCTGACAACTCAAATACACCGCTGCCCGATTGTTTAGCTGACAACTCAAATACACCGCTGCCCGATTGTTTAGCTGACAACTCAAATACACCGCTGCTGCCCGATTGTTTAGCTGACAACTCAAATACACCGCTGCCCGATTGTTTAGCTGACAACTCAAATTTTGACGGGCATTCAAAGGTCCTTCTCCTATCACAATCGCGACAAAATGTGTCGCCACGAAACATCTGACGGCCATGAGTCGATTAATCGAGGCTTATGTTACGACAGTGTAGAGCGATGCTGCTGTTCGATTAATTTAATTCTCCCCACTTCACCTCACTTCTTTAACAAATGAAATAGCTCTACTCTCTAGGAACCGAACCATTAAAGCGTTTCGTCAAATGCTGTTGTTTTTGGCTGTATCTGTAACCGATCGGACATTTTGATTTATTCCCCGGATCAAGTCTTAAACTGTAATCTATCAGAAGTGGTCTGAAGGTTCCGGTTCTAGGGTGCATCCGAATTTGCAAAGCAATAAACAGATATTTTTAAGTAAAATACGTTTTACATTGAGCATGTATAGTTGCTACATTATAAACCATAGGTACTTATGCTATATTATAAATCATTAGGCTTGGTGTAGAAGTACCGACTAAAGTTGCACTGTATGCAAACCACTGTATGCAATCAACTTACCAATAATAATTTATTCAAGCAAAAGCATGACTGTTTTAAAACACACCTCAAGTTACTCTGACTAGAATAACTTCTATTCATAGCAAGTCTTCAAAGTTCTATAAACTCGATCAAATCAGACAAACTTGGAAGACGTGATAGTCCCCCAGAATCTCTCCCGTCGCGTACACTACATAATTTGTTAGTTTGTTTCGTATACGTCTCTCTAATAGTACAATATGTAGTAGATTTACTGCTATCCAGTATATTCATCTTTGGTTAGATCAATCCGTATTGGGGACGAGAACGATAGTGTATGAGAAGTTATTATGTTTAAATCCTTAAGGCTTAACCTAAATCTTCCATTTTATTTTCGGTTGCCTCGCAGAGCAGAACTCACTAAAAGGCTAAACTTGGTATACTTATAACGGTCGATATGTAAATATCGTTTATAGTGTCAGTAGTAATAATAAGATTTCGATATCGTGTTCTAGTTTACTCCGGTGGTTAACTTATAGTTAACAACAACAAAGTGTTACAACCACGAGACAACGTATGTCACTAGTATAAATTCTGTATTATAGCTGTGCCCCTACTTAACTTCGTTAGCTAAGACAAACAAACCGCTAAAGTTGAGATATTTAGTACTTTTAGAACAATGTGTGTAGGCCTCGTCAAAAGCAGGCCTACAAAAGCTGTACATCACAACGACGAGACGAGCACCACAACCAATTACTTAGACGTAACCCACATTACTGGAAGCTCTGAGAGTGAGACTATAACACGACTCATGCATGCAACACACATTTTCTTCATTTGAAGAATCTTTATTCATAGGAGGAACCTTTGTAGCATCATTTTGATGACTCTATGCTATTTGTCAATCGTCAACATCATTTGTCTGAAACAGGGTTTAACGAGATATTAATAATTTGTTTGTAAATAACTTTGTCTCAAATGATTATTAACCTACTCACTCTCTTCTATTGTAATTATAGTCCTATTGCAAACACCAAAAGATGTCCTAGTGATTTAGTACACCACACCGGAATATAACATTTTTATCATAACAATCTAAATAAGAGCGTGTAATAACACTGTATTGTATACGGCATCAGTCAAGTCAGAAACAAGATTACAATCTAATCAATCTGTGGGGAGTAGCCGATGATATCCAAGGATTAGTGCTTGATTTCCGTTCACAAACTGAATGTTAATTCAGTGAAATCAACATTCTCGGTCAATCGTCTTTTTCTCGTATGTGAATACACAATCATAATTTTTATAGGCTTACAGATGAATCTGTCACATAGATCTTATCGGAACTTCTTTAAACAGGCTGTACCATATACCAAATGCTACGAAACATTATCAGTAGCAGGCTAAAACAAACTAGACAGGTTTAATTCCAAACTAAGTTTGTAGCTGTGGTGTGGCGCGCACTCGCGACTAGATTGAACGACGAAGAAGACTGATCCTTGACTAGGAACACGGAATAATAAAAAACAGTGGAAGCCGCATACGCCTCGATTCCAACTCTAGGAACCGATGTCACCAACACTCACACTATCAAATCGTAAACTACAAAGGAATCTTGAAGCAGTAGCATTTTACTATCAGAACCGAATGTCGCCAACACAAAATGGAGCACTAAGGCATCTTTACCGCTTTTTTTCCTTTTACCCGATTTTGAGATTTGCACAACTGTCACAAATCACTGTGACGGACTGCGGCAAGTTAAGCGCAGCGGAGCATAATCATGGCACACTTGCCACGCCTACTTGACACTTCCACTGTTTTTAAAAGCTTTTTAACCGACTTCCCTAAGGAGGAGGTTTACAATTCGTCCGGATATTTGTTTTTTATTTTTTTTATTTTTTATGTATGTTCCCCGATAGCGCTTAGACGGATGGACCGATTTGGAAAATTATTTTTTTGTTTGAAAGGGTTTACCTTCCCATTGGTCCCATTGACACCAGGTCAGGATCTGATGATGGGATCCTGGAGAAATCGAGGGAACTCTTCAAATATTATAGGCAGACCTATAGTGATTTTTGTGTTTTTTAACCGACTTCCCAAAGGAGGAGGTTTACAATTCGTCCGGATATTTGTTTTTTATTTTTTATGTATGTTCCCCGATAGAGCCTAGACGGATGGACCGATTTGGAAAATTATTTTTTTGTTTGAAAGGGTTTACCTTCCCATTGGTCCCATTGACACCAGGTCAGGATCTGATGATGGGATCCTGGAGAAATCGAGGGAACTCTTCAAATATTATAGGCAGACCTATAGTGATTTTTGTGTTTTTCATAATAACTCGTGCAAATGCACATGGTAAGCATAATATTGTGATGCGGAACTGCTCATGAAGACCACATATGGCCACCAGATCTGCTCAATACTAGGTACAAATACAATGCGTGGCTGGCGGGCAGGCAACGCATAGCCTAAGCCGGTGGACCTAGAGCCATGAAACTTTGTACAGAGGTTCCTTAGTAGCGTGGGGTAGCACTGTGATGGGATTTGACAAAATTAATTCCCCAAGGGGGGGGGGGGGGTAAGGGGTTACAGTTTGTATTAAACTCAATCTAATCAAATAGGGTTTGTGGAAGTCGGTTTTTTCTAAAGTTTACTTTTTGTTTCAATTATCATAATAACTCGTGCAAATGCACATGGTAAGCATAATATTGTGATGCGGAACTGCTCATGAAGACCACATATGGCCACCAGATCTGCTCAATACTAGGTACAAATACAATGCGTGGCTGGCGGGCAGGCAACGCATAGCCTAAGCCGGTGGACCTAGAGCCATGAAACTTTGTACAGAGGTTCCTTAGTAGCGTGAGGTAGCATTGTGATGGGATTTGACAAAATTAATTCCCCAAGGGGGGGGGGGGGGGGGTAAGGGGTTACAGTTTGTATTAAACTCAATCTAATCAAATAGGGTTTGTGGAAGTCGGTTTTTTCTAAAGTTTACTTTTTGTTTCAATTATAGTTAACTTGCACTGTATGTATGTTTGGCTGGGTGGGTATCATGGTTCGCGTCAAAAATGTTGGCTTGAATTTGACCCACTTGCCGTTATCCGATTCAGCTGAAATTTTGTATACGTAAGTAAGTTGGATGACAATGCAATATTTGTTTAACTTGGAGCTGATCTGATGATGGAGACGGAAGGTGGCCATGGGAACTCTGTCATAAAACATTGCAACACCATCATGCTTGGGCTCGTCCGATTTGTCTTAACAAATACTTTGGTTCTAAAATATTTTTATGACATAGTGCTGATGCTGGAGCCTAAAGGTGGCCATGGGAACTCTGTTACCAAACGACGCAATCCTATTGTGTTTGGGCTCATTTGATTTGTATTGACAAGTACTTTGATCCTAGAATATTTTTTATGACGTGGAGATGATCTGATGCTGGAGCCGGAAGGTGGCCATGGAAACTCTGTCACCTAGCGACGCAATCCTATCGTGTTTGGTCTCATTTAATTCGTCTTGACAAGCACTCTTGTTCTAGATTAAATGTTTTGTCCTGTAATGATAAAGACTAAAAAGTTAAAAATAAATTAAAAGTAAAAAACAAAGCTTTTATTTAATGGCCAAAAAAAATAAAATAAAATTTCAATTCAATCAAATGCGTATGTCATTTTATTACATTACACAATTTATACGATATAAAAGCTGGATGCGGGATTTATCTCCAAGTCTGTTCAAATAGGTGCCTGCCTACCTAATTAAGTCTACACAAGTAAATCTCGCAACAAGCTTTGTTATCTTATAAATTGTGTAATGTAATAAAATGACGCATTTGATTGAATTGAAGTTTTAGTTTCTTCTTTTTAGGGAATTAAATAAAAGCTTTAATTAAAAATATTTTTTACTTTTAATTTATTATTATTCAGTGACTACGAATTACAAGGAAATCCAGACAAAGTCAGGCATTTAACCAATATTATCCAGAATCTCTTACAAATAGTTAATGTATTTTTTAACGATTGCCAATGTCGTCTTGGGCTGTTCATTACTCGAGCATTACTATGATGACGTGTTCAGATAGCTGCTATGGTCGCTATCCTGCAAAGCATTGAAAAATTGTTCTGTAATGAAGATACTGAGTACACAGAAAGAGTGACATGAGTGTCACTCTTTCTGTGTACTCATAATTATCACACCTGTCTCTATACTGACCCAATGCACGTTATAAGTTCAGTGTTTCCGACCCCAAGCTGATGTATAAAAGTTATGTCATAATAATACACCAACAAAAGCCATTACGATTTCCAGGTAATCCAAGTATCTAATAAATAAATAAATCTTGGCTTTTTGTAGAGTCAGTTACGTTGAATGAAAACCAAAGAGTATGAGGAAGCCTTGTTCTGTTGGCCGCAGGGTTTCCGTCTGCTGCCAACTTAGCAGCAGCTAATAGCTGTAAAGTTCAGTAACTTAGCTTCAGCTCGTACCACCTCAAACAAGGCGTTGATCTGACCTAATATATTTATCTTAATATAGGTTAGGAACTAGCTGCGAAGTTTCTACCTAACAGTTGAGTACATCTGCATCTATTGAATGAGAAGCGTCAGCACTAACTCAACATTGGAGAGGAATTAGATGCGATTTGCCGACGAATACCCGTCTTAAATGTTCCTTCTGTGTTTTAATGAATAGTAAATACCATTTTCTTGGCAGTTTTGAGTAATGCTACCTGGATTCAAATTCGTTGGTGGTTAATGAATGATGCTGCGCGGGTTTCACTTTCTGTAAGAAATAACGTAAGTTACTGAAGATAGCCTTTACGTGAATTCTGCAAAATTTGTCTAAATGCCATTGTTGCTTTACTACGCTAGGTACGTAAACATAGAGATATTTATTTGAGAAATAAAACTTAATAACATATTTTTTTCAATGTGTAAAGTCTCTAAAACAGCTCCGTGTACGCTCGCTTCTCACGCACGAAACACATTATCTCTCTCTATCATAAATATAGAAGGTATTTATATGTATTAGTGTATTTATGTTAGGTTTATTTATTTAATTTTATGTAATATTCATGTACTTCTTTATGTAGTATATAAGTATCTAATATTATGATTTATTTATATTTTATTTTTCACTTACTTGAGCACATAGGCCTACCTGTTCTGTATTTTATTTTTCTCTGTCCATCCTGGGTTTGCTGGAAGAGATCTCTTTTTAGAGATAAGCTTGCCTTTGTAAATTACTTCTCTGTATTTTCTGTTTTTTTGTCTTTTATGTGCAATAAATATATACGAAACACGTATTTGAATCAGGTTCTGATCAATGAACTAGGTTCCGACAGAATACCAGCGCTATAGGTCTTCCTGCAGCATATGCTGAGCCGGAACCGTTTAACCGTCGTCATACACAATACACTACCATTGAACGTTTTTGTGAAATGTTTACTTGTGCTTTATCTGTGTTCCGTGTTTTGTGTAAAATGACGTCTGAATAAACGTATATATTTTCTTATCTTATCTAAGTACTTAATTCATTTAAACGGTGATGGAAAACATCGTAAGTACCATGAAATATCCATAGCTGAGACAATGGGATACTAATGTCACGCAAAATAGGCACAAGTGGGCACAATTGTGTTCCTACCTACCCGTATGGGAAAAGGCGTAATCATAGTTAGATCCAACCAAATACACAACTATTGCTTCTCAAGTTGCCACAAGCTGTAGGCAACATATTTAGAGCTCGTCTAAGCTGAAATGACGCGCCCTACTCCTTGGTTTTGTATTACAATTAAATACAAAACCAAGGAGTGGGGCGCGTCATTTCAGCTTAGACGAGCTCTAACAAGATTCAGTCAACCTTATTTCCATCAAAGTCAACTACCATTATACCTAAATACAGTAAATACTTAGTAGGAGTTGGGTATATCAGCACTGCGTTCTCTATTCGCGATCAAAGTTCTCCCACCCCTCTCATCCCGACAAGTTCATTATTCACACTTAATAGTTCCCCGAAGAAACTTCGCAACTATAAAAACAATTCACGTGTGTGCAAGTCCCTGGCTCAAGCTAGTCATAAATATACTTTACACTTTCAGGAGCAATAAAGGAGGAGCATTCGTTCCACAAGAAACTATGCATGTAGAGTTTAGGGGTATAAATTGAGGCCCAGATGTACATGGGTGTCGTTTTATCAAAAAGTATAGGTAACTTCCATATTGACGTTACAGTTGATTCATATTTGCAGTGAAATAACAATTCTAGCAGCTAATATTGCTGCTGGTAATATTAAGTAAGGTAAGTATGACTAATATGCATGAAGTTTCCAACATTCATTAATCCATTATATTTCCCGCAGTATCGTAAAAGTATAACATCCTCTTGCGTTCCTCAAACAAAGTAGGTTACTCCTTAAATTAAATCGATACAGCTACTTGGAGAAATATGTTTTTCTTCTTCATTTTAATGCAGTTCGTGTAAACTAAAGTTTCCCTCATAATTCATGTAGTTTCTCAGATGCCATGGATGAGATTAAACCATTAGTAGTTCAATAGATTAAACCTCTTATTTATTAACCCTGACACAGGCAAGTTAATGAAGTTAATACGTAAAGGAATTTCCAAAATTAGATTAAATTACAGATTCCTCAAAGGATATTTTGGAATTAACTGTATAACTTTATACTATGTGAACTACATACGTCATCGGTGTCATCACAAGCAAGAAAAAAATAATCACGGTAAGTAATACATTTTCTGAATTTGATGGAACGGTGTAAAGTTTGCTGTCAGTTTGCTTGTAGAATCATTGTAGTGTATCATATGTAGAAACTACTACCAGCAGCTCTCAGCTCTAAGATGTGAGCTTAGTCTTAGTGACGACTAATATCAAAGTCACTTTCGCGCGATAGCTTTCAGAATCTTAAAATTCGGTACAATAGAAGGGTGACAAGTGACAGTACAAATACTCCATTGCATGAGAATATTAACAGATCCAAAGACCGGCGAATGAAATTCAAATACTATTGCGAACTTGAGTACCCAAGAGAATGGCTGTTAAAATAGCGAGTGCTATTAACATTGGAAAGACAAATATTGGAGTACCATCTTTGTTTATTTTTCACGTTACAGATTTTGAGACGTCTCCCTAAAGCCGAGCTCAGAATAATTCGTAATACCTTTCACCATAGAATTCATCGCCAAAAAATCATCCGAAGCACTAATGCCGAATCCGATACCTTTGTTGTATATCGTGAGGCTACAAATTGCCCCAGGCCTTGAGGTCACATTACGAAAGACAAGCTCAAGCTGTAAGGTGAGTAACACTGAAAGCGACGGTAAATTGTTTGCTAGCATCACATTACCGTTAGCATAATCAGGAGGAAACAGCTGCAGCTACGTTTCTTGAGAGCAATTTTATGAAAAAATCTCCATGCACACACAGACAATAGTTTTTTTTTATGTTTAGAGAATTGAGGTTACGCATAAACAGCTCTCAGCTCTGAAAGCAATCTCAAGTTCGTGAAAATGCCAGCCTGATATTGCGAAACCAACAATAAGACATCGCTCAGAGTGATTTATTATTAATGCAGCGAAATACCTCGATACTGATCACCATGATTTCCTATACCGTGTGGCATAGGCACTTTGAGCTAATGTTTAGCTAAACATACAACTTTTTTGTGATGAACAATTGAACATATCCTCCACCAAACGAGTGAGGCACAAAAGTAATGCCCCTGTCCTTCAAACCGACGAGGTGTAATGGCGAACAGCACTCTGCTCTATGTTGTAATGACCCACTGTGCACTAAATGAAAACGAGTGGCTTATCCCCAGGCTTTAGACCCGTGGGACTTCATACATGTGACTTCTAACACTGCGAACGTGGCGAATTGTATGTATAAGTAACGGCCGACCGATGCCGAGGTACAGTCACCAACAGAAAGAGCACGCAAGATACACAACAAGATTTACACACATTTTACACATTATAAACAACCAGTCTAATAGTATAGTCAAAGTGTTAACTTAAATGTTGACATCATTCTCGGTATATGTGTCTGGTTATTTAGGAATTGTAGTATTTTGTATCTGCTATGTAATAAAATTATAAAACTCTGTTTGAGGAGCTAGCGTACTCACTTTAATCTGATGACTGTTCTGGTGACTGTTCCATTAAAATATAAAATAAAATGCGATGAACAGTCGAAAAGAACATAAGTAATTTTTAGTGATTCTTCTGTGTGATGTGATCCCCAATGCCCATACGCTACCTTGAATGTCAATTGTATGACTCAAGGACACGGGCAGTAGCCTCAGCTTTTAGGTCCAGTGGGTTTAAGAGCATGTCATCATAACAGTCTGCCTAATGAGATTAATAAAAGCTGAGTTCGTGTGGCACTAAGCCAACAGCGCTGTGTCCGCTGCCGCGCCCAATTTAAAATGAAACGTTCATCTGAAAATTATGCAATTTCTACACAACATGACTCCCTAATGACAAGAGATTTTATAAAACATAATGTCGGCACCACACTTTGCTATGCGTTATTTGTTATGTGCGTATTCGGCCGCATACGGCGAAGTGTGGAGGGGTTATTCGTCTATATTTGCTTTATTCGCACGCATGGACGGGCATACCTATTTGGTTTTCACTTACACGAATATTTGGGCGCGAATCGCTTATAGCTGTATAACGAATACCGCATAGCTAAGTTTGGTGCCGCCATAAGAGATAAGATTTTATAAACCTAATACAAGTAGAAGTTGAGCCGAGGTATGAAAAAATAAAAAACCAAGGTCAACGAAGATTGCGGAAGTGAGAAGCAAATATTACTCGGGAATAGGAACAATTGGGATGGCAATTGTGCGCTCGCACCTAATCTGAATGAATTTATGCCCCAAAACGAAAAAAAAAAACATAAAAAAGCTATTTCAAATCGCTAGTAACAACAATTACCCACATATTAAAATTAATAGAAGATCATATTTATTACGACTGCCGTAAATTAGGAAAAAATATTGGTAAAAGGTTGCCTTTGGATTTATTTTCTATCCAGATTTTATGCAAACACGTTTTCCAACATGAAAACCCTAGATTATATAGTCAAATTACATATACCAGAAATTGACTACGACTTGCCGAGTATTTCCTGAAATACACATGAAAAAAGCACCCCTAATTTATTTGTGAGGCGCCTACATATCTGTTATCTTAAATTAAAAATAGGCCTTTAAAATAGGTACTTATGTAATTCATGTTGCAACATTGATTCTGATACATGATATCTATGCATATTTTATATTCCTTGCAACAAGTATCTTGGTTTTGATAATAAACAATAATCATACTTAATAATAAAATACTTAATAGTTCTATTGATATTTTATAATGCCACCGTGAAATTGTGAAACCAGTTAGATTACAATCTTACGTATTGTA
This sequence comes from Argyresthia albistria, assembly GCA_963457715.1. Lineage (NCBI taxonomy): Eukaryota > Metazoa > Arthropoda > Insecta > Lepidoptera > Argyresthiidae > Argyresthia > Argyresthia albistria. The sequence goes on along the minus strand of OY735264.1, from coordinate 6,211,945 downwards.
ATCCGTTAGATTGTAATCTGTCTTTAAACTGCAAACGGTACCGTTCTTCTTACAATATATACATATCGCGTGAGTTGATAAGCTGAAATGATGAATATCTGGGCAAAGGGTGAGTTGGGGTAGGTGAAGGATAAAGGGGGTGAGCGAAGCAAATCCCCGTTCATCCTTCGTGTTAGGTTGACTTAAGCGCCTAGTGGGAAAACAAACGGCTCCACCACCTTACGCCGAATTTGTAAGTAAGTAAGTAAGTATTTGTTTGTGACCGTTGCTTATGGCAAGCAGTGCAAATCCCGAGTCGGTCTGTTCAGTCACAACACAAGAGAAAATGTGACTCCCAGAACACACTGCAGCTGTAATAAAGATCTAAAGAGATGAAAAGACCAAAGATGATGATGATGAGGTTGACTTGTAAGTAGGTACCAAAAAAAAAATTGGTCAAGTGCGGGTCGGACTCGCACACGAAGGCTTGCGCACCATCGTCGTCTCTGCCTAAAACGGCAATACCTTCAAAATCGCCGTCAGTCGTCTTTTGCTATTAAAAAAATTCAACCGCTATTGTATTGAAACTGATTCTCAACTAATCTCAACACCCTTTTTTCGTATCGTATATATCGTGAATTTCAGTAGGTATATTTTTTGTTGTTGCAGCAATAGAAATACACATTCTGTAAAAAAAACAACTCTTTAGCTATCACGGTTCGTGCTGTAGGACCCGATGACAGACAGACGGACGGACAGACAGACAGCGGAGCCTAGTAATAGGGTCTCGTTTGGCACCCTTGGGTACGGAACCCTAAAAATCATAAATACCTAATAATAACCCTGTCGATCTTGTTTACAATTTATCGACAGATTATATTCTAACGTTTTTTCCCGTTAGATTGTAATCTCACGGTTTTTACAAAAGCGAAGACGGACATGAAAACGATCCATACGCGTTTTGATTAACTAGACTACAAAACAATAGTTCAAACTTCAAACCCTATTGGATATATTGCATAATTCTAAACTCTATTTGTTTCGAATAATTTATACTGAGATACCCTTATCGGCATTGGTGGGCGAGTTTGAATATCATTTGTTTATCGTTTTAGCAATAAATTACATTTTATCACATAGCAGAATTATAATAAAGTTTGAGAAGCGGAGTATCCGATCAAATTGATTTGATAATTATCAACTTGTTGGTATTGTATAATGATATCAGTACCAGTATGTATAATTTATAATTATAGCAGTACATACCTTAGGGGGTACCTTATGTAAATAACCCATTTATAAATCTCTCAATGATTGACGTGCATTATTTTCTATGAAATACCTAAAATTTTCATATAATTAAAAGCTTTTATTTAACTTGCACTGTATGTATGTTTGTTTGTTTGTTTGTTTGTTTGTTTGTGGGTATCACGGTTCGCGTCAAAAATGTCGGCTTGAATTTGACCCACTTCCCGTTATCCGATTGAGCTGAAATTTTGCATACGTATGTAAGTTGGATGACAATGCAATATTTTTTTGACTTGGAGCTGATCTGATGCTGGAGCCGGAAGGTGGCCATGGGAACCCTGTTACCAAACGACGCAATCCTATTGTGTTTGGGCTCATTTGATTTATATTGACAAGTACTTTGATCCTAGAATATTTTTTATGACATGGAGCTGATCTGATGCTGGAGCCGGAAGGTGGCCATGGGAACCCTGTTACCAAACGACGCAATCCTATTGTGTTTAGGCTGACTTGATTTATATTGACAAGTACTTTGATTCTAGAATATTTTTTATGACATGGAGCTGATCTGATGCTGGAGCCGGAAGGTGGCCATGGGAACCCTGTTACCAAACGACGCAATCCTATTGTGTTTAGGCTGATTTGATTTATATTGACAAGTACTTTGATTCTAGATTTTTTTTATGACATGTGTTGGATTATTCGATTGAGAATCGATTGTACAAAAACTAATCTGTGAAACCGCCACACTGTATTTAAAAAGTTAGTTCATAGCTGTGTTATAAAAGGCGTTGCAACCGCTCAGTCCCTCCTTGTTTCTGGTGTGTTCTCAAGCTGATAGGACATAGTCGTATAGCCTTCCAAGTACGTAAATTCCCGCCAATATAAGGAATTGAGTTAAACTACTAAACCGTCGTTTCTCTAAATCTTAACTCTGCAAATAGGCTCATACCCAATAGGTTATGTGCCCAGGTGCCGCGAAATGAATCTACTGTGCAAATATTAGCTAAATTTCAAAAATGGAAACGAAGAGACCAAAACGTAACATCCAACCTTTTGCTGGTGAAAAATACGCAGCATGGAAGTTTCGAATTCGCGCGTTACTAAGTGAGATGAACTTAATGAAAGTGATTGACGAAGAACCCCCAAAATGATAATAAAAGTCTCAACGCGCTGTACGAGCGAAAAAGTATTGCAACGCAGTTAGCATTACGTAAGACGTTACTTGCGCTGAAACTTCAAAGTGATCTTCCCCTCGTGAGCCACTTCACCACATTCGACGAGCTGATTTCGGAGTTGTTGGCGGCCGGCGCAAAACTTGATGAGACTGACAAGTTCATGCGGCGGCGCAGCTGAACGAAGAATCGACGCCCGCGCCAGATGAGTTCTCAGGCTTTGCATTCATGACGGGCTACTACCAACAAGAGGACGAGCGATTGGAGATTAGGATAACGATCCTGTTGGACTCTGGAGCGTCCAACCACATCATAAACAGGGAAGTTTTCTTCTACATCTGCTCAAACCTAACCACACCATGTATAGTCTAACCCGTAGTTTACGAGATTATCCCACACACTCGAAGTAGTTGTTGAAGTTATGCGTTAAACCAGAATTATTACTGGATTACTATTTATTGATGTTACCAGGTATACAGTTGTATAAAGACTCAGCTAAGCTATAGTTAAATATCATACAAGTCAGTTCGCATGACGCGTGACTTAAACTAGGTTGCTGATCACAATATTATGCGGCGTGACCGTACACACCAGTTAAAATTTTAATTGCTAAAACTGGACAATTTATTTCAGCTACGAAGAAGGGATCAATTCAAGTTGTGAGCGATACAGGTGCTTTTCTTCCCCGAAGTGCCGTACAACGGCTGCTGTCGGTGTCCAAAATGCAGCGAGCCAGCCTGAGCGTTGTTTTCGACCAACATGGAGCCCACATCACTGACTGAGGTGGTAAGAAGCTCATGAATGGTATGTGTTGAAACAACTTATTTGCTATAATGTTATCTGTGATAGTGCATCGCTCTGTTTCCCAAATATGCACGAACAACAGTGACTATGAATTATGGCATCAACGATTGAGTAAAAATAAATTCCAGGAAATAAAAGGCATTGATATGATGGACGATATAAAACTAATTGAATCAGTGGTTCCTAACGAAAAATTGTGTGAACCGTGCATTACTGGAAAACAGACGCGACTGCCCTTAAACCCAAATGTTACTGTTTTTTTTGAAAATTGGATCGCGATTTTGAAATTTAACACTTTAAGATAATATTGAAATCCAATGAAACAAAATTGGTCGTTTTAGCGATCGGTAGTAACAGAGAGTAAGGATAAATAGCCAGTAAAGCCACCATTGTATATTGTGCATTCAGATGTGTGCGCGCCTATCACTCCTCCAACAATTGATAACAAAAATTACTTTTGTTTGTCGATCAATTCACACACTATTGCGTAACTTACCTGATAAATAACTTATAAATCAGATGTGTTCGCTTGTTTCAAAGACTTTTTGCAAAGTGTGAAGCTAAATTCAATTTAAAATTAGTAAATCTCTACTGTGATAACGGTGGCGAGTATTTATCGACCGAGATAAAAAAAAAAAAAAAAAAAATTGCGTGCAAAAAGGTATATATATCATTTAACGGTTCCACGAACGCCTCAACTCAATGGTGTTTCAGAGCGTACGGTAAAAACGATAACTGAGAAAGCCCATGCTATGATTCATGTCAGGAGGCAAAGTTAGATAAAGTATTTTGGGGCGAACCAGTTTTAACTGCAGTGCATTTAAATCTAACACCAATGAGGGCATTAAAAAAATATAATCTCAGACACCATATGAGTTATGGCATGGTAAAAGCCGGTTCTAAAATACCTAAGGGTTTTTGGTACTACAGTCTATGTCCATAATAAAACCAGTAAGGCAAAGTTTGACGACAAATGGTTAAAAAAAAAAAAACTGGTGGGCTATGAACCAAACGGATATAAAGTTTGGAGTGTAGAATGCGAAAGGTTTGTGACTGTGATAAAAGTTATAATAAATGAGACAAATTTCCAACCAAGGAATCCAGGCCTAAGTTTAAGCCTGAAGAGAATGTTCAAAATTCTCATGACAAAACTGATAATAATGATGGTCTATCTAAATCAGTGTCAAAGTCTCAGTGTAGAAATAACTCTGATGCAGATCAGGTGAAATCTGACCACAGTCCAAACACAATTCGTAAATTATGTAGTGACCCAGACCCAAAAACGCAAAATAATGATATACCTATTAAAATCACAGATGAGAGTAAAAGCACAGATTAATAAAAAGGTAAAAGTAATTAATTGAGGAGGAGCGATAGAATCAGAGGTCAGTGTTTGTTATGATCTTATGATGAAACTGATGATGAATATTTACCAGTGTGCTCAATCATTGATTTGTAAAGTACCTAGTTCATTTGAAAAGATAAAAACTAGAGAAGATAGAATTCATTGGGATAGCGCAATAAAATATGAATTAAACTCCCTTAAGAAAAATAATACTTGGTCAATACAATACCAATTGTAAATGGATTTTCACTATCAAACATAACGAATATGAAAAACCTTTAAGATATAAAGCTCGACTTGTAGCTAGAGGTTTCAGTCAAGAATATCTCGTAGACTACAATGAAACATTTGCGCCTGTAGCTTGCTAGTTTTAGATTGATAATTACTTTTTGCAAATCAAAATAACTTACTGGTTCATCATTTAGATGTTAAAACTGCCTTTTTAAATGGTAAGTTAAATGAAAAAAATCTACATGGAAATTCCTGAAGGGTAATTTATACAGGCAACAAAGTATGCAAGCAGGCTGCAAGATGTTGGTTTGAAGTCTTTGAGCAATCCCTAAAAGAGAAAGGTTTCAAAATTCGGATGTTGATAAGTGTATATATATATATATATATTAGATAAAGGAGAAATTCATAAAAACATTTATATAGTACTATACGTCGATGATTTAGTCGTTGCGTGTGCGATGTCCAAACAATGAATAATTTTAAAATGTATCTAATGAGAAAATTTAAAATGACTCATATGAATGAGATAAAATTATTTCTAGGTATAAGAATAACTAGATAAAATGGTACATTAGATCAAAGTTTGTATATAAAACCAATACTGTGTAAATATAATATGCAGGACTGCAATCCAGCAAGTACTCCTCTAGAAAGTAAACCTAATTATGAGGCTCTGAATTCAGACGTTAAATATGATGCGCCCTGTAAAATCCTTACAGGCTGTTTGATGTATGTTATGCTATGTACTCGGCCAGATCTAAGTGCGAGTGTCAATATATTGAGCAGATACACAAATAAGAATAATAAGGAGTTGTGGCAATGTCTTAAAAGAATGCTTATATACCTGAAGGGCACAATTGATTTAAAATTAGTGTATAAAAGAGGTAATTTTGAGAATGTACTGTGTGGGGGGTATGCAGATTCCGATTGAGGTGGAGATAAAAGTGATAGACATAGTACAACAGGATATATATTTTAGTCTTTCCATAATTGTACAATAAAATGGTGTACAGAAAGTGTACAGAATGTCTAAGAAACAGTCCTCCGTTGCAGCTTCTTCGACAGAAGCGGAATATATGGCACTGTATGAGGCTGTAAAGGCAGCTTTATGGTTAAAATCACTAATGTTAAGCAATAACATACAAATTGTAACACCCATTTTTGAAGCAATAACGGCTGTATCAGTGTTGCGAAGAATCCTACAAGCCACAAAAGGTCCAAGCATATAGATATTAAATATTACTTGACCCGTGAAAAAGTAGAGAAAAATGTAATTAAATTAAATTACATTCCAACAGGTGCACAACTGGCACATCTGATGACGAAGCCGCTACCTACAAACAGTTTTCAAAAATTAAGAGTGGAAATGGGTCTACAATAAATGTTTATTGTGTTACAAATATGTACATTAACAAAATCATTGTTTAAAAATGATAATATTAAGTTAAATTATTATGACATGATCTGACTAGGTTTTTCTGGGTTTTCCCTAGTCCTTGCAACGAATGTTGGATCATAACAATATATAATTACTCCCAGCAGTTACTTGGAAGGAAATATGTTCTGTGTAGGTATTGCAATATGTATACCTTAATTATAAAATGATTTCAAAATCATGATCAGTTTTTGAGGGGGCGTGTTGGATTATTCGATTGAGAATCGATTGTACAAAAACTAATCTGTGAAACCGCCACACTGTATTTAAAAAGTTAGTTCATAGCTGTGTTATAAAAGGCGTTGCAACCGCTCAGTCCCTCCTTGTTTCTGGTGTGTTCTCAAGCTGATAGGACATAGTCGTATAGCCTTCCAAGTACGTAAATTCCCGCCAATATAAGGAATTGAGTTAAACTACTAAACCGTCGTTTCTCTAAATCTTAACTCTGCAAATAGGCTCATACCCAATAACATGGAGCTGATCTGATGCTGGAGCCGGAAGGAGGCCATGGGAACCCTGTTACCAAACGACGCAATCCTATTGTGTTTGGGCTCATTTGATTTATATTGACAAGTACTTTGATCCTAGAATATTTTTATGACATGGAGCTGATCTGATGCTGGAGCCGGAAGGTGGCCATGGGAACCCTGTTACCAAACGACGCAATCCTATTGTGTTTGGGCTCATTTGATTTATATTGACAAGTACTTTGATTCTAGATTATTTTTTATGACATGGAGCTGATCTGATGCTGGAGCCGGAAGGTGGCCATGGGAACCCTGTTACCAAACGACGCAATCCTATTGTGTTTGGGCTCATTTGATTTATATTGACAAGTACTTTGATCCTAGAATATTTTTTATGACATGGAGCTGATCTGATGCTGCAGCCTGAAGCTGGCCATGGGAACCCTGTTACCACACGACACAATCCTATTGTGTTTGGGCTCATTTGATTTATATTGACAAGTACTTTGATCCTAGAATATTTTTTATGACATGGAGCTGATCTGATGCTGGAGCCGGAAGGTGGCCATGGGAACTCTGTTACCAAACGACGCAATCCTATCGTGTTTGGTCTCATTTGATTCGTCTTCACAAGCACTCTGATTCTAGATTAGATTTTTTGTCCAGGCCCCCGATTCTCGCGCTATCGAGATCATCTCCCCAGTCAAGATATCTGTTTTGATACCGCCTAAATCCGTCGAAAATTATCTCGATTTATATTTATTATGATCGAAAACGGGTCGAGATATCTCGGTTGGTCGAAAGGCAAGTCGTAAGAATAGCTTTTTCTTGTTTTTGATAGAGATTTCGGTATCTCAAAATCGATATTTCGACCATGGACATGATCTCGCTAGCGCCAGAATTGTCTCGCTGCAATGATAAAGACTAAAAAGTTAAAAATAAATTAAAAGTAAAAAAACATTTTAAACAAAGCTTTTATTTAATGCCCTAAAAATAAGAAAATAAAATTTCGATTCAATCAAATGCGTTATTTTATTAAATTACACAATTAATACGATATAAAAGCTTGTTGCGGGAGTTATCTCCAAGTCTGTGCAAATAGTCCCTACCACCTGATTAAGTCTACACAAGTAAATCTCGCTACAAGCTTTGTTATCGTATTAATTGTGTAATTTAATAAAATAACGCATTTGATTGAATCGAAATTTTATTTTCTTATTTTTAGGGCATTAAATAAAAGCTTTGTTTAAAATGTTTTTTTACTTTTAATTTATTTTACTTAGACGTCCTTTCTACCTTGTTGGAAGACAAAACGTTCTTTTTTGCTTTAAAATTTAGCTTTATAATTAAATAGGCTTTATATTATTATATTTTTTTCTGGTTTAGAATGTTGTTGATCAGATAAAATTATAAATAAATAAAGACTTATTTATTATTATGACTAAGTTGTTTTCAAACCAACAAGTTTATTAATTCTGCTTACGATGCCTTTTCTCCTCTCCCATCCATAAACGGATGATATATTGCGGCGTAATCGAGTAAAGTAGAGACAAATTCGTTCCTTCATCGGATTACTACAATGTTATTTCGCTGAAACGAGTAAATGTAATTACGAAGGCAATGCAAGGAGTTATAAATTATTTATTATGTCATTAGTGATAATAACAATATCATTTTTTTTCCGCCCCAAAGTAGAGAAGCTCAAGCAGTCATCATATTACGCGGGCCTTGGATATTATGAAAAACCGTAGCGGACGGACCCCATGCATGCTTAAATTTTCGACCAGCAGTAAATTCTAGTTTCAAAAAAGGCACTTAAAAAAACGGTACTGGATTCTACGGCATTCTAACTAAAAACGTGTTTCTACAGTATAGAACTGCATGAAGAAACACAGTATAAGTCTTTCTTCCCCAAACAAAATTACGTCATCAATTCCGAGATAGCCTATTCTGTACGATCCCGGTAGCATAAAAGCGACGCGATAATAAATAAACTATTTTCTATGTTATAAATCGTGTGCATCTACAAGAAAACGGCTTTATGCAGATTTCATTGCACTCGGTGCCGCATGCCGGGGTGACAGTCTACGACTAAAACTGCGAGCGGCTACTATGAAACATTCAACTTATCGCGTAGATATGTAAATAAATTGTAGAGAAAATAATGTATGCGACAATTTTGTTATTTTAGGGTTCCGTTAGAGAAGCAAGGAACCCTAATAGTTTCGTCAAGTGTGCCTGTCTGTCTGTCCGTCCGTATGTCACAGCAACTTTATTCCTAGGACTACAAAGTTGAAACTTGGTATTTAGATGTATACTGTAAACCGCATTACGATTTTTATTCAAAAATTGAAAATAATAAATATTAAGGGGGGCTCCACATATGGTTGTCTAATTATAAATAGCTCACAATATTTATTGCAACTAAGTGTGTGTACTAAAGATCATTTCTGATATTATTTCACTCATTGACTAAACTAGAATGACGGCATGTCATACTTTACCGGTAGCATATTATGTACCGATACAATGCATTTTATATGTACGAGTCTTTGAAACGTTTTATTATTTGGGGCCAAAGTCACAAAGTTGAGAAGGTTATTTTACTGTAGTATTTATTTAGGAATGTCGATCAACCCGAGTCATTTACATTGTAGCATGTCAGTAAACGGGTCTACAAAGCAAACAATACACTGTAAACAATATCGAACGTTTTAGTTCTGTATATTGAACGCTGTTTGCAATGCCACCTCTTTGTTTAGTCGTATATTATTGATAAGCCAAAGCCCGGCAGACAAATGAAATGAAAGCATGTTTAATCAGCCAACTCAAGAGCACAGACTTTCTAACAATATTTTGGCTCGTGAGCGACGTTTTCAGGGAGGCGCAAGTTCTATGCAAACTTAATGCAACGAACCTGTCAGCAATAGTTAGTTTCACCTGTCAAAAGATCTGTCATCAAAATGACTAGACAAGGAATTATTCTTATTTTTAATCTAAACTTTAGAATTATCTCCTAAGTGGCAGGACTCGACGTGTCAAGCTACTCTGATATAATTCCACAAGACAAACTTCTCCGCGACTTGATGTGCGGAATGAGCTGGCTCAACTAATTATCATAAAGTTTTAATGTCGCACTCCAGCCACTTTTGGCGACCACTATCAACGTTTTAGTTTAACTCACTTGGGGAAACTTCAAAGTTTTAGGTGGTAAGGCTGTTAGTAGAAAGTTAAGGGTCGTATTTGAGTTTAAAAAAATCAGGTCTTTTTATGCTTTTTCTAATATAAAATCTTTTTCACACTTGTAACTGCAAAAATGTTTGATAATTACGTATTGCTTAAAGTTTTTTTTTAATCTACAAAGTTGATAAAAGAACTGCCAAGAAGCATCAGCCCTAATTATTTTTTTCTTTAGTGTAATCATGAGCCATCGGGCAACGTTCTCTAATTGGTTAATTACTCGGGGCTACTTATTTAAGAAATCAAGGAAGCCTTTAGGAAAACAGCTTCCGGTCGTTTTCTGGTGCATAAAATCCAGTTAATTAAAACAGAAAAGGAGGAAATGAAGGTCCATGAAATTTTTGCTTGCCCTTTCCTCCGTGTATGGAAATAGACGTGACGTCATTTAATAAAAAAAGATAGCAAGGAGGGCAATTCTCGCCCATTAGAATTTGAAAGCGTACACGACAATATTGTCATTTTTATATGAAATAAAGTAGACAGTTGGCGTCTACGCTTTGAGAATTTGCCTCGAGATTCAGGTAAATTCTGTACATAATATTACTAGGAATCTTATACAGGTGGTACACAAAAAAACAATTGTTATTTTCAGCTTAAAGTGATACCAGTTTATAGAAGTCTCTCTATTACTCGTTAGAAACAATTTTCTTTAATTGAAGACAAAACCGTTTTCAACATGAGCAATTTCGCCTCGCAGCGTGCCCCGCTCTGTGTGATTAAAAAAGTAGAAAGAAAATAAATGGATTTCCTCGCGAAGTTTTATTTATATCCGTGCTAGTTCCGAGCCGTATAGAGAAGAGAGACGGTGGCGGGCCGGGCCGGGCCGGTGTCCAGAATCCGCAATGAGCCGGACAATGGATCATCCGGATATTGCCTGTCAGCTGCTATCTACCCCCTATGTACACAGCACTAAACGGTTTCTAGGTCGCTCGCCCTGAACTGCATAGGAAAATTCATTTGTGGTAAACTAGATACATAAGTAGGTAATATTATATGAAATAATCGGTCAAGTGCGAGTTGGACTCTCCCATGAAGGGTTCCGTACCATCGTACAAGATCCAAGTGCCTGACAGTTATTACGAGAATATTTTTCATCTCGTTATTTTGCTATACAAATTAAAAAAATACGACCAAATTGAGAACCCCCTCCTTTTGTGAAGTTTGTTAAAAAAAGGTACTCTCAGGGTGCAGAACTTCACTAACTTACATTTAAATATAACAATTATAACCTTGCCCAGCGACGGCGGCGAAAGTGATCTGGCTCAAATTTTCTATTTAAATTAACTTTTTCATTAAATTATTATTATTTTAAATTGAAATGTATATAAATCTGTAATTATGTAAAAATAAATAGATTTCACAATAAAACTAATTGCGTTGTTGGGGTACCCCTTAGCGGTCAAGACCCCGTCTGCTAGAAGCTAAAAAGGTAGAATTTATATTACACATTTTCAGACAATACGTTTTCAGAAATATACCAGCTAAAGCGAGCATTTAATAAAATTTTTGGAAGATTCATTAGTATTTCTTAGTATTTCGAGCGTCTAATTGAGTTTGTTCTTCTGTCATTAAATAATTTTTCAAGTAAATTTTAAAGTAAATTTTATTTTTTTGACATTGTTAATTATAATTGTGTTTATATTTTTGAATTTGAGCATTTTTCAACGTTTAGCGGACCTTCTAAAATTACGAGCTCTACGGTTGCTACTATATCTACTGACAACAATTATTAGTAAAATAATACAGGATGTAACAGATGGGTGTAGTCATATTTTGGGGGGATGTTAGGGAGACCATTCTGAGCAACTGTTACTATGAAATCGATTTGATCAGAGCAAGTTTATTTTTCATTGCTCCATACGTTTTGGTCCGAGTGGTCAACTGATTTGTATAGAGAAGTGAAAATTAAAGTTGCTCCGATCAAATCAGTTTCATGGAAAAAGTTGCTCAGAATGATGTCCCTAACAACCCCCTAAAATATGACTTCACTTTTCTTTTACACCCTTTAAAGTAGACCTGGATATTATTCTCACTTAATTTAGGTTAGCATTTCTTTTATTTGTTAAAAAAAAAAATCTGCGAGAAATACATTAATACCAACAAATACAGTAAATTTTCATCATCAAAAATGATCAATATACTGCGTTCCCATCTCGTTTGGTCTAAATCTAAACAAAAGCTTGTTTTGATTTCATAATTTGAATATCTAAAACAAATATTTTTACCAATCCACACCACATCTGTTTATTTTTAAAACAGACGTATAACACGTAAATTGTAAATTCAAATATTTTCACCTCATTGCTTAGATTCGAGAGCTGCTGAAATTGTATTTTCCCTTTGGTACCGATTGTTTTACCACTGGAACGTGCCTGCGGTCGCCAGCTCATGTGCAATTGCTGCAATTGACCGCAATTATATTGTTATTTCAATCTGCTCATTTTAATCAATTCTGTATGAAAATACCATATAATTTTCATTTTAATCTCCTCAACGATCATATAAAAGACGTGCTTAAAAGATGAATGCTAAATGAGCATTACCTATATAATGGTGACTGTACGACTGTACGAGAATACAAAACTTCAAGTCTCTATGGCTTAATTCTATTCCCTGACTACAGCTTGAATATAAAAACTTTTCAATTTGAAGACGGATATAAATTAACTTGGTAATTGATCTTAACTAAGCTGAGCTTTGCACTATATTTAATCAAACGAGCCCCTGAGATTAAAGCGATCTGTTTGAAGCTCAGCAGGTCAGACCTATTTCCAAAATGAACGTACTATATAAAATTATAAAATTGTGTAAGTACTTGAGCCACTGTTGTGCGTCCGCATTGGCCCTGGCAGAATACCAGCGTCACAGATTCGTCTGTGACATTGCTGAGTCAGGGCCATTTCACTGCCGTGGTACAGTCACATAACCACACAGCTGTAGGTACCTACTGTTTTTTGTTGTTATTAATTATGTGTGTGTACCATGTCAAATGAATAAATGAATTATCTATCTAAATATTACTATGTTGGTTAAGCAAAGTGTGTGGGAACCTACGTCTGTGGGTATATAAGAAGTAATTGTTCCTTGCTTAGTCGATGCATATTTAGAGTTTACAATAAGTCTTTAGATTAATCAGTCGAATAGCGCTACAGGCACTCCCACCAAAACATCAAAATAAATAATATTTTGGTTTACGTATTAGTTATAATACCTAACTATTGATGTGCCGTTGCCGGCAATATTGCAATTTGTTGGAATATAATGTATGGGGCAAGTTATAACGTGTATTGGATAGGAACGCAATATCTGCTGCCGAGGCTGGTATACAAATCATAAACCTTTAAAGGGCTATTACATTTCCCTGAATAAGTGCACTTTCTGCCTGACCCTAATTAGGGCCCCAATTAGGTGTAGTGTAAAAACGAGCATCCCTAATAAGGGCCCTAAATGAGTGCAATTTTTTGGGGGCCCTAACTAGAGCCCTAATTAGGTGTAGTATAATAACGAGCATCCTTAATTAGGGTCCTAATTAAGGCCTAATTAGGGCGCAGTGTAATAGATCCTTTAGCAGGGAAAGTGACCATTATATCTGTAATATTTTTTTTGATTTGTTGATGTTTCACAGCATGTAATTAAAACAATAATATAAACAGGTAGTGCCAGTTACGAAACATAAAATATCCATTAGAAAATAAATAATTTGTTAACACAGTTTATAGCTTTGCACAGACAGTCAGGATAAAAAGTACTGCAGGCATGCATGGGGGAACGAGAAGACTGTGATTTTTAAAGTGTACAAATGGCTCGTGGGCGTGTGGCAACATAGCAAGTTGGATAACAATGCGAAATGGTTCCGGGTATTTGTAGGACGACCGTCGTAAATGTTTAGTCGGGTACTGGAGATCGGTTTATCTTATTTTGAAGAGATTGCGTGGAGGGGACAAAACATTTCGTGTTTATGTTAACGACGCCTCGGGACCATGCACTATTTGTGGAACTCGTGCTTACCTATGTAATTTCTACAAGAGCGGCCATAGGATTATGCGGCTTGGTTGTTACTTGATGTACCATTCAATAATACTTCTAATCTGCTGAACAAAAACTATTTTTAAAATTACTTTTATTCGTAATACAACGAAAAAAATAATCGTTCGTTCATTCAAATCTTTTATTTTTTTAAACAATATTAAATGAGGATCGAAATGAAACCATCAACAGCCATTATGAATTTATTAACTTATTTTAGAAGGAACAGTTTACTTGAATCACTAAATAAGTGGTTTTTATTATTATTATTTATTTCTGAACCTTCACTGAGCCAGCGTGGTGGAGTATGGCTCAATCTTACTCGTATCCGGGTAAAGGCCTGGGCCCCTCGCTGGGGACATTAATGAGCTACATTTACTTTGTAATTTTAATTTCACTTTACTATCAATCCACGAATTTTCACATACGCGCTGACAATAAAGTTTAAGTTTAACGATATAATTGAAATAAAGCCCTAACTAACTACGTAAAGACAAAAAAGTGTTTATTTCCCTATATAATTTTATGTATACTTCTTTTAGTGACAACTTTCTCAACTCGCATGTAATTTATATAAGACGTCTCAAAGAGAGTCCGAAGTGCTTCTTTCCGATCGGAAAAGTTGGAAACTTCTTTAATGCGCATCTTAGTCTGACTAAATTTACAGACTTCGAGGTACTTAACTTACCTGCCTAATTGCTTGTTACTAACTTTTGCAGTTGTAGAGCTCGTCTAAGCTGAAATGACGCGCCCCACTCCTTGGTTTTGTATTACAATAAAATACAAAACCAAGGAGTGGGGCGCGTCATTTCAGCTTAGACGAGATCTTTTTGAAGTCTGAACGTCTGTAGTTAAACTGTATTGTTCGGGTCTTGTTGCCTTTTTAATTCAATTTTATTGAATTTTAATTTTAATTTCTTTATTTCCATTAGAAGATTCACATTTTGGTTAAACCCTTGACCGCACACTAGGATTCTCTGTATCAAGGGGTCTAGTCTCTTCCAGACCATTTAAAAATAAATTTGTATGGAACTTAATTCTATAAAAAACAAAAGAACATAAGCAAGCATTTGCTGTGAAGCAAAAGTTAGAACAAAAATCAGAAGTTGGTGTACCTGCTAGCCCTACGACTACGAGTCTTGGGGTCGGACATTAACCGGGCTTTTGGCCACTGAGCAGGTTGAGTAACTGTGTGGTGTTAGTGTGGAATGTAGTGAGTGTGTAAAGATTTTATTTCGAGAATGCTTTCTATTTTAGAATAGTCAAGTTTTTGCAGCCATCCAAAGAGTAGCTTCTTAAACCTGAACCTGCTTAGATGTATTTATCTTTAGTTCCGCATTTGTCTTGGTATAGAGATAAGGACCTTGGAACGTGAAGAAACTTTGTGCGAAACAAGTGCGTATCCGGGGGCATTTCCATCACACTCGACGTGCTGCGACATCAGCAGCAGTGTCGAGAGCAGATTTGTGATATTTAAGAACCACAGCGGTGACATATAATTGCGGTACCCTAAGACGCTTGCAATCTTGGTAAAAGCAATCAGTGATACCGAAATGGTTTGCAGAAGGCTACTATGAGAAAAGCTCTCTGTGCGTATTCAATTCTGATGAAGTCTGTTTTGGCAGCTGCTCCCCAAATCAGGATGCCATAGGTTAAGATGGATTCGCAGAGGGCAATATAGACGAGCCTCCGAATATTGATATCAGCAACCTGCCGAAGTCGTCTAAACATGTACATAGTTTTTTAACTCGACAGGATAATGATGCAATCTGCTTCCCCCATGTCAGCCGTTCGTCAATAATTATCCCCAGGTATTTGATGCTATGAACTTGATCGAGAGTTGGACACATACAGGAGGGTTTATTGTTGTCTCTACATGAGTGCATCTTTATATTAGTATCAGCAGTTGGAGCCGTTTTTTGCGTAATTCTAAAGCAAATTATTTTGGTTTTGTTATTGTAACAACTCTAAAAATACCTAGTCCTTAATCACGTATATTATATTTTAACGTCTGGATTTTGGGATAGAATATTTGAAACTCAAAATAAAGTAAGGGTAAACCTAATGCATAAGCCAAAACCATCAATCTCGATGATAAATACACGTCTCACTACTCTTTTCAGTCCCAATACGGGGCACATTTAAAGTTTATTTGACACGAGAAACCTCGGGAGTCAGTAGCGGGCACGTCGTCGCTCCACCAATGCGCTGCATTACGGTATCTTGTTCTAGACTGAGTATATTGAACGCTCACAAGAGGGCCTGATGAGAGTTTACGTGCAAGACGTTCAATCTTTGGGCTGATACTGAATAGACTGGTACCTAATGTACAGAGAGAGATGTATAGGTAGAAAGTTTGAGTCATATGCAAAACACTGGGTGGAATGAATGAAGAAAAGTGTATAATTGTGGAATGAAATGCTTAAATTTTCACGATCAATCAATATCAATGTTAATTTTCTTCATTTGGCCTCAGTCTGCATGAAATATGGCTGGCAAATATCATAGTTTTTCAACAAAGGACTATTCACAGATTCACTGCCCTTTATCGCAGTCGGGCGCAACGAAGAATTCAATATATTTTTTTCCCACTGCTGGGCAAAGGCCTCCCCATGTTGCAACCACTATAAATTATATATGTACTTGTAAAATTCTAACTGCCCACAGAAATATGCTCAATTCAATCCTACCTAGGCGCAAGTAATATTTGAATTCTATATAGGTACCCAAAATTCCGAGTAAATATAAATATTTTGTTTAATAGGGCGGTGTTTTTGACCCATCATTTCTAAAAAGCTGACCCCAAAGTGTGTAGATTCAAAGTTATATTAAAATAAAACACCCAGGCCCGACACAATGTTTTACTTGTTTTCTTGATATGCTGATAACTTTTGAGTTCGAACCACTGAACCGATTTCATATAATTGAAACAAAAAGCAAACTTTAGAAAAAACCGACTTCCACAAACCCTATTTGATTAGATTGAGTTTAATACAAACTGTAACCCCTTATCCCCCCACCCTTGGGGAATTAATTTTGTCAAATCCCATCTCAGTGCTACCCCACGCTACTAAGGAACCTCTGTACAAAGTTTCATGGCTCTAGGTCCACCGGTTTAGGCTATGCGTTGCCTGCCCGTCAGCCACGCATTGTATTTGTAGGTACCTAGTATTGAGCAGATCTGGTGGTCATATGTGGTCTTCATCAGCAGTTCCGCATCACAATATTATGCTTACCATGTGCATTTGCACGAGTTATTATGAAAAACACAAAAATCACTATAGGTCTGCCTATAATATTTGAAGAGTTCCCTCAATTTCTCCAGGATCCCATCATCAGACCCTGACCTGGTGTCAATGGGACCACCCTTGAGGTATTACCTATACGCCGAAAAAAGATTTGTTCAAATCGGTTCATAATTGGCGGAGTTATCGCGTAACAAACATAGAAAAAAAAAAACGTACGGGTCGAATTGAGAACCTCCTCCTTTTTTTGAAGTCGGTTGAATACATGGGAATCATGCTACTACCAGAGGTGGTGATTATCAAAAGGTAACATGTCCAGTGTCCACATGGTCCAGATGTGACCTCCTCCTCCTCCTTGACAGAAAACTGCATGCATTGATATGTGTCCATTCATTTGAACGCTAGGGTGTCGCGGACAGACCTACAGACACACACACACATACACAAAAAGGAAGACGCTTCAAATATAACACCGCTATTCTTCGTCGGAATTTAAAAAGGAACTTGTTTTCCCTGTTATGCGAGCTTAGCATAGGCGGAAGGAAGGAAGGATGCGGCAGATTTGTGTGTCAGTCTGAAGTACGGTACTTTCCGCATCACCTACCTTCTTGCTCGCAGTAAATGTATTTCTGATAGAACGTCGAACCGCCCCTGAGTCTGGATGCATGCCAAGTCCTTTTATTTCAACACGATAAAACGTCGAGCATAAAAGCAGCCATTGTCTAAAGATTTCAGCCTACACCACTCTCAGCTCTTGAGAGTTGTCTCAGCTGTGTCATTCATATACTCACAATGATGGTTTCGCCACATAAAATCTACATATAATGTTCACGCGATTGAGATAACGCAATAGGAATAGGGAATAATCAAATATGATTCTGAAGTAAATGTGTATACAAACACACTAATTAATATGCAATGTTGTGACTACATTACCATTTAAAAGTAAATAAATTTAGCCCATTAATGTCCCCACCTAAGGTCACAGGACTTTACCCGGATACGAGTAAGATTGTGCCATATACTTAAAATATTCCACCACGCTGGTTCAGTGTGGGTTGGTAGAGAGGTTTTACTACTACCACATATATTTTCGTATATATTTATTGCACATAAAAGACAAAAAAAAAAAACAGAAAATACAGAGAAGTAATTTACAAAGGTAAGCTTATCCCTAAAGAGAGATCTCTCCCAGCAAACCCAGGATGGACAGAGAAAAATAAAATACAGAACAGGTAGGCCTATGTGCTCAGTTAAGAGAAAAATAAAACATAAATAAATCATAATATTACTAATCAACTGATTATACTACATAAAGAAGTACATGAATATTACATAAAATAAGCTTAAACATAAAAGCTTAGAAAAGGGCCTCCATAAGCTTATGTATTTAGATTGCCCTCGTGGGTTTTATTATTAATTGCGATGTCTAGATACGATACCGATATGGAATGAGATTTGTGGCAAATAGACACCTTTACAAAAACATGATGTATAAATAAAACAACTCATACAACTAGACTTTATAGACAAACGGTAAAATTTTACTTTACATTGTTTCTGCAAACGGCATCCGGAAAAAATAGTATATGTGTAGATGAAGCTCAGTTTCCGAAACATTTGTAATAGCCTGGTCAAATTAAGTAAGCAAATCAGACCGAATAATTCGTGTAGTTTTGAAAATTGGAGTTATTCTTTGAGGTGTCCAGATGAACCTACCAAAAGTCCCGAGGCCCTGGGGGGTGAGCCAGCGGCGGGGGAGTGGGGGAAGGTTTATAAATAACTAAATGATTACTAAATTCTACCTTAACTTAAAGATTTTGTATTTGTATTTATTGAACTTATTTGAACCCTAGGATTCTTACTTGTAAACCTGTACTTCCGAACGGGCGGTAGTATACAAAAATATTAATATTATATATTGACGTTGACTAAGCAATCTGTATAATTTTATGGTCAATATTTTTTTTTACTTTGACTTTGACTTTAAACCCATCGACTTTGGGGTTCATTTAATTCGTTTATCATTTATACATTATAGTAATAGCATTTATAGCAGCCATTCTACGTTTAATCATGTGGCGTTATGTGAACAAAAGATTTCCTTTGGCAGGTTTGATCTGTAGGTCCAAAGGATGGATTTAAGAAGTGGAGCCACTTGGAATTCTGATGCAGGGGAAATTGGGAGAGGAGCAAAGTTTGTATGGACAAAAAAATAAACTTGACCTACGAAGCTGTCATTTGGCAGCTATGTAGTTTAAAGATTCAGGAGGTAAGTTCAGTATTTTTTCAAAGTTCTGCCTCCACGAGGGGCAAAAAGGGGGCTGAAATTTGTATGAAATACAAATAAAAACTTTACCTATGAAGCTGTAATTTCGCAGGTAGGTAGTTTAAAAATCTAGGACGTATGTTCAGTATTATTATTTTTTATTCTGCCCTTCCCCCTGCAAAGGGCAAAAAATAATAATTTAGTTATCAACTTTTTTACAATAATTATAGGCTAACAACATATAGTCCGGTCAAACTAGGCTTAAAGATAGGAGTAGATAGGAGTACCCTTGCATAAATTCCCAGGAAGCTAAAAATTTTGCATGAACGTTGGGGACACCATTATAATGAAATTTTGAAAAGTCCCCATCGATCTCGTAAGCGCAAAATGTTTTATTCAAGGTCAAAGTTCGAAAACGGTTTTTTTTGCACACTACCTTTAAGCCTAATTTGACCGGACTATATGTTGACAGTAGATTTCTTTGAATGATCAATCTATTGTAATGTAAATAGCGGAATGACGGCCCTGAGTGGTTGCAGGATTGCGGAGCGCAAGATGTTCGCAAAAATAGTGGATACCCGGCTTTACAAGGCGCTGCGATGGATGCTTCAATCAGCTCAACACCCATCCCGTGTTCTTAAAAAAGTCCTTTTTCGGCTTCAAAAGACCCCGGACTCATTGTCCCGTAAAACAGATTTATCCCTTTTCATAATAAACATCTCACAAAGCTGGATTTTAATTAATAAACCATCTTTCTGAGCCCATGCGGAAAACGGTACGGTACTATCTTTGTTAAGTTATAATTGGGTTAAATAAGAAAAGTATTCTCATTGGGTGCACGTCGAAATATACCTATCAACAAGATAAACATTGCATCAATTATTTATTTATTTATATAACGTTTATTCATGAAAAAAAAACACTTAAATACGTAATTTAAGTCTGCCAAACTGCTAGGCAGTTTGTCGGCAGATAAATCCACCCATTGAGATAATGACCAGGTTTTTGATCATTACCTTTCGGCTCAACATTTAAAAAGTAATTATTAATAATAAAGCAGTGTTACGTTATTGTTCAGACATACTTAAATAGAGTACAGACAGAGATAATAGTAATAGTAATAGTTACTTAAGATATCATCAAAATATCTCATTCTTATGCCCGGCGTGCATCTTTAGACCTACTTTACTAACTTTGGTGGCAGGATGTATCTAAATACTAATTAGGGTAGCACTCTCCAAGTATCCACACAACTTAGAAGCACTATTACTTGGTTAGACGCCATGCCATGCCAGGAGTTCGTAAACGACTCGATGATTTAGTACCGAACCACCTAAATTAGAAGCATGTGTTCAGGTCCTGGCGTCGCGTACGAAATTGCGTGCCAGTGGCTAATAGCCAGGGCGCAAAAAAACTTGTTTTGACTTGTCGACGGTGCCGAGACGCACCCGCGCGCGTACAAACTAAACAATTCCGCGCTCTCGCTATAGACACTGCCAAGCCATATCCGTACGCGACTCGCTACTCAGTGCATCAACGATAAATTGATTTCAGTGAAATTACTCACTAATAATACAATTTTGTCCAACTCACAGACGTATAACGTCGGCAACAACTCCTGGAGTATGATTCTAAATGACAGATGTTAAATTTGACCGTTCAAATAAAAAATTACATCCGGAGTGACTTTTTATTAATGAGGGGGAAAGAATTTCATTGATCTGAGGCCCTACTACAGACTGAATCAGTAGATGTCTGACAGACATTAGTGTATAAATTATGCAACACCTAATGGATATGTTACTATTACTAAGGATAATTTGTATGGAAATCAAACACTGATTGCTAACATTGTTGTTCGCAGCTGCTATACGCATCAGCTTCCGGATTGAATGACAGCTCAATGACTCATACTTTATACTTTATTGCACACAAATCAATACATTATGACAATTAAAAATGGAAATGACATGTACAAAGGTGAGCTTATCTCTATCGAGAGATTTCTTCCAGTAAACCCAGGATGGAAAGGATAAATAAATCAACAATAGGTAGATCCAAGTGTACAACATCAAATACTTAAGTAAAAAAATAATAATATAAAAAATAATAATAATAATATAAACTACATACAAATACGTACATATATAACAGAATTAATGAATATAAATAGGAAATAAAACATACATAAATACAAATACTTAAATTTTATATGGAAGAGAAAGGTAGTGTTCTTTCAAACGACTTTTAAATATTCCGAGTGATGGACTGTCTCTAATGGCACTAGCTTGTCATACACTCATATTACTTTATTATTATTTCTGCAAGATTGGTGGAAGTGGGAAAAAACCGTAGGTTAGTTGATCCAAGTATTAGGAAGTCTACAGGCTAGCTTTAGAGCAAGTCTAGAACAACGCCTTCTTTGAGCCTGGCGCGAGCTTTGTTTGATGCCAACTTAACGAAATGCGCTGCTATGACCTAACTACAGTACTATGCTACAGTTTGAATGATTCTGATAGAAATGTTAGGTCGCTAAAGGTATAAAGCCGGGCAAAGAAAACAGGGCTTTACTTTAAGAGCACCATATAAAGGCTCTTTATTCGGTAGTCTGAGAACTTAATTAACCCTTTTCAAATTCATGTTTTATAGATATTCGCCAAACTCAAATGGACATTTGACCAATCGCAACGTGATTATTTCTCAAGGGATTTGAAAAGAAATCGGGACAATATGTACACATGCATACACATACTCGTATGTGGCTTTAGCCTGGTAAAATTAAGTAAATCAGACCGAATATTTCGTGTATAAGATATTTCTAATAGTTTTCGAGATACAAGCAAAAACTGAAAACAGAATCCTCCCTCCCCTTCCCCGTGGCTTTAGCCTGGTAAAATTAAGTAAATCAGACCGAATATTTCGTGTATAAGATATTTCTAATAGTTTTCGAGATACAAGCAAAAACTGAAAACAGAATCCTCCCTCCCCTTCCCCGTGGCTTTAGCCTGGTAAAATTAAGTAAATCAGACCGAATATTTCGTGTATAAGATATTTCTAATAGTTTTCGAGATACAAGCAAAAACTGAAAACAGAATCCTCCCTCCCCTTCCCCGTGGCTTTAGCCTGGTAAAATTAAGTAAATCAGACCGAATATTTCGTGTATAAGATATTTCTAATAGTTTTCGAGATACAAGCAAAAACTGAAAACAGAATCCTCCCTCCCCTTCCCCGTGGCTTTAGCCTGGTAAAATTAAGTAAATCAGACCGAATATTTCGTGTATAAGATATTTCTAATAGTTTTCGAGATACAAGCAAAAACTGAAAACAGAATCCTCCCTCCCCTTCCCCGTGGCTTTAGCCTGGTAAAATTAAGTAAATCAGACCGAATATTTCGTGTATAAGATATTTCTAATAGTTTTCGAGATACAAGCAAAAACTGAAAACAGAATCCTCCCTCCCCTTCCCCGTGGCTTTAGCCTGGTAAAATTAAGTAAATCAGACCGAATATTTCGTGTATAAGATATTTCTAATAGTTTTCGAGATACAAGCAAAAACTGAAAACAGAATCCTCCCTCCCCTTCCCCGTGGCTTTAGCCTGGTAAAATTAAGTAAATCAGACCGAATATTTCGTGTATAATAATAGATATTTCTAATAGTTTTCGAGATACAAGCAAAAACTGAAAACAGAATCCTCCCTCTCCCCTCCCCGCTGGACATTCTGAATATCTTGACTACTCGAAGAATATCTCAAACCAACCAATTTTCTAAATTACACGTATTATTCGGTCTGATCGACGATTTTTGAGCTTATTTTCCTATACTAGGTAAGTCCTTATTGTTTCACGCCTGTATCCGAAGTCCGAACTATTAGGTGAACAAATTCTTTTGGTAGACAATGTAGTTTTAAACAAGTTCATGTATTTTATTCGTGAGTCTGCACATGTCTGCACGTTGCTTGGCGGGAATGACAACATCATTCGGACCGCACAGTTGCTTATTTAACGCGAGGTCCGCAGCCACCACACAGAGCTTTCCGACTCTTCACTGTTAAGTAAGAGACTTTATAAGCTAGGTAAGGTATACTTTGTAATACTTTGTATCAAAATGCCCAACATATTATTTGAGGTGGAACTATTATCAGTATATGGAGCTGAATCCAGAGCAAAACGTATTGTCGTGAGTAGCAAAAGAATTACTTGACTTGGACGCTTGGACGCTAGACGCTTGGGACGGAAATATTTTTATTTCTATGTTGTATATTTAAATATCTTTGACTCTATTCTTGAAATATAAACTAACTCTAATTTAATTCTTCAAATTCCAGAGTGACCTGAATTTTCCAAGAAGATGCGATAGGTACATACATTAATGTATCTACAGCTGTGATTAAGTAACCAGGAAAAAGTGGAGTTATTTTATAAAACTAAAATTTTCATGAAAAGTTATTTGCATGGAAATGATGAGGCAGAAATGAGCAGTGTCTTTAGCATCGTGAACGAATTCAAATGTATTGTTACGGTTTCGCATTTAATAAAGTGATTATACGTACATTACCTAAGTATGTATGTATTTGTAGTGTAAGAATAACGTCACAGTTTTCCAGTTCCCAAGCGGAGTGGCGGAGGCACAGTAAAGTTGCGCTTGCGGCTACAGTTGGCTAGCTATATTACTGCATTTTCGTGACAGTGGCTGGTCCACCGTCGTCGCAGGGTTTCGGAGTTGATTGTGAAAAACGTAAACGCGTACCTAATCGAAGGACTGTCGAAAGTTCCAGAATCCGAGAGTGGGCGGACTTGAAGCCTGCAGTGTCAGGACGTCTGAAGCACGACAACTCTTGATTAATAGCTCCCATCTCCTCGTCTCCGTCTACTGATTGATTACATTGTAATCTTGTTTGCGACCGGAGGATGATCGTGGCCGTGATATCTCGCATATACTTATCGCTTATATTTAAATGAGGAAAATAAAAAGCTTCAAAATGTGTCTAGATAATGTCCAAAAGCTCTTTGGAAGATTTTTGGGAAGTAGTTTGAAAGTTTACCAGAATTATATGGTAAGTTTCTTATTTATTTGAACAGATACATGTTATAACAAAGTTAGTTCGTCTTGATTACATACAATACAATTACTTAGTTAGGCTGAGTAGAACAACAAACTACTTACAGTTTAGCAGTTGAAATAAAACCAATTCTGAGAAAAACAAATTAAGTTTATTTCATAGAATACTTTGCATCAGCTCCGAGGGATTAGCTGATGATAACCTCTTCTGTATTTTCGAAAAGAACAACCTGAAAATAGTACGGCAGGAAGCGTTTTACATAAATAACCAGTAAAACGCTTTTTACTAAATAAAGGATTGTGTCTTTTAGTTCTCAGGTTCTCTCCAAGCTGCTAATTGACGTTGTAACACAGAAAATATTTATGAAATGCGTAATTAATTTATTCTTCCATATTGAAGATCAAAAGCCTCAAAAGAGCTAAATTAATTTTGTAAGAAACCTCATCTCATTACTCAGAGAAGCCAAATAATAATTAAGGTAGTAGGAAATTTGATTTAATAGACAGGCGTTAATTGAATTCGTATGAGTAATTAATTTCGTAACACATGTGTGTATGTGCACATAATCGTTTTATACCTACCAACAAAATATGTCAGTTTGATCATGAACTATTCACCAATGTGACATACAAATATTGACCGGATCCGTAACAGAATTGTGGCCACGACACGAGTAGGGCAAATATGAGTTCGGCAGGCCACCTCGCAGGTGGCCCGATGATATAGCGAGGATAGCAGGAAAATGGACTTGGGTTGCACAGATCCGACATGTATCCGAGGAAGCATTATGAGCGATTCCGCGAAAATTTGAGCCTATTTGAAAAAGTCTCTCTTTCTGCAACTTTTACGTCATTTCTATTCAGAATCACGAGCCCTTCTCACCCCTCTGGAGAAAAAAATGTCTAAATGGAAACAAAAATATATATGGAATTTTTAGGACGATTTTTTTCTGCATATGGGTGACAAGAGCTCGTGAAATGACGTAAAAGTTGCAGAAAAAGAGACTTTTTCAAAAAGGCTCAAATTTTCGCGGATTTGCTCATATACAAAACGGTGGGTTACCTGACAGGGTTACATGATGGTGATGATGATGATGATGATGACGGTATTAAATATTTTAAATATATGTATGTGTAGTACATATGTATGTTTGTAGACCTACTACTCTTCAAAGTTACAACGTGACAAAGCAGTCGGAAAAATAACCGGTCGAGTGAGTTATTACAAATAAATGCCCGCAAGCTACCCATTTGGAAAACGTCCTCTTGAATCGAGTCCGTTTTGTACCCTAAACACGTCGTCGGTAACGTAAACCCCAGAAATACTTACAATTGATTCACTCGAGAGTGAGATAATTTCCTCACCAAGGTGCTTTACTTTTTGTCAGAAAATGCGTAGTTTTTCTGGAAAATTAAGTTGAAATTTCCAAAATATTTGTCACCAGAATACAAAACTCGGCTTCTTTATATGTCGAAGAGACCATAAAACACGCTAAATTTGCATACATTGTCAATAATATTGTTAGGAAATTAAGTTTCGTTCACCAAGATTTTACAATTTTCATTTTCTATTTCCAGAAAAAGTAGGAATTTCCTCGCAGACGAAAAGCACTTTGGTATGAAAAGTGATCGCTAGCTATCCATTACACACTTTTTTATAATCAAATTAATGATGAACGATATAAAAGCCAACCCCATGTGTCGCCTATGACATCTAGTGACGATGTTGGAACTACTGAAGTTGTTTTTTTTTTTAAAAAACACCCATTCTACAAACGGATGGCTTGGCAGTGTCTAATGTGTCTATAGCCAGGGTGCAACAACCAGTTTTGTTTGTAGTCTCGTCGTCGTCGCCAAGCCCGAAACGTGTTTCCGCGCCCTTGCTACAGCAACCGCCATGCTATCCGTTTGTAGAATTGGGGGCCTGGTCGATGTCCCGATACACGTTTATTTCTACCCAAGTCAAAATAATTTTAAATTTGAGTGGGATACACACAGCATCACGACCTTTCCCATACTGGATAGCAAAGGCACAGTTGCATTCACGTTGCGAGTTAGAATTCGATGAACTGATTCGATGATTCGGTGGCATGTACCGAAAATAACCCTTTTACATTCGCCTCTTCTCTCGGAGCCAATTCTGTTGACTTCAACTCTACGAGCCAAAGGTCAGACCATTGAACATTTGACTGCTTCAGCGTTCAGTGGTTAACCTTTTGCGGACCCAGCGCGATCCTTAAAACTCTAATGGAATGAAATGACATGGACATAATGAATCGAAACAAAATGGTTTCTGAAATTATTCTGAGGAATTTAGATTTTTATTGCAGATTCTATTGCCTCTGCGCGCATTTCCACACCATTGTATTCGCAACATGGACGCGGACTTTAAATCACTAATGTTGACGCAGATATTTTCATGTAGCTTGGTTAGAGTTGTACTGATCTTGCACGGCTGGCTATTCACACATCTGCAGCAGGGGCAATCTAGAATGAAAAGGTATGTTAAACTGGAGGCGCCTGTTGTGGTATACTCACACACATCAGGCGGCTGCAGTTATTTTTTCTATGTTAAGCTATTTTTACTGTCATGTGAGTAGAATAAAGAAATTACGAATAAATACTACTCCTCTGAATCGTGAATGTTGTAAGGAGCAGGTAAAGGGAATGTCGTTGGTGGTATGATAGAATCGGTCGTAGATATTTTTACTGTCATGTGAGTAGAATAAAGAAATTACGAATAAATACTACTCCTCTGAATCGTGAATGTTGTAAGGAGCAGGTAAAGGGAATGTCGTTGGTGGTATGATAGAATCGGTCGTGTAAGGTTCAGGATAATATGAATATATCCTATACCTATCTCTAAGAGGCGGTAAAGCAACGTGAGGGTAAGTGCGAGTTCTACGAGTATGGCCCATTTGTGAATCGTGACAGAGAGGAGAAGAACTTTTCTCATAAAAAATTACATTGCAGTTGGGTACAGTACTCCCACAGTAATAATGCGCAGGGAAGTCTTACTCCAAACGTTCGGGAGACGAAAGTTGTATCTATATAGGGGTGGGATATAGTAAAACTATCTTTCTATATGTCGGCGGCCGATCGTAGAATTGGGCAAATCATGATGTGCCCAAACGTGAAATATCATGAAACGATAAAATCTCGAATGTGTAGGCGCGAGCTTCCATACAAAAAGCGGTAATGCAAACACTGCCGTAGCTTAGGTGAAGACTAAAGGGGGCGAGCGCAGCGAAGCCTCCTAATAGTCTTCGTGTTCGTTTGACATGTATAATACAAAAAACATCACGTAGTGCTGAATAAAAATGTTTTTGAAAATACATGTTTTCGTTAAAACCCAGTAATTGCTTGGGCAAATCATGAAATGGCGGGGCACATGACGGCACATCATGCCCGATTCTACGACCGGCCGCCGGAATTTATATTGATCTCGATTCTCGATCTCATATCGGCTCCTGAACAGTCGGAATACGACCTCTGCAGACCTTTGAAGAAAAATCCTATGCACATTGTTACTTTGGGAGTACTGTACCTACTTCGAAAGGCGGAGGTCATTCGACCACCGGGAAGCGATTACCTAAGACATACTTTAGAGTCACGGTAATCCAGGAGACTCTTATTGCAAACGTGCAGTGTCTCCCGCTCGACGCGGAACCGAATAGACGCGCGCGCAGCGATTACCTACCGTCTTTATCGATCGAGTAACGTGCAAAAATGGTGAAGTGCTACAAATGCAATCGAATCGTCAACACCAAAAGTCCGGGCATTCAATGCAGCAAATGTAATAAATGGTCCCATGCTGCTTGTGCTTCTATTACACCCGAACAGCTGAATACATTGTACGCGACAGAGTCGGTTGACTGGAAATGTCAAGCTTGTGCGGGTACATTGAAGAAGCCAAAGCGCCTTTCATGCATTATGCCGGACCCAGAAGAGGAGGAAAACACCGACACAGAGCAATTACCGAGCAGCAAAGACCACGGAATGGATTACCAAACCATGATGACAAGCATGCTACGTGAAGTACGTCAGGTAATACGCGACGAACTCGCAACGACGATGCAATTCTATTCAAACAAAATAGACGATTATGAGGTGAAAGTTAACGGCTACGTAGAAAACATAAAAACAGTAGAGAGACAATGCACTGACCTCAAAAATCAGTGCAAAAACTTGGTCTTGAAGAACAATATATTAGAACAAAAAGTGAATGCTATCGAACAAAGAAACATCATAAACAACCTTGAAATATGTGGTGTACAGGAGCAAGAGAATGAGGATATCAAAACGATTGTCAAAAACATCAGTGATACCATCAAACAGTCAATAGAAGATATAGATAAGGCTTACAGGAAGAAAAATAATAACAAAACAAGTAATAACAAGAATACAGCTGCGGATATTATAATTGTATCATTAAAAGAAGGGTGCCGAGACAAGTGGCTGCAAGCAGCGAAGAAATGGAATACTGATAAACAACAATCTGAACAAATCTATATCCGTGAATCCCTTACCCCAAGTAACTCATACCTACTGTGGAAGGCTAAGCAAGAACTAAAATCAACAAAACTATACAAATACGTATGGTACAAAGGTGGATCTATATTGGCACGAAGAGGCGAGAATGACAAAGCCAACCTGATAAGATCTGAAGAGGATATAGAAAGACTAGCACGTGAAAACTACAAGAACAAAGAATAAATAAAGCAACGTATAACCCGAACAAAATATCTAACGGAAACAGAGGGCAGCCTAAAGACAATATCCGAAGAAAATCATAACACATGGAATGAATTCACCGATGAGATTCCCTTCCATCACAACACAATGACTGTTCTACACATCAATATAAGATCCATGATCATAAACTTCAATCAGCTAGAACACATCGTAACTAACAGCTCGCGGCTCATACAGGTTGTGGTAATATGTGAAGCAAATATATCAGACGCAAACTCATGTATGTTTGAGATGGAAGATTACACCATGTATACGGAACTAAGGAACGCCAAGAAAGGAGGGGGGATATTAATATATGCACATAAAAGTGTTACATTTACGAGACATTCAGTATTTACATGTAATTTTGAGTGTATTATGGGTGAATTAGAAGCAAGTGATAATAGTGTCATAGGATTGTGTGTAGTGTACAGACCACCTAATTTAAATAAAGGTCAGTTTATAACTGAGCTATCTAATGCTTTAAGCAAGTACCCAATCAACAAAAGTTATGTCTTAATAGGGGACGTCAATATTGATTTAAAAATACAAAATCCCATTGTAAATAACTACCTTAACAAGTTATATGGATTAGGGTTCGAGTGTGGTATCAGTCAATATACGAGGATTGAAAAGAAACTAGATAAAATCACAAAATCATGTATAGATCATATTTTTATGCGAGACGCGGACAGATGTAAGAAAAGACACATTCGAACAGCTGTTATAAACAATGCCCTCGCCGACCACTTTATAACCGGCCTGTCAATTGTAAATAACCTAAAACACAACAGCAATCAATACAAATACACTTCTAAATTAGATAACAAGCAAGTACTACAAGACTTGCACGAAATTGACTGGAACCAAGCTCTCACCTATCACAATCCCAATGATATCTCTAATTTTATATCCGAGAAATTCAAAAATGTTTATGAAAAAAATAGACTCGAAATTAAAATAAATCTAAGTAGAAGAAAAAAATGCCCATGGAACTGTAAAAGTATAACAGATATGTGTGCAAAGAGAGATAAATTATTCTCAATATGGAAGATGGATGAAAGTAACTTAGATAATAGATTATTATATAATAGATACAGGAATAAAACCAGTAAACACATAAGTAAAATTAAAAATAAATATACTCAAAATATTATTTGTGAAAATTTTAATAAACCAAAAAAGATGTGGGAAATTATAAATAAACTATGTGGAAGAATTGTTAAGTCAGTAGACGAGGTAATAACAAAGGCTTTTAAAAATTGCGAAATAAATAACTTAACAAACAGGTTTGCAGACGAGTTTCAAAATAATGTTAGGAAAATATGTAGCACATGTAACATACCTCTATTAAATAAAAATACATATGAAAATATACCTATTACTTGTATGAGGCTCAAAAATGTGAGTGACAGGGTGGTGCATGTGATAATCAAACATTTGAATGGTAAAAAAAGCCCGGGCGCCGATGGGATAAGAGCGTCGGACATAAAAAATATAAACGAAAAAATAACCCCTATAATAACCCACTTAATTAACACATGCATCTCCACATCACAGTACCCGGACGACCTCAAACTAGGAATCATAAGGCCAGTTTATAAAAAGGGTAGTCATCAAGATATAAATAATTATAGGCCAATAACTATATTATCTTGTATAGATAAAATAATTGAAAAATACTTTGGTTATGAATTAAATAAATACCTAACACAGAATAAGGTTATACATGAGAATCAATATGGATTCCAGCAGAAGAAGAACACTTGTCAATTACTCAGTAAATTCACCAACGAAGTAAATGGTTATCTAGACAATAAACAACATGTTTTGGCAATTTTTGTAGATTTCAGTAAGGCCTTTGAAACATTACAGTACTCAACACTGTATCGAAAATTACAGCAGGGTGGTATACAGGGTCCGTTACTCGGATGGTTCAAGGATTATCACGAGGGCCGGTCCACCTCGGTGTGCATAGCCGGTAAACGCAGCAAGCAAATACCTACCGAGGTGGGCTCCGCTCAGGGGTCAATCCTTGCACCGACCGAGTACCTAATATACGTCAACGACATGTGCAACATCTTTAAGGGGGGGTCTGTATACCAGTTCGCAGATGATACCTGCCTATTGTACGCACACAAAGATATTGAGGAGGCGCAAAATAGACTACAGATAAATTATGACATGTTATGCAAATGGGCTCACGATGTTGGATTAGTCATCAACGAACAAAAAACTAAACTCATGCACATTCGTTCACCATACCTAAAATCAACAATAATACCCAGGATCGTGGCCCACGAACACCAATGTATGCATCAAAACAACATTTGTAACGGTAAATGTACCAATCTGGAACTAGTCGACCACCATACGTACCTAGGCATGATAATAGACAGTAATTTCAATTGGGGACCCCATATCGAACTTATATGTAAGCGGCTAAGGGCTATAATGGCAAAACTAGTTATACTAAAATATAAACTACCATACAACATACTAAGATTGTTATATTTATCATTGGCTGACTCGGTATTAAGTTATGGGCTAAGTAACTACGGTAGGACACATAAAACATACATAGATAACATATACAAACTACAACTTAGTATTCTAAAAAAGATTGTACCATCCAAGATAAAAATTCAACACAAAGACGATAGCAACGCAATATTTAAATACTGTAAAATCATCAATATATATAATAAAACTAAGTTCCTAATAATGTGTGAAGAAAAAGAAAATATAATGAATGTAAAACGCCGTGATCGACTGGAATCATTGCGCGTACTATCTTATATACCTAGATTTGTTGTACCTAGATATAACAACGACTACGGTAGGCGAACGATAGAATGTATGCTGCCGCAGGTACTCAATGAACTACCGAGCGAGGTCATTGATTCCCTGTGCGTGGACAACCACAAATGTAAAACTATATTAAAAAAGTACTTCCTACAACAATGTAAACACGGGCCGGTTTCACAGGTGGCGGAGGGACCAGACATGTGACGGACGAGTCGTGAACTTCTACTAAGAAATCTCGGCTTGCCTGTCGCGCGGGGAATATCCGTAGCCTGTGAAAACGGCCCGTGTTGTGTTATGTAGTTCGATATAACAAAGTTAAATGTACAAGCGGGGGACAGTGGTCACACTTAAACCTATCAAGGATTTAGTGGCCACACGTAAAGTTAAGTTAAGAACAAGTGTAAAGTATTTTGAATAAATTTATTAAAAAAAAAAATAATGTTCGTAGTCCGTCCGACCGACATGACAAGATCGGAGATAATTTCCATTTTCCAATAATACTTTTCTCAGAAATCCTTGGCCAAGGATTTATTAGTAAGGATTATACGTTCCACCTATCTCGTGATTAGTTTTCCTGGAAATAGAAACTACAGATTCCTGTATAGAGTTAGTTACCGTGCGGATAATTATTTATTAGTAATCTATTTGTTTATTATTATTGCAATAGGCCCAAATTCCAATCGATTTTATCTTTACATTCCACAAAAATTTCCGAATACACTAAATGATTTGTAAGTATTTAGGCATTACTCATAGATGTTTTTTCAAACAGAAAACTTTTATAAAAAGCCGGCCAAGTGCGAATCGGACTCGCGCACGAAGGGTTCCGTACCCATTATCTATAAAAACGGCCAAAAACACATGTCTGTTGTATGGGAGCCCCCTTAAATATTAATTTTATTCTAGTTTTTAGTATTTTTTGTTAAAGCGGCAACAGAAATACATCATCTGTGAGAATTTGGACTGTCAAAATATCACGGTTCATGAGATACAGCCTGGTGACAGACGGACATACAGACATACAGACAGACAGACGGACAGCGGAGTATTAGTAATAGGGTCCCGTTTTTATCCTTTGGGTACGGAATGCTAAAAATAATGCAGAAGGAAGGCCAAAAATGTACCGCGTAGATCAAAATATTTGGTAATATAGAACCAATCGACAAAATAGATTATTATTGCGTAGCGTCCGTGTCAGTGGCATGATTCTCGCGCATTCGATATACGATATCTACACCTATCAAGTGATTTTGTATTGGAATCTGTCAATATAGGTCTCGATATCCGTATATGGAAGGCGCGAGAATCATGCCACAGGGGTATGATTCTCGCGCATTCGATACACGGATATCGACACCTATATCGAGTGATCCCCATACAAATCACTCGATATAGGTCTCGATATAGGTGCCGATATCCGTATATCGAATGTGCGAGAATCGTTCCCCAGATCGCTTGTCGCTATACTAAAGTAATATTTTCTACAGAGAACATCTAAAGGCCTACGCAGACCGGGACGGCGGCGTAGCAATTTTTTACCAATGGATGGTAAAAAAAAAACCCTTGCCATGCCGTCCCAGTCTGCGTAGGCCATAATAAGGCACCGCACCATCCAAACGTCTACGTTTAATTTAACAATTGTTAAAGTAATATCGGTTCTATATAGTGACCAAACATTTTTTGGGAAAGGTTGTTTCTATGATGGGTACTCTATCTCCAAAATATAATCATGTAAAAAACAACACCTTTTTATTGGTGTTTATTATTATTATTTATTTTTTATTTATTTATTTATTTATTTATTATAATCAGAAATCATAAATATAACATCAAAAACAGGTCCACGGAAACAATTCATTAATTGTGGCGTCGCCTTGGATTTGTTCATTATATGAACTCGACTGTACTACTATAACTAAACTACCTAACCAGCCTACCTACTCGCATGAAGTGGATCTTCTGACTCGTCTTCAGTGGTTCGAGATCCATTTCCCGCTACTGCCACTCGTTCTTACGGGTGCGGACGAAAAAGATAAAGCTATATACGAAAGGAAATGGCCCATTAGCCGCCCTTTTTCGAAGCTATCGGGTTTTAGCAATTTGCTTTGTGAACAGGGCCCGGACCTAAATGAGGTAGGTTTGTGACGATGAAAAAAGAGAACATTATCTGCTCGATTCTTAATTAGCGATATACCTACTTACGATAAAGGTACACTATACTGTATAGACATACCTTCATCGTATATCGTGTATCGCTAATCGCATGTGTAGGTACATAATAAGTAGATAATTAATATAATTATTATATGTATAGTAAACGTACCTACGACGCCTTATTTCAGATACCTATACATTTTAAAACTCTTTATACTGTAATAATCATATCATATTGTATACAAATACAATTAGTAAAGACAAGTAGATATTAATGTACTGTAAAGAAAGATCAGTTCCGCAGATGTCAAACTCAATTAAATACCTACATGTATAGGCACTCTGATATAACCTATATTTATGTATATTTCAAGCTCGCTCGCTCGCTCAAGGAATTCAGACAACTGCCACTCGTCATACATGTTCCTACTATAGTTACTTTATCAGGACGGGCCCTTGAAAGATACTTCATGGGTCGAAAATCGGTGGATACATTAGTGTGAGTGAATAAAGGTCTAGCCGTAGGTATTTATGTAGGTATACATAGATATCAGTATAATTTCCCGGTTTCGCGAAACGATGTTCGTTTCGTACCGTCGTCGCTCAGTGCCCGGTTTAGTTCAGTTTAGTGAGCATGAAAAGTAAATAGCATTAGCGATATTTAAGGGGTAGTTTCTATATAGAGACGCCGCGTGCCGCTGGGTGCAGGTAAGAGCTTTCATTCGGTTTACATTGAACGTGGATCTGTTTCGATGGAACAGAACCACAGCCTCACCAAAACGGCATCCTAAACGACTTTGGTGACATCTTTAAATCATGTCACCGATGGTAAAGAAATTGGTATAAGTACAGTACATACTTATAAGAACACATTTATTTAATCAAAACGGTTCTAATGTTTCTGATTGTCTATCGAATTTTCTGTTACAGTTGTGAAGCGGGACATCATTGTCTTGACCACAGAGAAAAGGTTATGTTAATTCTGCCTAGCATTAAAATATATTGCAAACCGAAGGTCTCACCTACTTCGAATATTCTGTCTAATGATGTAACAGGCTGAATTCCTGTACCTCCACAACCGAGTTCGTAGGTAGCAAACCAGGGTCTTTGATCCGACATCCAGCTCGTTCCCCGTTCTTTGAACACTGATTGAGCGCAGCGCTCTGTATGCATACTAAAACGTCTGCGTCGACGACTACTTGAGAGAACCTTAAGAAAAGAACCGTTTACTTTGAGCCCCAAATCGGTTGGTTAATATAAGGTGCATTCATGTACCAGAAATGAAATGCACCTTAAAAGCAGTAGAGTTCAAGAGGGAACCAAGTTACTTAGAAATTTCGTATTTTCTGTGAAAGATTTCAGATAAATAATGATGCAGTATTACATAGGTACGTTATTACAGTACTGACCAACACTACTTTCTGCTACATTTTTGTTGCATTACTTTTCTTCTCATTCTTGCAACTTTCTCAAGATTATTGCCATTAAAAGCTGGTAACTAGCAACAAAGTTATGACAACTTTGAGACTACAATGTTGTGTTTAATCGGTTTTCTTCTTGCGACGACGGAGGGCAGAACAGTTATAAAATACATTGGAGTTGGTACTATGATCTATGATGGCATTTTAACAGCTGCGTCCTCAAAAACGAGTATCTAGTATTCAATCGTTCCAAACAATAAATCTAGCATCTCAAGCAAGTCCTTTGTCCAACCTCTTTGTTTCCAATTTATCCATATAATTTAATTTGCGGTGGCTCTTCCGA
This sequence comes from Argyresthia albistria, assembly GCA_963457715.1. NCBI lineage: Eukaryota > Metazoa > Arthropoda > Insecta > Lepidoptera > Argyresthiidae > Argyresthia > Argyresthia albistria. The sequence goes on along the minus strand of OY735264.1, from coordinate 6,175,963 downwards.
ACTATTTTTTAATCTGCTCAGCTGGCTCTGCTAGAAACAGTCCTGACTAGCTGCCTGTGTCTGTCTATCTCGGTTGACTACTGAATGACTCGCCGGCATTTATCGGACTCGTTTTAGAATCAGTTGAAGGGTAGTGGTTGTTGGATGGAATGTTATAGACTGGTACGATGAAATCAACAAAAAAACATAGCATATCGTCTTTGACCATGTGGGGTGGCAGAGGCACGGTAGTGCCTACCTACTTATATATTAATTGGTAAACAGAAAAGCATAGACTTATTAAAATTTCAGACAAAGAGGCTTCTGATCTGATAAGATAAGTGAGCTGTGAGCTTGACAAGTATTTTTAATGAAATAAATTATTTTAAGAAAACAACATCAATACTCCACAAAACTCATACATTTTATGCATTGTAAAGGAATTCTTAGCAGACTTTTTCCGCAGTTATTTTTAAAAACAGTAAATAAAGGTTTTTTAGTTAAACATAAAAAATGTGGGAAGTAAAAATGCGGTACCATAGGACTTCTAATTTTAGATGGTGTTGTTTATGGTGCAAATCAAAATAAAACCGGACTTTATTCAAGGGTACCTAAAGCGCGGATTAACACGTTGATTGGCCAAGATGAAAGCGTCTGACTTTAGAATTAACAAACTTTAGTAGGTACCGCCCTGTATTACTTCACAAAGTGAACTTCACTAGTGGCAGTAAACATGACTGCCAGCAAATTAGATTGAAACATGCCATTAGCAAGTGAAGCGAGAGTGGGCTAAAGCGAGCATCGTGTTTACAGTGACACGCCACGTTACTCCCACGTTACTCCCACATTACAACTCTTCAACTATACAATACGTCTGTTTCAGTCGAAACTGCTCGCCAGATGCCATGCAAATATTTATAATTAGATATCACTATGATATTTTCCTAAAAGTATTCATAGTATTTAGAATTTTGTCGTAAAACAAACATTTTACTTGTTCTAAGCCCTTTTTAACCAACTTCACATAAGGAGGAGGTTTAGAATTCGTCGGGATTTATTTTTATTTTTAATAAGTTGCTAGATGGGTTCAGAACCAGATGCTAGATGCAGACTAAACAATATAATAGTGATGTTTTCAATAGTCACATGTAAAAATATATTTGGCTTTATACACTATATTTTGTTTTGCATGCTAACAAATAGGAGGGCGCTTTATTCTTAAAAAACCAAATCAAATCAAATCAAATAAGTTTATTTGCATGATTCTTGGTAACAATATTGGATCTTAATTTTATACATTTTCATCGCAAAAATCTGCCTTTTCAGGCGTGCAAATATTGATTATAATAAATTATTTTTAAGTCATCACATTATTCAATTAAATTAAATAGTTCTAACATTTTATCAGAAAAAACATATAATTACCTAATTACCTACCTAACTAATCATTTTGCAGCTTTTCTTTCCTTGTTAACAAAGAGCTTTTGCTTGTTAATTAAAATATTAGGGAAATTTAAATTAAAAAATTAAACATATCTTGTTAACGGGTTCATTAAAAGTTTTGTATGTTCAGTGAGGTATGGGCCATGATGTGTGTGCATTTGTTATGTAGGTACTTAAAATTGTGAATCTAAGGTATAAAATATTATTAAAATCAGGGATGCAATGACGATACCGACGCCCTTAAATCGTAAACCGCAGCTTATCGTAATATTTGCCGATTATCTCCGTATAGTAATAACCGGCCAAGTGCGAGTCGGACTCGCGCACGAAGGGTTCTGCCATTATCTATAAAAAACCGCAAAAAAAATATGTATGGGAGCCCCCCCTAAATATTAATTTAATTTTAATTTAATTATTAATTTTTTAAGTAAATAATATACTCAATATATTGTGAACATTTTAATATCGAGCAAAAATGAGCAAAAAAAATCACGTTAGTTGTATGGGAGCCCCCCTTAATATTAAATTTCTTTTGATTTTTAGTATTTGTTGTTATAGCGGCAACAGAAATACATCATCTATGAAAATTTCAACTGTCTAGCTACCACGGTTCATGAGATACAGCCTGGTGACAGACAGACAGACAGACGGAAATACAAAATACAAATACAAATGTCGTCTTTATCGAAACCTACGAAATCTGTTTCATTCATGACAGTGAAGTCCATACGTATTTCATAATATAAACGAATAAACGATCCCAACAGGCAGATTTTATCTCGTTACAATGTCTATAAACACCGAAAAGGCTAGATGTATAATGTCATCCAGGTAAAAACAAATTAAAATTCACTGTTTTTTCATGTAGAAACCTATGAACCGAATCCTGTTTTTTTTAAATGGAACCAAACTATTGGGCTTCCCTTTCGAACGAAGGAAGAATTTTTGAAATCAGTTCATAAATAGTACCAGTTTCGATGTAACGAACATAAAAAAACATACAACCGAATTGATAACCCCCTCCTTTATTGAAGTCGGTTAAAAATAACTACCAAGACCTACCGAGGACACCATCGGTATTTCAAACTCAGTAGAAACAAGGTAAACTCTATTTCTTAGAACACAGCTTCTTCCATGACGTAAATGGTTGGATCCGTCCGCACAAGGTACATACATAGTTATCGATAAAATCGCAGATAACGTTCCTTTTGTCCTCCTCAAAGTCAATTTATCATTCTCCTTGTTGAAATTGACAAGGAAATCAGTCTCGCGTTTCACAATACAATTCTCATTAATTTTACCAACTGACTTGGTTTTCCGTTACATGGTATTTGATGGAGGAAAGGAGATGATGATATAGTTAATAGACTTGTGGCCTGTCAAGTCAAAATAGATACTTCTTATGAACTGTCAAAACGGAACTTTTGTTCCTGAGTTCTATGAAATAACAACAGAATGACGTGATGTAAAAGTGCCATCAAATGCTGTCTTTTTTTGCACAAAATTGACTTTATAAAATATATCTGCTGGAAATATACAATTCTGAGAATGTCAAGCCATTTTGTAGATAAAGCTTCAACTTAAGACTTGTTCCTAGATTTATTGGATTACCTTGGCCACAAGCCTATTATGTACGTAATCTCGTGACTACACCGAAAAAGCATGCTTACATGCTTAGTGCATTTAAGTTTCTAAAAATAGAACGTAGCTAAAAATAAGATAACTTTATTTAGTACGTATCCTCGCCTTTGCAGGAGTGGTTTCAGAAGATGATAAAAAACATTGACAAGTTCCTGGCAAAGGTAAATTAAGTTCAAACTATTACGAATTATTCCAGCAGAAAAAAGCGTGAATTAATTTATCGATATTCCACTCCATTTACGCACTCTTTCAGCACTCTGAAAATGGTTTTAATTATCGAACAATTTTAGTCGATTTGCATTGGACAAAGGAATATTGAATAATAATGAAGGTGGGGTCCCGAGAGTAATTCCCATAAGTTACTTCGCTATAGAGCGCGTTGGATAATCGTCACTGCCTCCGGAGTAATTATTCAAAGCAGTATTTCGGACTCGATCACCTGTTCAATATTCATTTAAGGATAGTTCCACTTTCTCGACATCTAAATTCCTAATGCCCTGAGGCAGCCTTGTCCTTCCCGGACACGCCTTTATTATATTTCACGTATCAACTGAAAGGCATAGCAAGACTTAAGAAAAATTCTGGCCAAGTTCGAGTCGAGTCGCCTACCAAGGGGAACCGCACGAATCACGTTTTTGTGGAGCAACTATAAATTGAGAAATTAGTTTCATTCGTTTTTTTCTTCTTTTTTTGTGATCTAAGACCTTGCTAAGCGCCACATGATTCTAGGTCAAAGGAAAGCAAAAGATAAAAAATCTGAGGGGTAGGTACTTCCCTCAGGTTTTTAATCTTTTGCTTCCCTTTTTCCTTTTAACATGAGGAAACCTAAAAACTACTGATACTACTGATACTACGTTCAACCACAGGCGGAAAGGAAAGAACACATTGAATGTATGCATATTCCGATAAATAAATACTGTTAAACGTGCAACACCTGCGAAGCGAACAGTAATCCTAAACAATAGCATTTCATTGCACACTCGACGCCCGTAGCAAACGAGATTTTTCAAATGTATCCTTTTATATTGTTAGTTCTCTATGTAAAAATATGACTGCTGCAAACGTTATTGGCAAAAACTGTGCTTCACAACTTTGTCGCTGAGTCTGGCTAAATGCCAACGGAGCTCTTTCATCATAGACAATTGCAGACCGACTTGATCGGCACTTCGTCTTGAATTGAAATTGGAATTTGAAATGTAATATTGTAGGTAGTTGGATCGCATCTGATTGTAAAACTCAGATGCCACTGTGACCGAAGTATCGATTCGTGTTATACTTTCCTATGCATTTTGTGTTTGCGCCGGTTGCTCCTGGCCACTTGCTATAAACTTTTGACATTCGCTAAATGGAGTTTAATTGTTATGATAACGCAGTTGTATTTATATTGCACTTGAACTCCATTTAGCGGCTGCCAAAAGTCTGGTGCAAGTCCTATTTAATAACAAAACTCTAAATATAAAATCTTACTCAGGGCTTAACAAAACTCTAAATATAAAATCTTACTCAGGACTTTTGAGTGTATTCTCTCATGTTATGTTAGAGAGTCAGGTAAGCAAATATTTTCATACAGCGTTTATACTGCGTTATTTTATATTCTTGATTACTCTGCACACAATATACACAATATAAATTACAGTTGTCCAAATCTTCTTTAATGCTAAAGATATAATAGCAAAGTTATCCTCCAAGACCATGGATAGGGTATAAAATGTGAACGCAATATCTGCGGAGTAAAAATGAGAAATGGGAGTGTGTACTGTGTAGGTAGCTAGAAGTAAACAAAAATAGGTGCTTCTGGAAATTACAAGAAAGGCGTGATGATATTTATGTTTAGGTTAAAGATGATAGAAAGTTTGCCTTATCCTAAGTTTAACCGGTGAAACATTACATTTACCATGTTGCTTGGTTAAAGCCCAGAAACAAATAAGTACGTCTTCGGACATTAACGGGCTAAAGCTAGGTTTAACTAAACGGGATACAGAATCAACAGACAAACACAAAATATAGCATGGAACGTGGCGTGGCGTCGTGAAATTAAACTAATTGTGAGGTTTTTGTTGCATAATTCACTGTGAAAGGTTTTTTTCGGCCTAAAACGTTTGTAGAAGTCAAAAATATAGTTACAGTTTTTAAATGAGATAATTTAATCACACCCTGAAGAACCCTTTAAAATTTTACTACACATTTCTGTCAACCTATACTATACCTCTTACGAGTTTCAGCGTCGCCTTCGCCCGTTCTCCCATTTCCACCGAAATCCGATCCTGATTCCATTACATTGTGAAACAAGATCTGCTCGCGCGATTACAAAAAGCCGAGGATATCTCACCGAGAATGTATTGTATATGTCGCAGTTGGTTGGTTAGATCAGACACTTAACTAACACCCTAGACCATTAATTAAAGACCGATATTTAACTAAGTCACTAGCATTTTGATTTAAATAAAGCATCGTCGAAAACGTTTAACAATCTGCTGTCTTACCGAAAGCCAGCATGTCCATTAAAACAAGATGGCGTCACGACAACAGCTGGTTACTTTCAGAGTCTATCTTTTTGGCAAACTTTGTGCAACGTTGGTTTTTTGTGTTACTATTCAGTGGTTTTTGTTTCAAATTTGGTCTTTGGTGCAATTAAAAACATGTTGTCGACTCCGCCATGATTATTTCACGATTAGTAGTTTCACAAAACCGAATTGGTTGCTTTATGTCACTTTCTGTGCCAATACTAAAGAAAGGTTGTGTTAGGTCACAACTATATGAACCACACGGAGCCGAGCGACTTGCGTCTTGTTGCCTAGGAACGTTAAGACAACTCGATAAACGTTTCGTTCACTCACTTGTCTGACGGAACTTTAGCGACTTGGTTAAATGTCGATCTTTAATTAACGGTCTAGTGTGCTCGTTAAGTGTCTGATTTAAGCAATTAACTGCGACATATATACGCATTTCAACTCAGAATTTCATCTTCAGTTTGTTTTTAGAGGAAATAAAAATACAAATAAAGAAGGTTAAAGCCAAGCTAAGCAAGGCTAACTGAGGAACATACTGTGCTATTTTTATAACGATCAGATGAGAACCTGTGTTTTCTGATAATTGAAACAAAAAGTAAACTTTAGAAAAAACCGACTTCCACAAACCCTATTTGATAAGATTGAGTTTAATACTAACTGTAACCCCTTATCCCCCCCTCCCTTGGGGAATTAATTTTTTCAAATGCTATATCAGTGCTACCCCACGCGACTAAGGAACCCCTGTACAAAGTTTCATGGCTCTAGGTCCACCGGTTTAGGCTATGCGTTGCCTGCCCGTCAGCCACGCATTGTATTTGTACCTAGTATTGAGCAGATCTGGTGGCCATATGTGGTCTTCATCAGCAGTTCCGCATCACAATATTATGCTTACCATGTGCATTTGCACGAGTTATTATGAAAAACACAAAAATCACTATAGGTCTGCCTATAATATTTGAAGAGTTCTCTCGATTTCTCCAGGATCCCATCATCAGATCCTGACCTGGTGTCAATGGGACCACCCTTGAGGTATTACCTATACGCCGAAAAAAGATTTGTTCAAATCGGTTCATAATTGGCGGAGCAATCGCGTAACAAACATAGAAAAAAAAAAAAAAAAAAACAAAAAACATACGGGTCGAATTGAGAACCTCCTCCTTTTTTTGAAGTCGGTTGAAAATAAATGTTTATTGACCGAGCGAGCGAAGCGTCTCCGTTTCAGGATTGGCCAAAAGTGCTTTCGTATGTCTGTTTGTTCTCCTCTACAGGGCGCATTTCTCTACCGATTCGCGTGAAATTTTGTGAGTAGGTTGAAAAATTAAATAGAATTTTTTGTCGAGCCAGTTTTTGGATTTTTTCAAAATGGTGGAGATATGGGGTTTTAAAATGTAAAAAATTTGCTACAACCCAAACGGCTCGATGGATATTAACAAATGAGGTGTCGTTGGATTTGTAAAGACTATGAGAGTGAAACAGACTATATAATTTTAGTAAAAAGTCAATAGGTTGTATTTTAGATCGCAAAATGTAGTTTACAAAGTTATTGGTGCGGCTACTTTCATACTGCATGTACGTAACCAGGTACATTCATAAGTTTGTATGTGTTATTGAAGTTAGCAGTTCAGCTTTCCCACCGACATACTCGCGAGGTCTACAGCTCATAGAGCCACTAGTTATTATAAATAACAGTGCGAAATTGTAAAATAATACATATGAATTTATGGCAATTTCAGGAGACTTTTATATAGAGCTAAATTAATCATTACGCTATGCGAAAGCGAAATACTGCTGACACTTGTGATATAAACAAGCTAGTGTAAAAACGAACAGCAATAATACTTATAATTTCAAGCGATTTGTGTTTTGTGAAAGGCTGTTTTTGCCTAGTACGGTGTCTTAATCGTAGTGTAAAAACATACAAATAAAATAGGTTACTAATCTACAGGCTTCTTGTTATTCAAGTAGCATTATAGTTATTAGTTGTGACCGTGATGTTGCGGTTCAGAATCTACAAACTACTTTCAATAAACAGTTTGATAAGACTTGTTGAACAAACGAAAAGTTCTAAAAAAATTGAGAAATTAATGCAACACGTCGTCATGTCTCGACATCCGTGTGTTGGAATTTCCAACTTGGAAACAAACAAACTAAACGGACGTTGCATTCTCGTCACGTCAGTGGTCAGGCACAACATCCTGCTATTGTCACGGTGCGGCAGATACGAAAATGGACCTACAGTCCCTCTGAAAGCCCTCAATCTACTCCTCTAACCCTTGTTAAAAACTAGGCTACAGTAAAAGACTTCTAAATCAAAAAGGGTTTAATCATTCCGGAAGGTGTAAACGTCAGTATTCTTGACAATGTCTGCTTTGCTGTCTATCGCGCGGAAATCCTTACCTTTAACATTATGTCTGTTAATCTCAACAAGAGTTCTAACAAATCTGTAGTAGCGCCCAGTCTCAAGTATTTCATTGGAGGTCTTGTTGTCTCCGTACTTCCAATCTTTGAAATTGCTGTAGAGTAGGTCCACATCTCGTAAGTCATAGAGAGGTATGCTAGGCCTTGTGTACACTTTTTTCTGTCTTAAGCCGCCGCGTTTGACGAACGTAACTGGAATATTGTAATGAAGATCTGTTGTAAATTATAATGAAGATTTCTCATTAAGAATTTTCGTAAACACCAACCAGGAAGTTACAAATCTCAAAGTCCAGACAAGTGTATGGTTATTTTTTTCTTTTCCGCTCGACACTTCTCGGTTTTAATCGCTGAAAGTTATCAAAACAGTTAAAAATGTCGGTTCCACAGCCTATTAACGGAACTAAAATAGGCTACGATTTTATCAATGGTTATTTTGGATACCTTAGATTTTTGACAAGTTCAAGTTCAAGTTCAAAATTTTTATTGACCATAAAATCATACATATTACTTACTTAGTCAACGTCAATATAATATTAATATTTTTGTATTGGTACTACCGCCCCCGTTCGGAAGTTGTGGGCTTAGGGATGGAGCAAAAAAAGGGCAAGAAACTCCCCCGTACCTCTTTTAAAATGTCAGAGCCTTAAAAATACAATGTTATGTATTTCTGCTTAAGTTAGACCACAGATACAGATAGATACTTAGGAAATACACCGAGGAGAGACGTACTGACTCAGTCCATCGCCCCTCTTTGGATGTCTGTGCGCTGAGATGGTAAAGCCACGCAGTGTTGTCCTCTAAATATTCTTTTACACTGTAATAAGACTTCTTCAATAAACCGTTTTTGAAATAGTTTTTGAACCTCCTTTCTGGTAGGTCTATTGCTTCATTAGGTATTTTATTATAAAAACTAAACACTCTCCTATAAGACTGAGCAACCTTACTAAGTTTGAACGCGGGCATAGCAATCTTATTTCTATTTCTCCTTGCTAATACTATGATTATGACCTAAAGTCTTAAATAAACCTATGTTTTTTCTGGTGTACATGATATTTTCATAACAACATTTCATACATTTTGTTCATAAAAGAACAATGGGCTAAAGTGGTCCAAGAACCTCCACATATAAGAGTTGCGCCATTCGTTTAACACATTTTTCTCTATAAATACAAAATAGTATCAAAATCCATCCCGGAGAAATTTAATTATTAGGTTTTAAAGTTGTAGAGTTGTACTTTAAAATGTATCGAATTTCTTCATTCGATTTGAGTATCCCTATATATTCTGTGATTAGATTCACTTATTTTGACAGAAAGAAAAACAATTGAAAAATAGTCGGAAACGACATTTTACTATATTTATTCCTTTTTAGAAATACCAAAACCAGGCAGATACATATAATACAGCCAAAGATATTTGCACATACGAAATACGAAAAGACTTTTTACCTGACCTATTATTTAGATGTTTCGCTACAATATTGTTAGTACTTAGTACCCGTAACCGGCGAGCATGTACGAGGACATATGAATTTTAATAAATGTTGAGGAAGTGAGAGACGTATGATGCCAGGTTCGTAGCAAGTGCCTCCACATTCACTCTTAGTCCCTGCCTACCCCCCCGCGCTAAAAACGTGAGCGTATTTATCTTGTAAACATAAATAAGGAGTTCTTAATTATTTCCAGGTAACCTATTTGATGTTGAAATATTTGATGAAAGTGAGAAGTTGATATTTTATTTGGATATTCATTAATAATCATTAATATTTTTATAACCAAAAGCGACCTTTACTAGTGAAAGCTGCTACTTTATTCGCAGCAACTTATACTAATTGTTTGCGACTAACCGCGAACAATACATAAGCATATGTATACTTATCTCTTTTTCCGTTTGACTGGACTTGATAAACTGAGTATACTTTGAGTGTATAATAATGTTTCGACTTGCTGCGGGAGTCATAGATAATGAAAAGAGGATGCAAATAATGCCTCCACCATAGAGACCAGAATCGCGATTTTGGGAGAAAACAGCAGAGCGTCAACCCTCCTCGAACATCCAGGCCTCCTACTTCAGCTTGTGCTGGAGTTGGGATGGCTGAATTAGAGTGCAGGCGCAGGGGACATGCACAAAGGCCCCGCTCTCAATGGCCAGGTGCAGGCACATCATCCTCCTGAGAGAAGAAGAAGAAGAAGAAGAAGAAGAAGACGAGGATGCAAACTCTTTGGCGGGAGTTATTAGTTTACTGCCATGTTAGTAGGAGAGTGACTGCCGATTCAGATACACCAGGAATACATGGAGAGAATGCCACTAGTGCACGCAAGTACTACTCATATATTGTAGTAAAAGATAATGAATCTGGATTGGATGCCATTGAGTAGTAGTTGCTCTTGCAAGGCTGAAAAACGCACCGTGGGATCCTGCGCATATAATAAGGTGATCGCATGGTACCTTGGGTATTGCAGTTATAAAGAATATATATATCCACCCACCTATCCACCTGCAAGATTTTTGGATTTTTTAATAAATGAATATAATATTATACATCAATGTACACAGAGAGAGCATACCGCAGGTGACTAACACAACACAGTACTTCTGTGTTTCTATACTAAACATAAAGTAGTTTTTCTGAAAATCCCTGAAACCAATTTTTCAACTATCAACACTCTTCTGTTTGGCACATATGTTTCATTAGGGTAGTCTCTTTGACCAAATCCCATACAAAAATGTCTGTTGTCTTTTATGTTATAAATTCAGGCAAATGCAAATAATTCACATGACTTACAAGGTACCATAGACACACCATAGTGGTCGTTGAGATATTCACTGGTTTTATCCGAATAACTGTTTAATTCATATTTTTGATGCATAGGTAACTTAGCGTTAATTGCCTTTACTTTATCAAAATTCACTGAGTACGTTTCAAATGCATGTGCTTCCTCTTTATCTGACGTGTAGTTCTTGTTAAACTTCTTTTTATAATTTTCAAATAACGTTTCTTTTGGTAATTTTAATGAAACATCATACACACTGGCTAATAAAACTATAACTGCTATAACTGCGTAGCAATACATAATTGCATAGCTTTTCAAATCATTTAACAATACGATTTTATATTGATTTGATGATCGGGTTACTTAAATGAATGCTTCAACGCATCAGCAAGTAAGAAATAAAAACTGCCAAGCAAGAATCCAATATAATGTCCTGTCCTGAGTTAACATAATGCGTGTAATGTAATCATCTAATCTAGCATGAAATAACCAATTCGGAACTCGACAAGTTATATCTCGGAGCGTCTGTATTAAATCTACCGTTATCCGAATCGGATAAACAAAGGGAGAGATTTCGACAAAGATTATGTTACGCAAAAGTATACGAAATTGGAATGAGGCGAGTTGCAGTCCGCTGTAGCGAACAATGACTCGATCAAGAAACAAAAACTGTTATTATTCTGAAAACTCGAGATAAAATAGCTAGCATGCAAAGAGAACAAAAAGGGTTTTTAGATTTTTGTATGGCGACTGGCATGCCTACTACAATAAAAAATCTTGATGTTTGCGACCAGAGATGAAACATTAATAAAACAATTGTATTTGGTAATAAATTCAGGTAATACAGGGTGTAACAGAAAGGGGTGTACGTACGTACATGCCGAAAGAGGGTTGTTAGGGATATCATTCTTAACAACTTTCACTATGGGACTGACATGATCAGAGCAACTTTATTTTTCACTCCACCATACAGATCAGCTGAGCGCTGGGCCCGAAATGTACTGAGTTTAAAAATAAAGTTGCTTTGGTCAAGTCGGTCCCATAGTGAAAGTTGTTCAGAATGATGTCCCTAACAACCCTATTTCGGCTTGAACACCCCTTTCTGTTACACCCTGTAATTGCGTTAAATGTGAGTTTAAAGCTGGGCATTAAAAAAAAACAATATTGCTGGTCTTTCTCTTACACGCCTGTCACCTGTTCCCATACGGGGTGGCAGATGCACAATTTTGCCCATTGACCCAGTTGGAGTCTGGCTAATTAGAATTGTAAATAGCAAAGCGCGGCAAATTTAAAAATTATCATGCTTGTAACACCGTTTATGTTACCGGCAAAAAATGTAATCTTTCATTCTGCAGTATTGCTGGTCCGTATCCTACAGAATGACGATTTTCATACTTTGACGGTGACCTATACATCAATGTCACATGTCACGATGACCAAAGATAATATAAACAGCAGTGTGGTCGCTATAGAAAAGCACTCGTCCAAGTTTGACAGTCAATCTATTCAATGTTTAATTTTGCGTGACAAGCAAGCCCTCACAGCTGTGGATGTTGAAGGCAGGGATCTGTCACTTGCTCGCTGCGATGGTTGAAGGTTTTTCTCATATGTTTTCCATCACATAATAGTAGTTTATGATGTTGCATAATGAGGGGTATTAAAACACGAGTGGGTGTTTAAAAACCGAGCCGTAGTAGGCGAGGTTTTTAATAGTATCCCACGAGAGTGCAGTTTCATACACTACTTTATCTACTCTGATGCACAGTTGAGAAGATACTTAAGTGTCTCTCCTACAAAAATCAAAGTTATTTCCACATAAATCAGTGCTTAGACACACTGACACCATTGACGGTAACAATTGCTTACCTCGATGACTGACACCAACAAAACGTTGTCACGTCACGTTGACGTTTTGTTGCCGCCAAAACCCAGCATATCACAGCGCATGCGCGGACCATGGGCCACCCCACCACAGTATCAAACCTCAGATCAATGAACCTCTTTGTTTAAATCTTCCTGCCTCCAAGTACTTAGTACACATGAGTGGCTGTTTGGTTGTCAAATATAGTTGAAAAAAAACCAACGATACAGACTATCAAACACCTTGGCTGTACGGTTTCAAGACCCTTGCTTTTCCCAAAAAAAAAAGTAGAACTGTATCGTTATGGTAAAATAGTATAATAATAACATTAATTTTGTTCGAGAAGTAGCGTTATTAATTATTATATATATTTTTAAATTTGATTACTGTATTGCGTTTATAAAGTACGTCATTATGAATTAGATATCAAGTTTGTAATTCGAACTTTATGACATGAGAGTAGATAAAATACATTACTCATCTCATCCGGTCAGAACCGGATTTGAACCCGCATCCTGCGTGAGAAGCAACCGTGAAGCCTCTGGACCACACAGCTCTAAATAAAGTTACCCACGCGTTGATGTATGTGAAGCGTGATTAGTCCCCGAATTTCGGCGCCGAATTACACCCAGCTCCGGGCTCCACCACAACTTTTATTTAGGTGATAAACGCCTTCTCAAATTGCCCACATTTATAAGGTACGTACTGGAGCGGGACTAATGTGGACTCGTCAAGAATTCCGCTGGATGAAGTAAATTCCCTTCGCAATACGGGTTCATTTGGCCGCGTTGTTTGCTGAGAACTGAGTAACTTTAACTTTGGATCCGCCCCGCTTCCCTTCTCATATAAACTTTATTGAACTTAGTGTTATCTAACTAGTTTTTAGTGTTCCTTAGGAAAAAAACCTATATAGGAGCGCTTCTCTATGGTATATGTACGCATAAACACTACTTTCTGTTCAAAAAGAGTGATAATAGTGATAAAGACATTTTATTTTTGATATTTTATTTTTATTTGTTTTATTTTTATTTTCTTACACTTGCCACCTGGTGACATTAACATGTTTAAGTTCACTTACGTTTTTGGGTCCTAGACTGAAACTTACTATTTTTAATTAGTATTTTTTTGTAAAACATACACCAAACGTCTTTTAATATACTCATATCTAACTTAGAATATTATTATTGTTTTAAAATATATATTTACTATTAAGTATTTCTTGATTTATTTAAAAAGAAAAAAAAAGCTCTGTGTGTACGGGCCCTCACCTTGGATGAACTACGTCCAAGGCCCTCACCAAGTATAGCAAAATATAGTGTTTATCTTTGACTTGTGAAATCTCAACCAAACTCACCTTGTTGAAGGAATTTCCATTAATATCCAATTTACCAAGAGCTAAGTTTATTCCGTGAAGAATGTTTTAGACTGTTGCTGCTTTCTTTCCTCGTAAATATCACGTACTGTAGACGTTTTTCGTAAGCTGGCACCGGGGCGGCGCCCTATTATAACCATTTTTAGGGTTCTGTTAGAGAAACAAGGAATCCTTATAGTTTCGTCAAGTCTGCCTGCGTCTGTCTGTCTGTCTGTCTGTCCGTCCGTATGTCACAGCAACTTTATTCCAAAACTATTAAGACTGTAGTCTTGACTGTAGTCTGTGATTGTGATGTCTGTGTGTGACTGTAGTCTGCAGTTGTAACTTTGTATGCAGATGTATTCTGTAAACCGCTTTACGATTTTTATACAAAAAATGAAAAAATAAAATATTAAGGGGGGGTTCCCCAAACATGGAACTGACACCGAAATAATATTTTTTCATTAAACCAATTTGTGTGGGGTGTCTATAGATAGGTCTTTGACGTCGAGGTTTAAGTCAATCGTTAAAGAGACAGAACCTAACAACGTGGAAAAAATGGTGTCCCCCCCTCCCCCTCTAACTTTAAACTAGGAGAGTGAAAAATCTTAAAAAAAATATGCTTTGTATCTAATTACCAACTTTCAATGAAAATTGGTTTTAACAAAATATAAGAAGCAGTTTTTAAGATAATTCATACAAACACTATGAAAAACAATGTTACAACACAAACATCCAGTCTTATAATTACTTGCTACTAATGGTTCGTAAGATTTAGATTATAATACAATAAGAATTTTACCTTTCGTCTTTGGACAAAAGCAATAAACTAGAAACAAATCAGGCAGTTTTTGTTTAATATCAATAATTAGCTGTAGTATTCTGCTTCTCGGTTGTTATCGTTTCCTTGATGATAATCAAAGGCCTTTGCTTCTTGGTAATAATCAGTTTCTGAATATTTATTAATTTTATTCATTCTTTGCATAGCAGCAAGACCTGGATCTATCTTGGCTGGTGCTTTTTCATCTGCTCCAACTAAATTATTCCATTCATTTATAGAAAGATCGGCATACTTATTCAGAACCACTTTCTTATTACCTAATTGTGAACTGATAATGTTGACTCTCTTCAGAGTTTCCATAAAGTTAAGGTAGTGCTGATTGTAATCTTCAACAGTAGCGTAACTCTTGTTGAAATTCTTTTGAAATTGCTCAAATAACGCTGGCCCATCATTATAATTAAAAACTTCTGCTCTTATTGGTGGTAAGAATTTGAAAGTGAACGTCCACATCGATACTATTTGCATCATACTTGTGCTTAATATCAGCATAACTGTACTTGTAATTAACTCCAAATATCAAACAAATTAGATAGTCCGTAAACCACTGAAGATCATATAGATCATCAAATCAAATCATTTTCTGTTTATAACTTACCGCTACTATACCGTGCAGATATTCAATCAGTTATTGACAAACCGTAAAATTATCAATTGGATGTACTATCCGACCGAGGTAATACTATTGACAGACGATCAGATATGGTGTGGTGCGGATCACCGGACTGTCCGGTACGCTCTCTGCGCAACAAACGATCGGTTAGCTTATGTATCGATCGGACTGTCCAGTCCGTATTGAGCGTGATAGAAGATGGTCGTCCGATATGCCTCCGATATGTATGAAAGTCTATGTGTAGCATGTTGTATCCGTGGGTAGCATGTTCTTCATTTTCCTAATATTATTTATAGCGCTTGTTTGCGGGCGTCTTTGATGGAATATAATTTGTGACCCGTATCCCATAAACACGGGAAATCTTTGTTAAGTTCTAAAACTTCTATAATTATTTTTTTCCGTAATATTTACGGCATCAGAATCGGACTCCATTTTGAGAGACGACGATACTTGTTGCGCGCTCAGAGGTATATTAATGACTGAACCGCGTGTAGCCAACCCTGTTTTCTATCGGATCGTTGAATTCTTCTAAAAATATGGCTGATTCTCCTGAATTACGGTGAATTAGATATTCGAAATACGGTAAAATTACCTTGACTATTTAGTAGTACCGAGCCACCACGATTACAAGGGAAAGGCCAAGGCGGATCTACTGAAGCGACTATGAAAATGTCGCTTTGGCTAGCTAAGGATTAGTTGAAAAGAAAACTCATATTTTATTCCAAATCAGAGAGTCAGAAAAAATAATTTGTTCTGAAAATAGTTTCAATATTTTTATACATTTTGATGTTTTCTATGAGCAAAATGGGCTGAACAACAAGGCGCATTGTGACTGGTTGTATTGAAAAACCCTATTTTTAACCGACTTCCCAAAGGAGGAGGTTTACAATTCGTCCGGATATTTGTTTTTTTTTTATTTTTTTTTATTTTTTATGTATGTGCCCCGATAGCGCCTAGACGGATGGACCGATTTGGAAAATTATTTTTTTGATTGAAAGGGTTTACCTTCCCATTGGTCCCATTGACACCAGGTCAGGATCTGATGATGGGATCCTGGAGAAATCGAGGGAACTCTTCAAATATTATAGGCAGACCTAAAGTGATTTTTGTGTTTTTCATAATAACTCGTGCAAATGCACATGGTAAGCATAATATTGTGATGCGGAACTGCTGATGAAGACCACATATGGCCACCAGATCTGCTCAATACTAGGTACAAATACAATGCGTGGCTGACGGGCAGGCAACGCATAGCCTAAACCGGTGGACCTAGAGCCATGAAACTTTGTACAGGGGTTCCTTAGTAGCGTGGGGTAGCACTGATATGGGATTTGACAAAATTAATTCCCCAAGGGGGGGGGGGGATAAGGGGTTACAGTTTGTATTAAACTCAATCTAATCAAATAGGGTTTGTGGAAGTCGGTATTTTCTAAAGTTTACTTTTTGTTTCAATTATATTTTCAACCAATCACATTAATTTGGCAGGAGTGCACATAGAGAACTAAAGTATTTCCTTTCTGTGCATTCACTTCCGTTTCCGATAAAACGGCTGTGTTCAGTGTATTAAAAAAGTAAATTCGAATGATTGATTGGTAATAACAAAGTCGTGCTCAGAGTATATTTTGAAACATAGCCTGTGTTCATGTTGGCGCTTTTTTCTCGTTTTGTCATGACCTAAAACAAAAATAGGACCTTCTAATCCTTCAGTGCGTATTACGGTGTTTTTTGCTACCGTAATTATATTCCTACGGTAGGTAGTAAGATCTATGCTAATTACGGTGCAGTTGGTATGGTGCGCCATCCACACGACCGGACCTGGGTCCGGAGCGTACGATGTTCGATATGCAAACAAGCGGACCGACCGGTCCGAAGTTAATAATAACAATGTCCGGCGGACCGCTCTCTACACGATCGAATATGTTCCGTAGCGTACCAAGGTCGTGGCACGGACCGGACCAAATCCGATTGTCTGTTAGGGCTAGGTTAACTTGATCGGGGTAGTATGACTGTATGTAAACACTGTTTTTTTATTGATGGAGTATCATGGCAATATCCTTATCATTATCATCACTACTTATTATATTATACTTTACTTTTGACAGCAGCTCCAGCACCAATATATTTGACATCTGCAAATTTTGCTTACAATTTGAGACTATCGTGTGTGCGCACTTCCATATTAATAGCGAACATTTTCCAGCCTTAAGGTTCCCCGCACACGGACCACCAGCCACAGCCACAAAACGTTGCCACCGGCATATTTCCTATAGTTTTCACACATTTTGTATGGACTCGCTACACACGGCGACGCTGGTGGCCGCGAAGTCTCGCCCGCCCCGGCCACTAAACGCCGACATAAAACGCGCCACTCGCACGATTCCCCGCCCCTCTCTCTCTTCCTTTTTCCTTTCCTTTCCCAGCGCGCATGGAATAAAAAAGTAACAGCCACCGACAGCAAGTGTCGACCACCAGCCACAAGTGGCTATCGCGCGCTTCATGGCCTACGCAGACCGGGGTCGGCATGGCAAGGGTTTAAATTTTTACCAATGGACATTCGAACGTATCGATTCGATATAGAAATAAGACATAAATAAAGACGATGTGGGGTGCAACTAACACACTAGCGCTGCAACAATCATCTCCACAGATGTTGTGGCTAGAAGAGATATCTCGATGTTTTAGATATGTTATGATTTTCATAATAACCGAAACATATAAAAAAACATGTGAAAATTGGACAAGATTTGGTCTTTTTATATCGAAGTTTGCGCGCTCACGATAGTCTTAAAAGCATCAGGAAAATATCTTATGAGGTTAAGGATAAAGGATTTAGGTATTAAAGATAATATTAAATGCATGTGTCATAGTCATAAAGCATATTTCATTTATTTCTAATCTTGTTAGGACAATGTGGAACGTCGGTACGTGGTTCTATACTTACTCGTTGCTCGAAACAGTCATGAGACAGTTTTATTTTCTTTTGGCGTTTCCGTATGGTTTCTAGTTAAATACCCTACTTTTTTTCCTTTAAGATTGGCTCTCCATTCATCAAGAGAAACATCAGCATATTCATTAAAAAACATATTTGGTATCGGTTCATTGGCTTCGTCATATTTTGCAGTAATATTATTCATTCGCTGCATTGTCAACAAGAAGTTCTGGTAGTGCTTATTGAATTCGTAATCTGTGGGATAGCTCTTATTAAAGTGTTTCACATAGAGTTCAAATAACTTAGGACCTTCGTACAAATAGAAATAATCCGCCTTAACTATGCAGACTGCAATAAACAGAGATAGCAATACTGTTACGCTGTGCATGTCACTATGTGAGTTTGACTTTAAACCCATCGAAGAGTTACATAAAAACTAATCAAATATTTTCATCACAATAAATATGGTCTCGCAGATATTTAGTCATCAAAACAACCGCGAAATTATTGGAAAGTGAAACCAATGGGCCTGATTGAATTTTAGGCAGACCCAATCGACTGAAAGCGTTTTCCAGCTAACGTATCCTTTTGCAAATTGATGAATGTGTTTTCATCATATCATATCTGAGCGGTTTCGTTTTTACGAGGAATAATCCCCTAATAACAAGTCATGATGAGTCGACGATCGTTCATTCCTTGGATCAGCGATCCATTTTTAACAGACTTGAAAAAATATGAACTCATCAATTCGATACATATTTAATTTAATATAATCCATTGGGATTTCAGATATTTTCAGGTAAACCGAACAGAAAATAGATAGGAGGTACATTATCAAAGTGGAATTCTACTAAACGAGTACGGTATCCTTCGGCAATTTAATAGTAGGTTAGCTCGGCCCTTTCGTTGTACCTGAACTGAGACATGGGTCAATCGGAACTTTCGCGAAAGGATTCGAAAATCTTATAATTGCTGATCCAGAGACGGCGCCCTAGGCAAAAACAGCCTTTAGCAAAACACAAACCGCTCGGAATGATGAATATTATTGCTGTACGTTTTTTCACAAGCTTGTTTATCAGGAGTGTCAGCGTGACTTCGCTTTCCTATGAACGTAATTTTATTAATTTTGCTCGATAGAAAAGTGTCCTGAAGTTGCCAGAAAATCTGTCTGTCACAATGTTTTATTTTACAATTTCGCACCGTATCTTTTGTGTTCTTGTTATTTATCTAATCATTATAAAAATGGCACAGTATGTTCCTCAGTTAGACTTGTTTAGCTTAGCTTTAACCTTTTATTATTATTTTATGTAATTTCCTCTAAAAATAAGTTAAGGATGAAATTCTAAATTCTAATTGCCTAGGGCCGGCCCTTAAGTACTTAATTACAAATTAAAGAGACAACTGAGCCCTTTCTTTGTAATTTTTAACACTAAGAGATTGGCCCCTTGCCAGAATCTCAATGTAGTAGGAATAAAATAGAGACATTTTTCTGTCTCGTTTTTTTTTTTGGGTCAGCTCATATTGGGAAAAGGTTTACGATGAAACTCGCCCCGATGTCCGTGACGACGACGCGTGACATGGTATCAATTTATTCATGCAGCTATTGAGATATCATTTTTGTGACGCACGCAATTTTTTTTCGACATTGATCTCACTAATGTGCTGGAGACAATGTTGACGTGGCTTGATCAATTTATGGTGTAAGTAATAGAAAGGTGTAATCTTTTCACATTTTCTTTGGTGGAGTATAGCTCTATTATCTATGTTAAGAATGCTCAAGGGTATGCCTGCGGGCCCTGCCCTCTCAATACCTAGTATCGTTTTTATAAAGGTGCCTTCCAGCCTGAAGAAACATTATTATTAGTAGAAAATGATTTTTTGTGCTAGGTAATAGTTGCTAGTCATTTAAAAATTGTAAAAATATAGGAAATAAAGAATTCTGAAAAAGAAAAAAAATGCCTAGTATCAAAAATAGTAACCGTCATCAGTGGCCCGCTAAAAGTTTCTGAATCTTGGCCCGACTGATCAGAAGTTTAAGCATGCTTGATCTATATGATCGAACTCTATCATAATCGAATCCGGGTAAAATCACTCGGTGGGACATCTGCCTTTTTTGATCGGAGGAACTTAAAGCCTTTGCTGAAGCCTAGCCAAAGCCTTGAAAACTGTTTATTTAGGTAATTCGTATAAAGAATACTTTACACACGACACGAGTGCGACTCCTTGTTATTTATGTTTGCACTCCCTCCACGTCCATCACGTTCGGATTGAGTAAAGTTACTGCGAAGTGTGAACGAGATCTTTGAACTGAAACTTTGCTTGTTACCAATGAGAATTTCTTTAGAACAAGAATTTATTACTTCTCAATTTTTAAAAGGGGCTAGCACAAACTTTGATGCTATTGTCACCACTGTCCCCCATCGGTTAATAATAGATTATGTATTCATTTTTAGAATCGGTCTTCTCTCTCGGTCTTTCGGTTCTTTGACTAAACGGAATCTGAACTGCAAAACAAATATACAAAATAAGAAAAATATAAAGATTGTGAAGCACATCCATAAGCATAATATAAGGGAACTTTTCAACCACGCTCATTGAAAAATCTGTGTGGTGACTCCCATTTCCAAAGGGTAGACCCCACGGGATGAAAACCACAGGGGATAAAAACTCCACACGAGAAAATCCTTCTGTAATAAGAAGCCTAAAACAGAGACGAAAAGACAAGTACTAAAATACTTACGGGTGCGGGTACCTATAAACGCGTCCAGAGCACTCGCATTATCTTACAGAGACGTCTCATTACCCGCCGTACGCCCAGCTATACCGCGTAAACGTTGTACATTTGGAAACTCGACCGCAAGTTGAATAGTTATTAACCGCATAATAAAAAATAAAACAAAAATATTAAAAGTATATTCAAGGAAAAAATTGGTACCTACATGCTTAAAAATGGTGGTGACTGCTGCCATAATATTCAATGAGATAATTTTTCGTAAGTATTTATCCATTGAACTACTTAGTATGAACGTGATTACTTACAATTGTGACTCTGCCACCCCGTATGGGAAAAGGCGTGACGCTATGCTGTTGTTGCTGTTGAGTATAGATAAAGTTTTTAATTTTAATTAATTTAATTTCAGTAACTAACAATGGAGTAATTAAGTTATTTTGCTTTGTGCTCATTGTATGCTCAACAAGATTTACAACAAAAGGATACTTAGAACTAATTGTTCACTGAGCACGAACCCAGGCTTTAGTTAGTTTGATAAATAAAAACGCGTCTTTATTAGTTAGCAGGCTTTCGCGCGGTAAAAGATAAAGGTATTACAGCCAGACGAATTCGAGTTCAGGATTAGCCCTTACAATATGACGACAATTTCACAGCGTCTAAGGGCCTAATGACAAATGCTGGAGAGAACGTTGTCTTATTACAGCCCTGAGACTTCACGTACATCGGTAATTATTAAGAAAAGTGCCTAAAGACTCACTAAATAAATATTTTAGCGACTACTTGATACTGACAGCACCGACTGTCTTTCATCATTCATCATTATCCAGTTAATTTGAACATGATAAACCCTTCCATCTCGAAGTAATGTAAGTTTGTTTTGCAGTTGACCTAAAGAGCAAAAAAAAATTTTTTTTTTGTCGATTAAATTAACCCTGATAGATAGACATCTTCACTTTACGACTGTCTACCAGCCACTTTGGCAATGCAATCTGACCATCGGGCCGGTGGTCTGCCCGCTGCTCTTTTCCCTGTTCGCGGCCACCACTCTGTTACTGCCTTGGTCCGTTTCCGTCCTCCATTCTGACCAAATGTTCCGTCCATCGCCACTTGAGCCCCGCGATCCGTGTTCCCACGTCTGCGACTTTGATAAGTCTACCGATTCCAACGTTAGGCACGCGGTCCACGAGACTGATGCCTAGCATGGCACGCTCCATAGCCCTTTGTGCGATTATAATTCGATGCATATTGGCTTTTGTGAGTGTCCATGTTTCGGCACCGTACGTGAGGATAGGCAAGGCAAGACACATTGTTGGTCAAAGACCTTGCTCTTCAGCCACTGTGGGATTTGTGATTTTATGACGTCGTCCGGTTTACCGAAGTAGGTACTAGGTACTTACTATTATACTGTAGATACTTACTACTATTTAATTTTAATTTTAGTTAAAATAAGTGTGCTCGATTTTGGTGGTAATTCGATGCTAAATCAGCGTGTAAGTATAGTGTTTGTAAGTCCTCGTTAGGTATATCGTCCATGTACGCCCCAGGATGGTCGAGTGTTGATCTAATTAACCGATGTTTGTACGCCTCTGGGCAAATGAAAACACGCAATTACTATCGATCCAACGTTTCGACACCGAGAGCAACAAAAATAAATTATAGGACAACGTAATTTGACAAATATAACATTTACATAAAAGCACATTATACACATATGCCTTTCACACATTGCTTCTGGCCCCACACTAGGATACCCCTTGTCGTTGGTTCCAGATACAGCGACGTTATAGTGAATCTATGGCATAGTGCAGTGATGTGAAATAAAAGATCTTTTAAGCTTTCAACATAGAAATCTCTTGTTGGTTCAAATAGAACATAGTAAATATTTTAGAAAGTAAACAGCTCAATCCTTATGGACAGCGAATGGTAATCCTCTTATCGGCCAAAGCCATATAGCTTAAAATGGAATTGTTAATAACTACAAACACACTGTGCAACGCTCATGCTAGCAATGAAAATGAAACAACTCTACCACTCTACTGCCAATCGAATGGGGTTTACGAATTTTGATGTCATTTAGCCGCGGAACCGCCGCATATTATATATTTATGTATGCAACCTTTTAAATTTTAAATTTATTGTTGTACACATGGGTCTACCCCCGCTCAGCTATCCACCTCTCTCATCGAAACTGGAAGAGATCTCTTTTAGAGATAAGCTCGCCATTGTACACTTTATATTACCTACCATGATTTGTTAACTTTTTTTTTGTGTGCAATAAAGAAATTATGAAATTATGAACAACCAAATTTATTTTTACTTCCATTTGACCCCTTCCGGCTTTTTTTCTGCAACCGGATTCTAGTGAAATGAATACGTTCATTTACATTAACGCTTGCTTTCCAGGCCAAAAAGTAAAAATATTTGACATTAAAATTAGGGGAAAGAATGAGGGCATGATCCTATCTCATCTTACTAACGCGTCTATGAACTGAACACCACCTACTCGTATATCAAAGAAAAACATTTATTTCGGTATTATTTTTCATACTACTAAGAAAGACATTACAATTCACATAAAATTAAATTTTATTAATTGGAAATTAAAATGACTACTTTCCGCCGATTTATATTACAATAGGGTTGCACCTTCCCGTACTAAATTTCTTACTGATTTCTGGCCAAAGAAAATAGCGCCTTTGTCATATTTTTTTGGTACTAAGTCGGTATGATATGCTGTCACGTGTCACATGGCTGACCCGTCTGAGTTTAGCAAAGAGTACCTATATGTATAAACTTACTAGAGTTTAGCGCCATAACTGAGGCCGATATTAGACTATCATATATTTATCATAGAAATATGATTTCATATCTGTCAAATTCTAGGATCACATTTTTATATGATGCTGTTCTATGTTTGCATATTACACCTTAGGTCATATAAACGTCATAGGTAATCAAGATGGATAGCGAGCGTGTTTTCCGTTACTATGAGTGCAATTTTTAATTGCCCTAAGGGTGAGAAATAATTCACTAAAGTAAAACTTCATAAAACCGACTACATTTGTCCTCCTCGCTTGGTATACAGATGTCGTTTGTATACCCGATAATGAGCCTACAAAATCTGTCTCCTGAAGTCCATACTTCGTAATTTCGTAATTTCTTTATTGTACTCACATGACAGTAAAAATAGCACATAGAAAAAATATGTACAAAGGCGAGCTTATTACTAAATGTAAACGAATAAGTACTTAGACGATCCTAACAGCCAGAATTTATTTCGTGACAATTACTATAAACACATGAACTCTGTGAATATTGTTTATTTTAATGTAAGTGTTTGCATTGTTGATGTGCCTTGTTATAAATAAATAAATAAATAAATAAACACCGAAAAGTCACATATGATTCTAATTGTATGCTTGCTGTGAAATAGGATCAAACTTCTATGATCATAGTCTATATGAATCATAGGTTGTTATTACACTGTCATAGGTTTATCATACTTATATGAGCCCTACATCTATAATCATATTTCTATGATAGTCTAATATCGGCCTAAGGAAAGTAAACATAACCTAAAAATAAATAAACTTTTATTAATTTTATAAAATTGGCGATAAAAACAACAAAAAATCTTACAGTACCGACCTCATGAATAAAAAATCTATCAAATATGACTATTCGTGTGATAGAGCGTTAAAAATTCACTCGAGATATTCGTTAGTATGGGCAATTGCCCTGATTCTTTACAGACGTCATCGGTGTCATCTGTCAGGAATTGTATGAGGAGAGTCATGATCAAAAGACCCAGGCCTGGCACCCATGGGGTCGATTCGGGAGGTGTAAAACCACTCAACTAATTAATAACTGCTAATAACCCTAAATCAGACAGACGGAGGCCACAGATTCCATTTAGAACCCTCGCTTACGGTGACTTTTTGCAGCGATGCAGTCGCGATTCTCCAGTCAAGCACCACGCACCGCCCTCCATTCTTTTCCCGATGTCGTCCGACACGGTCGCGCGTTTGCATCGATACAATCGCGTTGATGTTTATTAGCGTGTTAGCATCGCTTCTGAAGCGCGTTGCAAATGCAATTTTTTAATTTAGGTGTTTAGTTCGTGTTGCTACTTCGTGTTCTGAATCGCATGCATTGTTTGTAAACGTATATATGGAGATTACCTACTTAGCAGCAGCGTAAATAATAATATCGGACTTATTAGGTGACATATCAAAATATTTGTTCATACGTATACACTTTAGACTTTATACTTTATTGCACAGAAAACATAATACAGACACTTAATATTGGAAAAAACATGTACAGAGGCGAGCTTATCTCTAATAAGAGATCTCTTCCAGCAACCTAGGATGGAGAAGGATAATTTAATAAAAGGTAGACCTACATAAGTGCACAACGATAAATATTAAAATACACCTTCATCAATAGAGGACGAGAGTGAATCTAAACACGGAAAAGCGGGGCTATTAGTTATTTTGTGGTCTTGCCATGCTCCCTATGCCACTTATGTAATTAATTACTCATACGTTACAAAGAAAGTATGATTCCAAGCAAACATAATTTCATTTTCTAATGGAATCCTTGCCGAATGATTACTTGTTGTCGAACTGACACCGGATACTGATACATCACAAAGGAATGGGTCAAAGGACTCTTTCTGAGTATCCCTGAATATCTATTCCCGCCACGAACACGGATTTTTGTGAAGGATTTGTCGGTCAAATTCACGTCAGTACGTTTTTCTTGCTACACAATCTTGTGCATAATAAAATAAGCCGCTGGCTTTAGTGGGACGTGTCGTGTACCCAGTATTTTAATAAAGCGCCGGCATTTTGTACGCCAGAGTTTTATAGAGATAAAGTTATGCCACAATTTAGGCAGTCATGTTATATTCAACGGATCCTTAGCTATGAAATATTAATAGGTAATATATTTGATACCTACAACCTCAGTAGACACTGCATAAAACTACTTCTAATTCATAAATGTTCTAATTAATAAATGTTCTTCCTCTTATTCTATTAATAAAAAAGGACACGTCGTCGCTGAGAAACTCTTCTTATTCTTGATCTAATTTTGCGACTTTACCCTGGGTTGCACGAAACGGATTTGTAAGCATATGCTTAGCATTAGAAACAAATGATACTCCTATGAGATTCTCGCCAATTAAACAAAATCGTTTCGTGTAACTCAGGGTAAGCCCGATTTACAAATATTCACTAAACGACTAACCCGGCAACTTGCTACCTTTTTCGTGTGAAATCATGAAAATGTTGAGCTCGGTAATTCCGTATCCTTTGGCCAAGTTTCTGTGATAAATCGCTTAACGATGTTTTCGGCTCGTCGGTCACGCCCCGCCGAGGGTCTAGGCAGGCCGACTCAGCGCGATGCGGATCCAGCTGACCGGCTCTACCGAAGGCAACTTGTGAAGTCACAAAATGGACATAGGTATTTCTGTCGCAGCCGCTTTATAAGATCAGTAAAGTACCGAATGCGTAGGCATTTAAATATAAATCGGCAAGGCGAGAGAAAAGACCAACTTTTTGATTAAAATAAAGTATCGTCGATAACATCGCCGTCGACCGTCGTATATTGGGGTTCCGTACTCGAAAGGTGCCAAACGGGACCCTATTACTGAGACTTCGCTGTCCGTCCGTCCGTCTGTCTGTCTGTCTGCCTGTCTGTCTGTCTGTCTGTCTGTCTGTCTGTCTGTCTGTCACCAGGCTGCATCTCATGAACCGTGGTAGCTAGACAGTTGAAATTTTCACAGGATGATGTATTTCTGTTGCCGCTATTACAAAAAATACTAAAAAACTAAATAAATTTAATATTAAGGGGGGCTCCCATACAAATAACGTTTTTTTTGCGGCTTTTTATAGATAATAGGACAGAACCCTTCGTGCGCGAGTCCGACTCGCACTCTGTCTCTGTCTTTTGATTTGAAATCAGTCTTGCAAGATGGCGTCAACGCAACCAGCTGAGTCAACTTAACAGAGCTGCCCTGAGGTACGCAAAACGAATAACACTGTGATGCTATACTTAGTGTACTTAACTACGTAATATTTCAGCATGAATAAAATGAAATACGAATTTATTGAGAAATCTCTAATTTAGGTTAGGTTTGACTCTTGTGTGCAACCAGAGCGGGGCGGGCAAGCTAAGCGAGACTATGATCGTTTGTCTAGCACCTAATGATTAGGCAACTCTAAACGTTTCCCACTTACTTGCATGACAGAGCTAAAAGTACTAATTCCGTACTTAGCTTAGTTCATTCACGATAAATATTTTTTATGACGTGCCTTATCTATCCAAATACGGCGTTATTTTATTTCCACGGTGTTACTTCTTGTGTTATATGCAACGGAGCTTAACACGGTCGGTGTAGGATAATAATATAAAAGAGTTCCCGGCTTACCTGTCGTCACGTAACTTGACATGAAACGATTAAGTACGTGGATTTAATTTCACCGGGACGAAATATAAAAGAATTATTTCGGGATATAGCTACGTTCAAGTATGTACCCAGAGATTAGGCGCGAAGCGGAGAAAAACATTTTGACTGGCACTTCGTGTATATGTTTACGGCCCGTGTGTATGTTAAAATATCTTTACCTTTTATAACACATTTGATTGTATTTGGGTAAAGTTACCCAAATACTAAAATTCTAAATGAACTCAAATAAAAAACAAACGTATCTAAAACCCCGTTTGGGAAAGGAGTCTCGCCGTATGGCATGTTTGTTTGTTTGTCGCACGTAGATCACAATTCTGCGGCCTCTAATGACTGAAAAATTGTCACAAAAACAAATAATACTATTATTTGTTTTTGTGACCCCAATCATTGATGGCCAAACGCGCTTCTTATTAGCAGTAAAGTATGGTGCATAGATATAATATAATGGCTTTCTTTTAGAGCATGAATGAAGCAATACAATATCCCAAATATAGTAATAGTGGTTGCCAATGCTGTCAAATGTAACAGTCAAATGGCCAACACAATACACAACCGCAAAAGGATGCATAAACACAGCTTGTATTAGTTGCAACATACCAACAAACGATTTTTATTACGACATTTTAATAGCCACAAGAAAGGATAATAAAGTTAATATAAGCCAACTTTATTATACTTTTGCAGAGCTGTCGTAGAATATTGGCCACAAATTACTGCTGTGTTTAAGATGGAGTGAGGGAAAATTCAAGTTGACGCTTAATTTTGCTCCAGGCTTGGTAGAGTGGTTCGGAAAGTTCGAAAAGTTAGTTAAGTGCTTGTGTTGGATGGATTTGCTTGTACAAGTGGCTAGCAGAACTTGCCTAGTGATTCTAAGAATCTTTTAATTTTACTCTAAATATACCTAGGATATACTTGTATCAAGGTTTCGGAACGTTCAGCATGATAGTCTGTCCGTTTCAAGCTGATACAATTAAGAAAGCTGATCTTTATTTCGATTTAGAGTCATATAATATTATAGGTACCTATTTAGAACTCTTATTCGAACGGAACAAACTCTATTTCATCTCCCTCGCACGTCTATTGTTACTATTATTAGTTTGGCCCGCGTGTGTCTTAACGCGAGAGAACCGATTACATCGTACAGTTCTCACCAGGCTTACGAAATATTATTTTCCTGCTATCTCGCTTCTTTGACCCTCTGGTAGTTTTACACTTGTATATCTTCAAAAACCAGCGCTCGTAAACATTTAGTAGTAAATCATAACTCAAAAAATAAATCATAATTTAGAACAATGTTAGCAAGCGGGGTTTTGGGCAAATTTTGCATTAGACATACATAGTTCTACCTGCCCATGAAATGTGGTGCAAAATGCGGTTACTCATTTCATTACACGGTAAATGAAACCCGAGATCGGGTGCTCTGTTTTGCTTGTATATGCAAAAGCTTTCAGGGACTTCAGGCACGTCCGTATTGTAACATGGTAGGTTAGTTTTGTCATGAAGGCAACCACTAACGGTCAAAGCAACAAAAATATTTTGTGACAATTAATACAATATTGTCAAATAGATAACTACAAAGTTTATGTTTATTGCAGTATATTTTTCTCTTAAATAAAACGCTTAGGTTTTTCAAACTCCAATTCTTATCATAGGTTACCTGTAAGACACACACAGTGTTAATGTGTCTACTTTTTCGGGCTATGCGGAAGGTTCAGGCTTCACTGAATCTTTGGCTCACTCCTTATCGTAGCGAGAGTAGGTTTAGATGGTTTGACAGATAATGGACTGATCTTTGGGATAGTGTTTATACCTATAGATCTCAGTCGTAACTTTACTCCAAGCATTAAGCCAGTACCTATTAACGAATTTCAATATTTAATAAACGTGGTGTACGGAATGAGTAGCACTTATCAGACTCTACTCTAGGAGTAAAAGTTTCTTACTCTGAGTTTAACCTGAGAGTAACTAGTCTCAGAGTAAGGAAGTATTAACAATAGAGTATAGTAATTTTTGTCTCTACGTATGGAAAAATGTGTAACGTTACATTAATGTTATAAATAAACATTTACATGCAGGTATATACATCCATTGCTTCTGGCCCCACAAAAGGAACCATGCGTTGTGATGAACCCGAAACAGCACAAATATGTAAACCTCCAAGAGCTAGATTTCTTTCTCTTCCTCCCAGCCGAGATTTGAACCTGGGACGTCTCCTTTCAACCGCAACACCACCGATGTCGTCAAGTATATATCCGTATATAAAGTACGAGTACACTTCTCTCGCACTACACATGTTCAATATAGCATCAAATGTTGTGACAGGATAATGGAAGAGGCTGAACGCTGTGAAAGCCTATTAGCAGCTAGCCAGTGGCGGTTTGGCTAGCAGATTATCTATCTATCTATCTATAGGGACGTATAGATGTTCAGGCCCCAGTACACAATGGTCTGTGATGGGTCAGGCTTTGCAATGCCCAACTGCAGGCCACGATCACTTGGTGTTCACACAATGGCCCACGGCTTATTGCTGCTTGGCGAAACACTTGCAATGGACCTGGGCCCGAATTCTACTGTACACAAGCATACCACAAGCCTGGCACAAACTTGAATACGAGGCATTTGGTATTCTACTAAAACCGGAATCCAATTCACAAGCGCCAGCGTGACGCCAGCCTACTTCGTATTCTACTATTCAAAACGTACTTACGCTGGCGTCAAACTGGCGCCAGCAGCAGAACGCTTTGGACAGTAGAACAAAGTACGCTGGCGTCAAACTGGCGCCAGCGTGAGTACGTTTTGGATAGTAGAATACGAAGTAGGCTGGCGTCACGCTGGCGCTTGTGAATTGCGATTCCGGTTTTAGTACCAAATGCCTCGTATTCAAGTTTGTGCCAGGCTTGTGGTATGCTTGTGAACAGTAGAATTCGGGCCCAAGAGTGCATTATTTGCGTCCCAAATTGCAAATAAATTTTAAATCTCTTCATTGCTCCACGATACCGAAATTTAGAGCGCACAAAATATAATTAAATTCATTCAGATTCAAATGCAAATTAACATTCAGCCGACTGTAATCGACTCCCAACCAGCCACACTTAGATCCAATCCAATAACGGAAAACACCTCAATCTCAAGATGGATTTGAGGAAACAGAAACATAACGCCCAAACTTGGTTATTTACGAGTATCATGTGTGATACATTGGAAAGTTTTCGTAGTGGCCCTCACTTCGTAAATCAAACAGCATAATTGTTGACTGCGGATGGCTGTTGGATGTTAGTACACGCGATGACAGCGTGACATTTTGGCTAGCAGGTAATTTACTGGCAAACATTGGTATAGAGTAAAGCAAGATCCCAACAAAACATGCATATGCATATACAAAAACGCCAGTCTCGCAGCCTGCGCAGTTTATTCTACCGTAAAAAGTTGTGAGATCTAATTTTAAACCAAGTCGGTTAATTTAACCAGTATCTGTGTATGGTAGAATCTTTCCAACAACTTTATTATCGTATACTGTTAAGTACCTACCTAATTAGTTAACTAATAACATTTATAGTGATCGGATCAATATAAAACATCTTTATTTCTTCAATAATAATTAGAATGACTTGGCAATCGCACGTAGAAAAGTTGTCGACTATAGGACCGTGTGTGCAACGTAATGTACCTATTGCTCTCGCTCCGAAATAATTCGTTGTTTTCTTATTAGTTAAGTTTATCTTTATTTAGAGATATGTTGTGTTGAGTAATAATATTCATTTGTGCTCTGGGTGCTATAGAGTGGTCAGTTGAGCGCGATTGCCAAGTTATTCTAATTATTATTGAAGAAATAAAGATGTTTTATATTGATCCGATCACTATAAATGTTATTAGTTAACTAATTAGGTAGGTACTTAACAGTATATGATAATAAAGTTGTTGGAAAGATTCTACCATACACAGATACTGGTTAAATTAACCGACTTGGTTTAAAATTAGATCTCACAACTTTTTACGGTAGAATAAACTGCGCAGGCTGCGAGACTGGCGTTTTTGTATATGCATATGCATGTTTTGTTGGGATCTCATTTCTTTTTGTAAGTAACTTTCCTTTTTTTCTTTTCGGGTACTATTTCTTGTGCGTTAGCTACCGACTTTCTCAAAGCCCACTCCCTATCTCTATGGGCTCTTCTCAGTGGCTTTGATGTTACGATTTGTGACAAGTCTGGGCGGTGAATTATATAAATATAAATCATACCTCAAACCAAACCATACCGCGATTCAGGAAATGCACACCTAGCGACATCTAATGGGGAATAGCGATATTAGACAATATTGTAACCACTTTATTAGGGTTCCGTACCCGAAGGGTGCCAAACGGGACCCTATTACTGAGACTTCGCTGTCCGTCTGTCCGTCCGTCCGTCCGTCTGTCACCAGGCTGTATCTCATGAACCGTGGTAGCTAGACAGTTGAAATTTTCACAGATGATGTATTTCTGTTGCCGCTATAACAACAAATACTAAAAATCAAAAGAAATTTAATATTAAGGGGGGCTCCGATACAACAAACGTGATTTTTTTGCTCATTTTTGCTCGATATTGATAATGGTAGCAGGTAGACGCTTAAAGTGTTCACAATATATTGAGTATATTATTTATTTAAAAAATAAATAATTAAATTAAAATTAAATTAATATTTAGGGGGGCTCCCATACATTTTTTTTGCGGTTTTTTATAGATAATGGCACGAAACCCTTCGTGCGCGAGTCCGACTCGCACTTGGCCGGTTATTTAAATCATAGCTGGAACCAAACCATACCGCGATTCAAGATACACATAGCGACTAGCGACATCTAATGGGGAATAGCGATGAATCGAAGTAGTCGTGTACTGAGCTTATTGATAATTAATATATTATGAAATTGGGGCTAAAATTGCGCAATGTTTGAGTTTTCCTTGGCTTTGCAGGCTAAACTCTAACCATGCTCAAAATTTTAAGCTTGTGGGTTCGCTAGAAGTAACCTTTAGAGTTTTCATGATCGTGAATCAGTGAGTCAGTGAGTGTCAAAATTGAGGAACTTTGAATTGCTGTACCTTCAACTCTACTGGTTCAAATTTATTGAAATTTTGAGAATATGTCTTATGACACGGTGCCTTTTAGCCGCCGGGAATTCAGGTTTCTATCTTTATCCACAACGGAGTAACAGGTAGGTCAAATATGCTCTGAATGGCTTCCTGTAAAGGATGTTACTGCTGCGCCCGTATGTTTTGCTTTTTGCTCGACTTGGCTTGGGGGCGCTACCGCGCCCCCAGATCTAAGGCTTATTGTGACCTAAGCAACTCCTTTTTTGGTGGTTGTTTAAAAAAAGTATTTTTACTCTTTTGGAGGTTTTTTTTTCCAATTGTTTGTATGCAATAAAGAAATTATGAAATTTTATTCTTGCTAAAATAAGTTGCTAATTTTTACTTACAGAAACATTAAATCAGACATCATACAAACCGTTTGATGACCCAGACTAAAACAGTTCTGTTAGAAATAACTTTCAGCCCTGAAGACACCACCGACTTAAAATTAACCACATTGCTGTGCAATTATGTCCCGGAGAAACATGTAAATGTGCATTTCGTTCGCGTGTTCAGAGTCTGGAAGCAATTACATGCAATTTGAGGATAGTTGCAAGCTTCTAAAAGTTTCAGCCATTTGATATGTCTGGTGTAACCTAATTCATGTTGTGCCGCTCTAACGCCCTTAGACTGAGTTGGAAAATAGTTTTAATCTAACTGCTATGTCCATTCTAGATAGTAGCACTGATATTTAAAACTTTGTTTCAGCGGGAATTGCTACGGGCATCTACGAATGTCCTGCATATTGTCCATTTTTGTGAAGTTGTAGTTTCGCATACTGGCTCTTATATTGAGGGATTTGTTCATCATTGTTTTCATAAAATGTATCAACAGTGAACCGATTAGATACCTTTACTATTGTTTGACAAAGTAGGTAGTATACATATATGATTTTATGACTCATTCGATTACCTACAACTTTGATAACCCTGTTCCCAACGGTTAACTCGTTAAGCTCTACTTGGGTACCTGACAGATTAAATTAAATTCAATTCAATTTGTTTATTTTAGGCATAGACCCATAGACAACATTTACATAACATTGACAAGAACAGAAACAGAAACAATATATACAATAATAATACATAAATTTGAAGGAGATTCATCTGCAATTGTTTATGAAAATAAATACGATTCTTATGTTCTATAAGGCTTATTGAGACTGTTTGGAACAAAGCCTTAGTGTACTATAAGGGCGATAGAGAAAAGCGTGCCGCTATGTTTTCCCAATACCAACTTTAATTTCATCCAATATTCCAAATGTTTCCTTTATGCCATGGATAGGGAAAGTGTATTATCATTGAAAAGAAACAGAAGCGTTACGTTACGTGTCCTCGAAAAGAGATAAATATTTTATAACATAATTCATCTGAGCCATAAAAATGGAACGCGCAGACAAAAGCTGAGCGTGGCGGGGTTAAAATGATTTTTTCTCACGTGTCGTCGCATCTTCGCGTGTAGATACAGGAATACTGACGAAATACTGTATTTTATATGGAAATATTTTTGTAGAATGCAGCCATATGCAGCCTTTTGTATAATATACATTTGTGCGGGATAGTTGGCTAGACGAGATGGACCGTGGATCAAAGCAATCACAGAAAGGTACCCAAGGCCAGCGACAAGGCCAGTGGATTGGCTATAGATCGAAAATACCTCAAAGTCGACAGGCTGTCCATAAATGCGGTTGGTCCTATGCCCAGAATTGGGTCGACGTGGCTGCAAATAATGATGTTTGATACATAATTAGTTCTAGATTATTTAAGACAAATTATCAAGGCAACTGAATAACATAATACATCTTGTTACATCGTGTTCTGTTCAATAGATATCCTTATTTAAATAATCAAGACAAAGGACTGTTATGGCTCCCTAGATTACAATCTCTGCACAAAAACAAGCAAACCGCAACATGAAATGTAGCGCAAACGTGATTACATTTGCGTCTTGATAAATGGGAACTATTTTACTACAAATACGTGTCTTCATTTAAAATTCATTAAAAAGGCAAATTATTATCGCGGCGAGTGTAGTAAGAGAATAAATGGCGGTTCGTCGTCGCCGACGAGGTTGTGAAAATATTGAACGCGGTAAATAGTTAAGTCAGTCTCAGAGATTGAGTGGAAGGGCAATCATAAAGTTGGTGGTAGAGATATCATAACAAAAGCAGAACACACTCGTATCATCTCTGTTGACATGTACACCAAGGGAAGGTAACTTCCTACGCCGAAAGTTCTGAATCACGTACAAAATGAAGCAGCAATTTTGTACAGGATAAACAGTTTTAATGTTAATGAGGCTTGCATCTGCGGTGGCGTCGAGCCCGGGGCGTTTCTTTGGAAACAAGTGAGAAACGTGTTTGAAGACATGAGACTCCCATTGGCTACAGCCAGTCAGCATCAGATAATGGGGGCGATTTGGAGTAAAATGTACTAAACTAAAAAGGCAACTAAGGCCTCTAAACGTCATAATGACGTCATTTTAGTCGATATCAACAACTAGCCCCTTCCAAATAGCCCCCATTACTTCGATTTATGTGTTCTCTGTGTATGTGAGCACGCAAGATCTTCAAATAGATCTCTACAGATTATAGCCAGAAATAACTAGTGCATAGTGTCAAAATAATGTCATCAGCTTCTAAGTTAACATAATTTTTTATATAATATAGTTGATATAATTTTGACAGTATCTCTATAATAGATGTTTCTGATAGAAAGATAGATAGATAATCACTTTATTCACTTTGATAAGACGTGTGATTTGAATAAGTATCTAAGGTCGACTGTACTTTTAACCGCAGCTCTCACTTTGCGGTAACTTTCGTGCGCCGTATGAGATGGTCGTCACAAGTATAAATAAATCCATTGTGGGGACAAAATGTACGTAATCACATGGCTTTTTAGTAAAAAGTGGTTTCAACATATTCAAAAAATTAAGTTCAATTATTATATTGTTAAGTATTTTGTTACACAATACGCAAACGATATAAGTATAACTCGACACTGTCATTAAGATAAAAACGGCATACTCTTTTAATTGGAGTGCAGGATTATATATCTCAAAAGATTTTCAACCTAATAATGTAACCTAACCTATAATGTTCGAAAACCATATAAAAAATCTGCATGCTCACGCCCAATTTAGGGTTAATAAAATTCCATTTTATAGCGCGTCTTCATCAATGTATTTCATATTTTTGGCATGACCTTTTAAAAACCCGATTCTCATTCTGTACCACCGGGTAAGTACCTTGCGTCTGAGATGAACAGGATGTGTAATGTTCATTTAAAATCCTGGACATTCAACGCGTCTATATATATGTATACGCGTCAACCGCCGGGAGACGGTTCAAGATATCATTAACCAATGTTAACTCTTATCTCGGCCTCTCGTTAGCGGGAGGTATCCTCTTGAATACGTAAACGTGTCATTCATGATTAAGCAAGTGGGAATGTTGAGGCAAACACTTCCTACACTCAGCTAAATCAAGCGGCGTCATTATGTACCGATCTACCTGTTTTAGTATTTAATCAGATTATATTTAGAATTCCACTTCAGAACAAAAGCCGTTAAGAGCAACATTAGTTATTTAGGAATGTAATGTAAAATGGGAGATGGAGGACAGTTTGAAAGGCGTATCATGTATTTCCCGGAGCATAGCAAAGGACCCCTAAATAACTAACAATTTATTTTGACTCAAGTTAACCTGGGATTTTTATCCAGGCGTTTGTATCTCAATATTGCTTGCTTTTATTATTATTGCTTACGAAATGAAAATGGTTCTTGCGTTGAGTTAAACAATACATAAAAAAGTAAAATCGTCTTACAGACCGAAAATAAGTCACAAGAATATATCTCTATATTGGGTTATAATAAGTTGGGTGGTAGCACGACGACAGATCCCCACCCCTTTCGCTACAAAATGTCGTTTACGAAATAAATGTGTCGACTTTCGTGTTAGTTTCTACGCAGATGGATTACTATGTCAATGCAAACGAGATTACGACAAATATTTTTCATGCTACCGACACTACATGGCTCTCCATCATATCGCTCAGTAGGATTGTTCCCAACGCAGTCATCTAAATAAATATTCCTGATTCAGCCCAAAAGTATTTTTCTTGCAATAAAATTATAGAATGCTATTTTATTATCGATTTAGCAGAACATTAGTTTGGCCGTATGCCAAGATGCAGGCGACGTAGTCCACGCATAACATACATATTTTGCATGGTAGAACAAAAGATGTTAGAAATCAGAAATCAGAATGTTTTTTGTGGATTATAGTTTTAAATAAGATGTTACATTTTACACAATGTCCTTGCGTCCTGCCATTAGGCATACAAATAAATAAATCAAATCAAATAAATCAATTAACTATTAAAGTAACGTAAATAATAAAAGTAAACAACATGCCAAAATAAGAAATTGTTAGCATGTCAACACAACAATAACCAGCCATTAGGCATACAAATCCCGAATAGGTGGGCGCGAGGCAAAGCCGAGCTGTAGCCATTACCTTTAAACGAGAAATATTTGTATGTAACGATATATGTTTTGAGTGCTAGAAAAAGGCGCTGTATAGTTTTCGATGAAATTGGCAATATAGGGATTTTTGGGGGTAAAAAACCGATCTAGCTAGGTCTCATAACTGAAAAATTATTTCCTAGTTTTCATGCTTTTCTCGTACCCGTGCAATAGGAATGACAATTTCACTTTAGTACAATGAAAATAAGGTATAAATTCCAATGAAAATAAAAAAAGTAAGTTAACTCAATAGACAGGGTGAGATGGGTACAACCCATTCGGTATTAGTTTTTCGCGATAACATATTACTCACTTTATCGGCTGTGACCGGGACTCAGATGTTTCATTTCATTGTTTTTTTGTTACATTTGAGGATACTTCCATATGAAATAGAGATAGTTTCTCTTGAATCGAGTAGTACTCAGATTATCACCACCCGATTTGATCAGAGCAACTTTATTTTCATTTTGGCCTGAGTGGATCAGCTGATTTGTATGGAGAAGTAAACAAAAATTGTTCTGATCAAATCGGTTTCATAATTAAAGTTGCTCAGAATGATGATGAACTTAACAAAGTAGTTTCTCATTTCGCGTTAATTCATTTACACCTTGTATATCTTAGGTAGCTCTCGTATACGCTAAAAGAAATATCTTAACTTGCTTTTAGGGTGGACAAAAAAAGTTGTGCCAGAATAACTATGCCGGGGATAATTTACATGACAAAGGACAGTTCAAAATGACATTATTCTTAGGCTGGATTCTACGTCACAGAAGAGATAATAGTACTCTACGTTATACGAGAATAACTATCCCGTGGATAATTTGGATGACACAGTTCAAAATGAGGTGATCTGATTGGTGTCTATGAAAAAGTAGAAGATACTCTCGAGTAAAAGTTACTCTTTCGTTGGTAAAATTCACTCTTACAAAAAGTAGAAGATACTCTTGAGTAAAAAGTTACTCTTCGTTGGTCAAACTCGCCCTGAGGCCATACTTTATTAGGCTCAGCAGTAGGACATAGTAAATATTACTTTTAAAGTTTTATGTTTAGTTTCAGCTTGCAATAAAAATATTAACCATGGATATCCATCTAATTAAAAACCATGGATGGCTTGTATTGCAGTAAAGTGATACCAATTCCCTAATGATTTAGGTATATCGCGATTTTCTCAGTCGTAAAATGCGAACGATAAGGAGTCTGTACGAGCATTAACTTTTATGACCAACTTGGTTTTATTCTAGCTAGGAATCCTCGTCACTTAAATCGTAAGTAAATCAAAT
Source organism: Argyresthia albistria (assembly GCA_963457715.1). Classification (NCBI taxonomy): domain Eukaryota; kingdom Metazoa; phylum Arthropoda; class Insecta; order Lepidoptera; family Argyresthiidae; genus Argyresthia; species Argyresthia albistria. Next base: position 6,137,488 of record OY735264.1, on the reverse strand, counting down.
ATTACTTTTACTGAAAGAAATGTCAATAACATAGCGTCATAGGATTTTTTCTTGGGGTAACAGACACAATTATGCCCACTTTTAGATAGTGATGCAATCAATGTTCTATTTCCTTTACCGGTGGTTTCCTATTAGAACGCGGTGGGTATTTTTGTCAAATAAAAATTAAATAAAAGTATGAACCATCGTGAAGCTCAGAAGGATAAAAAAAATCGGTTACTGAACATTAGGATCGATAGTAATTTCGTGTTTCCATTAACACACACATCGGCAAATCAGATTAACACCCGACGTGAGTGATGGGTGGCAAATATCCCCCGTGTTCCATCAAGCTTGTTACTTTTTAGGGTTCCGTGCTTAAATTAGTAGGTAACGTATTTGGTAAGTACATATTGTTGGTCAGGTTTAAAAATATAATAATCAGCACGGCCAGCGGGGCAGGGCTGAGTGGATCTTACCACACGCTCGTTTGTTCGACCGGTGTGCTTCTGAGAGAGAACCAGATAAGATCTTATGCGCCGGAATAAAAAATAGTAAATAAATAATATAGCGTCTTTTCACATGCTGGGTGGCAGAGGAACAACTGTGCCCAGATATGACGGAAAAAAAACCGAAATATGTTATTCCTTCATTAAAACAATGCAATTTGTGCGGAACCCTTGGTTAGTCAGTCTCAATCCCCCATGGCCGGTTTTTTTACAGACCAAATCTCGCTGTACTGAGCGGAATCCCGGTAACGATCGTATATGAATATTGGCATCGAAATCCGTGAAAACTGAGGGAAAATAAAATGGTACGCACACCATTTTACGAGCAACCCATTTCTAATTCTTGATGGACTATTCATTCATATTTTTAGGTTGGCTCTCTTTGCTGTCATCTCGGACCGGAAAAAACGGAATTTCACTGCCCGACATTTTACTTTCCTTAGTAAAATTTCGCACAGTAAAATTACTTGTAGTGCACAAACGCCCAAGGGAAGGATAAGGTTATTCTTAATTTGTCACAGAACCCTGCGGGTTTGAGATATGTACTTATACATATATAATCAAGGCTAACCTCAGCAGGAATTCGTCAGATTATATTGTGCCTTTGTCCAGGCGTCTGCCAACCTACTTGGTACTTGGTTTTTGTCTACATACATTCTAATTTAGCTTAGTCCCTGTGCGGCCTAATTCAAACACTAAGGAGTGATTATTTTTTAATAATGGTAGGCGTATTTCCAGAATATTCCTAACTAGTTTACCTACATAGAATTTATCAACGAGTGTGGGTAGGAGTGGAGGAGGAGAGTATTAGGTGTAACCTAATGAGAAGCGTAAGATAAGGTGTAGGTAAATGAGGCTTCTCTGCCAGATAATGCGAGTTCTCTTGACGGGATTACTAGCATGGTCTGATGGATACCTAACAGGTATGAAGATATAACATTCGGTACTCAAGATAAGGCACCGGACGTAAAAGCCTTGCTTAACCACGACGCATTTTAATCGGTATGCGGCAAGCTAAACATCTGTTACTAAGCGCTGTCTTGCTCAGATTATAGCGTGAATGAATGAAACACTCATTTGATTTTATCAGTACAGCAAGTGAAGTAACTAGTTAATAGAATGGGATACATAAACAAAGTCAAGGCTTAGAGGGAATTTTGCAAAGCCGACGGTCCTTGAGCTTAACAAATGAATGTGTACTGTACTTTAACGTCACGTATAAATTGTTTTAAACGTGTACTTTACTTTAGAATGCTATCGTATGTAAGTCGTGTTGAGAGTCGTTAAGCGACAGGATATTGCGTTATCTAAGTTTCATGACGTTCTCAAAGCTGTTTGATGAACCGTTTCAGAGAGGGGGAAACAAAGCGAATTTCCTCTCGTGTGATGACGACTTCGCGCTGAACATGAAAATAAACTTGTTAACTAATTTAACATTTCAATAAGCTCTCGTAGTGTGGTGCACAGAATTGTAAGTAAATTTCATCTGCATTTTGGTTCAGAGGAGTTGATTTATCAAGCGATTCAGAATCAGCCATCTTTGCAATTCCGTAATTTAATTTGAACGCAACTGAACTTAATATGATAGGTAAACATAAACATTTACATACAGGCACATACATTGCTTCTGGCCCCACACTAGGATACCTTATGTCGTGGGAACCAGAAACAGGTGCTTTCAGAACTGCAATGTAACGTTCAGCAATAACCCTTTCTTTTATAATTTTATAACTTAAACAAGATTATAATATGTTGATACTACTAGTTATTCTCAAAACCCCGCGTGTGTCTCCTTGGAATATATCTCAACGACATACTTAGTTCCTAGTAATTCCGTGGGACTGCCACTAAATTAACGTTTATACTGTCAAAGTGCAAAGTTCGATGTCGTAAATAAAACTAAAAGCGTTAAAGCCATGTTAAAGCACTATTGAAAATAACCTCGAGTAACGGATATTTGGAAAATAACCTATCACCTGCGAGATAATGAAATTGGAATTAATTTAATATATAAAACCGATTAATACAGTATTTTTTAGTTCATAATTCATAACACATTTCATTATATATTTTCCTATCATACCTGGTTTGCTAAAAGAAATCTCTTTTAAGAGATAACACACTGTTAATTTATTTTCTTTTAATGTAACGTATTTGTATTTGTATTTTATCTATTTATTTGCATCAGCGCTGTGTGCACACAGCATAAAACATAGAAGATACTTAGCGCTATAAATCTACTATATAAAAATAAGTCGGGTTTTCCTTCCTGACGCTATAACTCCAGAACTTACGAACCGATTTCCACGGTTTTGCATTCGTTGGAAAGGTCTCGGGCTCCGTGAGGTTTATAGCAAAGAAAATTTAGGAAAAATTTCAACAGAAAAGCGGGAAAATCTTTTTTCACATACAACGCCATCTCTGATACATAGCATGTACTACAAACCAATATTCTAAGTAGATGTGCGCCGGTGCGTGATACATTGTTTGACAGCTACTCATTGTTATCTGCTCAGTTAACTTCATGTGACAAACCGGTATTGTGAAAATGTGAAAAAAAAGGAAAAAAATAAGTTATTTGCTTCAAAATCGATTTCTGAGGATGAGGTTGGAGTCCAATCATGTTCATGATTCTGAAGTCAGATATTAAAAAAAGTGGCCGCCATCTTGAATTTTTTTGTTTCTGAACCGATTTGCTTCAAAATCGATATCTGAGGATGCGGTTGGAGTCTAATCATGATTCTGAAGTCAAATATTAAAAAAGTGGCCGCCATCTTGATTTTTTTTGTTTCTGAACCGATTTGCTTCAAACTCGATATCTGAGGATGCGGTTGGAGTCCAATCATGATTCTGAAGCCAAATGGTAAAAAAGTCACCGCCATCTTGAACTTTTTTGTTACCAAACCTATTTGCTTCAAAATCGATATCTGAGGATGCGGTTGGAGTACAATCATGATTGTGAAATCAAATATTAAAAAAGTCGCCGCCATCTTGAACTTTTGTTCTGATTTGCTTCAAAATCGATATCTGAGGATCCGGTTGGAGTACACTCATGATTCTGAAGTCAAATATTAAAAAATTCGCCGCCATCTTGAACTTTTTTGGTAATGAACCGATTTGCTTCAAAATCGATTTCTGAGGATGCGGTTGAAATCCAATCATGATTCTGAAGTCAAATATTTAAAAAATTCGCCGCCATCTTGAACTTTTTTGTTACCGAACCGATTTGTTTCAAATTCGAAATCTGAGGATGGGGTTGGAGTACACTCATGATTCTGAAGTCAAATATTAAAAAAGTCGCCGCCATCTTGAACTTTTTTGTTACTCAACCGATTTGCTTCAAAATCGAAATCTGAGGATGGGATTGGAGTCCAATCATGATTCTGAAGTGAAATATTAAAAAAAGTCGCCGCCATCTTGAATTTTGTTTGTTACTGAACCGATTTGCTTCAAACTCGATATCTGAGAATGCGGTTGGAGTCCAATCATGATTCTGAAGCCAAATAGTAAAAAAGTCACCGCCATCTTGAACTTTTTTGTTACCAAACCGATTTGCTTCAAAATCGATATCTGAGGATCCGGTTGGAGTACACTCATGATTCTGAAGTCAAATATTAAAAAAGTCGCCGCCATCTTGAACTTTTTTATTACTCAACCGATTTGCTTCAAAATCGATATCTGAGGATGCGGTTGGAGTACAATCATGATTCTGAAGTCAAATATTAAAAAAAGTCACCGCCATCTTGAACTTTTTTGTTACTCAACCGATTTGCTTCAAAATCGATATCTGAGGATGCGGTTGGAGTCCAATCATGATTCTGAAGTCAAATATTAAAAAAATTGGCCGCCATCTTGAATTTTGTTTGTTACTGAACCGATTTGCTTCAAACTCGATATCTGAGAATGCGGTTGGAGTCCAATCATGATTCTGAAGCCAAATAGTAAAAAAGTCACCGCCATCTTGAACTTTTTTGTTACCAAACCGATTTGCATCAAAATCGATATCTGAGGATGCGGTTGGAGTACAATCATGATTGTGAAGTCAAATATTAATAATACGCGTGTAGCACCGTACACGTGTTAGAAGTAAAACTTCTGTAGCTAGATCATTAAGTGGTACCTATACTATACACCTATACCTACCTATACTAAAAGAGATTTAAATTTCCAATTTTGAGATCCAATCTCTGCTTCAAGTTACTTTTAAGTTTCAGACGTCCGATTATTTGAAATTATTTTATACTTGTACTTACTTTTAATACGTCATGTCATTTATTTCCCACCATTCCTTATCTACAATTTGTCGCGCTCGTGGTGATATACTTAACTCATTCAATAGTGTCACTACTATTTGCATCTCGCTCAGATTATATACCATCTGACGTCACGTCTTTAAGCCGTCTCGCTCAAATGTATGCATTGCTTTGCTTGTCTCTGTGCCCAGTCCCTTTATTTAATTGATCGAGTACGTATTTTCAACTATTCCAAGTTAATGTGTACCTGCGGGGCTACCATAAGGCTTGCCACTCACCTCAGTCGCGCAGATAAATGACAAAGAAGATGGCTAAATCAATATATGGACGACTGCCCCAGACATGTACAAAGACTTCTCAACAGCCAATAGCATTTAAATATTCATTCATAAATTTAATTTACTGCGTCTGTATTTAGTTTGTAGAACTTGAAGAAAAAAAAAATTAAATATAGGTAAATAAGAGTTGTTACTCAATACTCCGTGATTCCAATATGATTCCGTGACCTTTGCCGTCGCTAGAAATAAGCACCATTTTGCAATAACATGCAACATAACGCCATCTAGCCACTCCTCTGGAAACCTCCTGTTTTCAACAGTTTTGCTAGTTGGCAATTATGTTGCATGTTATTTTTAACGATGGCAAAAGTCACTAATCAATGGCGGAATCATAGAGTATGAAGTGACAACTCATAATTATTTAATCATTTCCTTCAAGTTCTACAAACTAACTAAAGACGCAGTAATTTATGAGAGAATATTTAAATGCTATTAATTGGCTGTTGAGAAGTCTTTGTACATGTCTGGGGCAGTCATTTTGCCAAATTGCCAACTCCTTTCGCGTCTCAATGATGTTTCTCCATAAAATAGCGCGCATTCATTATGATATGACATTAAATTGTGACAAAATGCGTGGCTGGGGTGACTGGCGTGTCTTATGCTACCCCCGCTAACCTATACATACCTACTTTGCTAGGATTTTTTAGGGTTACTTCATCGCGAAGCGATGACGTAACTCTTATTTAATTTTATTCTTGACATTTCCTTAGTCCGCCATACGACATACCTCGATTTTTATATTTTACTTCAACATTATTGACTGGCATGAAGCATTAACTTTAAAATTACAAAAGCTTAGATATTAAAATCAAAATCGTATAATTTCAACAGTTATAACAACAATTCAACTTTAAAATATGTATTACAAAAATTACATACAAACAAATAAGCGAAACAATAAGCCATTAAACTTATGGCTCTGTAAACTGTAGACCTCGCTTTGGCCGTTTACTACAGATAAACATTAAATAGGTAGGTATAACACGTACTTAGTAGCTAAACTGCTAATTTGTGACTTGAACTGCACTATATAATAAAAAGTGGCTTTAGAACAGTTCTAGGTACCTACTTATTGTTTTCAAGAAGTTTTAATGCAGCCATCCATCACATCGGAATTTGCTTGAAAACTAAATATCACATTTGGATGATTCTAAGTGACTTTATGCGATTACTAGCTGCCCGTTGCGCGACTACGCAGCGCGTTTTAGGTACCTATTCCATAGTTACCGGCCACAAAACGATTCATTCATCATTTTAGAAATCCATATCGACCCGTATGTGACATTGATGAAACTCTTTTCTTACAAACTGTATGGATCGCATCGCACAGCTGTCAAACATAAGTTCCGGTTCCAACAAAGAGGTTGAACGAAGTAGTTTTTGGTCACGTCACTGGTTTTGTTTGCCAGTGTTTGCCCCAGCCAGCGGCGGCGGCGCCATCTTGGCCATACCGGAAATCAAGAACTCGTGGAAGAATGCTTAAAATAATTTTTATTTGTTAACGTTTCATCAGGTTTTTCTCTCACTAATTAACATTCTTTATTGTACGAATGTATTATTATCTTATCTGATTAGTTAAAAACCGTATTGAAAATAGTTGCGGTTTTAAAAGTCTTCAGCCGACCCTGACGTCACCGATTCCAATTTCCGTTACATTTCTTAGCCACTCGTGATAGCACCCGGCTAGTAGCAAGTGAAAAGCAAATATATGAATAACCCACAGTTGAGAGGTTAAATAAATTTTACCCCCGTGCCCCAAGAAGTTTTACTTCAAAAATGTCACCGCCATCTTGAACTTTTTTGTTACTCAACCGATTTGCTTTAAAATCGATATCTGAGGATGCGGTTGGAGTCCAATCATGATTTTGAAGTCAAATAGTAAAAAAAGTGGCTGCCATCTTGAACTTTTTTGTTACCGAACCGATTTGCATCAATATATTTCAAAAGATGATTGGAGGCTTTAGACAGAACATTAAAAGATATACGGAGCAATAACCAATTTGGTGGTGCAATGATTTTATTAGCAGGAGATTTTCATCAAACATTGCCAGTGATTCCACGATCAACACCAGCTGATGAACTCAATGCATGTCTAAAGTCCTCCAATTTGTGGAAATATGTCAAAGTACTTCATTTAAGCAAGAATATGCGTGTCGAGTTACAAAATGACCAATCTGGAAAGATATTCTCTAAACAACTCATTGACATTGGTAATGGCAAATTTCCTATAGACATGTTGATTGGCTGCATTAAGATTCCTCAAACTTTTTGTCAGTTAACTCGATCAAAAGATGAACTTATTCAGAAGGTGTTTCCAGATGTTTCTCAAAATTACAGAAACCATGATTGGTTGAGCGGACGAGCTATATTGGCTACAAAAAACATAGATGTAAATGAATTAAATTTAAAAATACAAGAACATTCATATGATTAACATTAAAGAGATTATTTATTTTTAAATGCTTATATATGTTTAATTTAATTATATTTCTTATTCACAACGCCCTATCACCAAGGTGACGGTTCTGTTCAGGAGAATTTTTTGCCCGGACTATAAAATATGTAGGAACATAAAAATGACACATTACAAATCATTTTGACAGACTATATTTGGCAGTACGAAGTCTGCCGGGTCAGCTAGTTACGTTATAAATTATTGTGTGCAATGAAGAATTATGAATTGTAAAATACACCTACACCTAGTAGTACTTAGTAGTAAAGCGTAATATTTCTAGATCAATAAAAAGCTAAGCCTGTTCAAAAGTCTAAAGACGTCTAAAGTACGCGTCATAGGGAATATTGATAGGAATTCCCTGCCTGTTCCCAGTTACTGGAAACAGGACAAGAAATAAATAATTCCCCCTGCGGATCGGCTACCTCACCTGAACTCTAATGGTTGTAATTTACCGTCAGTAAAGTTCCTTTTCTCTTTTTGTTTGTAATGTAAATTCCCTTCATTCGACCGGAAAGTTTTGTCGAAATCTCTCCTTTTGTTGATCCGATGCGGATAACAGCTGATTTAATATAATCGTCGCACGCTCGCTTGCAAATATAATTTTATCAGACGGATTTGGATTGGTTGCTTTACAATTCATTACCTGGTACCTACCTATAGACGCCGCTGTTAGTTAACATCGTAAAGTTTTGTTTTGTATTATTAAACCTCCAGGAGAACAAGACTACTAAAGACTTACGTAAAACACGTAAAACGTTTCTTTAGTGGTCCCCAAATTGCGATCTGGCATGCTTCGGCGCCAACCACCACTATTGGCCTCGACCCACCATTTTAGCTGTCTGCGCGGTGAAAACGGCCTACCCCAAGAGCTATAGCTCTCATAAATGAACTGGTCAGGGTGGGTCAGCTGGACATATTCTTTGATACTATCCCAAAGTTAAAAAACGATCTGACTCTACTATTTAGTTTCTACAGATAAATGATAAGTGTTGCTTTTTGTTACTAACTATCTAGCAATAAGCGCGATTTGGTAAATAATTACTGTAAGCCTTATTGTAAACTATTAAATAAATAAATAAATAAATAAATAAATAAAACGTTAACTCGTGTTATTTCACTAGTTAACCTCTAAGAATATCCGTCAATTACATTCACAGCTGCATCCGCCATATCCAGCCAACAGCCTTGTAAATTATGGGACTTTGAAACAAATGGTTAACATGCCCTCTAAGCCTTTTAAGCCCCTTTTCCTCTTTGCTCCGTTCTTCCCAGTCTCTCAGTTAAGTTTTTCACGTCCTTGTCATCCTGTCTGAGGCTGTACGTGATGCAAATTATACGCGATGGGGATTTAGGCGTTGAGTCGCGAGGACGCGGTAACACGGTACCATGTGGACTTATTTTCATAAGATATTTCTAAACGGGGTCGCTAAAGATGTATCCTGAAGCAACGAAATCGGCGGCGACGGTAACAGGGGCTTGTATGAAATTACTTATGAATAGGAATGGAAGTTTTTGTCAGTGTCTTGAGGAAGGCAGTTTTATTTTCTGAGAACATAGCATGTGAAGTTTCTTCGTATCTGCCTTGCATACTCCTCATCTGGAGTAAAAGGATGAGAATATGTAGGTATATTTGTAAAAAAATACTTAAAATCTATCTATAGGGCTCCAAAGTGATTTCTACTTTACCTGAATATGTAGCTCAAATTACAATTAGGTACACCTTCTAGGATCAAGCAAGGATCTACTGGATTAATCAGAAAGCCTACAGATTAGTCTTTGTCCACGTAATGCTCAAATAACATTAATCAACGAATTAAGAGGTTAATAAAGGTTCTCGAGGTTAATCTTAGATTACTAAGTTCTAGACAATCACCTGATATTAATGACTTGAATAGCGAAGTAAATAATGATGAATTGTACAACTTTATCTATCAAAAGCGAATAATTAACTTATCTACTTTTGACAGACAAATGTAGCCCATTCTTGTCCTCACCGAGGGTCACAGGCCGAGGTATATGGCGGCAATCTGTATAAATTATTATTTTTTCTCTCTATTTTCTCACAATTACATAACACCATAACACACAAACACCCTCTCACTCTCACACACACACACACACCCTCACACACACACACACACACACACCCTCACACGCACACACACACCCTCACACACATCCTCACACACACAAAATACACATTTTACAGTCAAAGGATATCCCTCCCCTCATATTTCCCATTTTGTTGTATTAATTTCAGAACTGCTTACTGCCTATTTTTAATAATTGGTTATTTTACTCATTTTCATGATAAGGTCACAAAATAAGAGTCTTTAATTGGCCTGTGTTCAATCATATTTTTAATTTATAATAATGTATATCGTGCTGTGGACTCAGTTCCCAAATAAACAAAAAAAATACGCGTGTGTGCTACACGTGTTAGAAGTAAAACTTCTGTAGCTAGATCATTAAGTGGTACCTATACTATACACCTATACCTACCTATACTAAAAGAGATTTAAATTTCCAATTTTGAGATCCAATCTCTGCTTCAAGTTACTTTTTAACCGACTTCCCAAAGGAGGAGGTTTACAATTCGTCCGGATGTTTGTTTTTTTTTTTTTTTTTTTATGTATGTTCCCCGATAGCGCCTAAACGGGTGGACCGATTTGGAAAAATATTTTTTTGTTTGAAAGGGTTTACCTTCCCATTGGTCCCATTGACACCAGGTCAGGATCTGATGATGGGATCCTGGAGAAATCGAGGGAACTCTTCAAATATTACAGGCAGACCTATAGTGATTTTTGTGTTTTTTATAATAACTCGTGCAAATGCACATGGCAAGCATAATATTGTGATGCTGAACTGCTGATGAAGACCACATATGGCCACCAGATCTGCTCAATACTAGGTACAAATACAATGCGTGGCTGACGGGCAGGCAACGCATAGCCTAAACAGGTGGACCTAGAGCCATGAAACTTTGTACAGGGGTTCCTTAGTAGCGTGGGGTAGCACTGATATGGGATTTGACAAAATTAATTCCCCAAGGGGGGGGGGGGGGGGGATAAGGGGTTACAGTTTGTATTAAACTTAATCTAATCAAATAGGGTTTGTGGAAGTCGGTTTTTTCTAAAGTTTACTTTTTGTTTCAATTATAAGTTTCAGACGTCCGATTATTTGAAATTATTTTATACTTGTACTTACTTTTAATACGTCATGTCATTTATTTCCCACCATTCCTTATCTACAATTTGTCGCGCTCGTGGTGATATACTTAACTCATTCAATAGTGTCACTACTATTTGCATCTCGCTCAGATTATATACCATCTGACGTCACGTCTTTAAGCCGTCTCGCTCAAATGTATGCATTGCTTTGCTTGTTTTAGAAATCCATATCGACCCGTGTGACATTGATGAAACTCTTTTCTTACAAACTGTATGGATCGCATCGCACAGCTGTCAAACATAAGTTCCGGTTCCAACAAAGAGGTTGAACGAAGTAGTTTGAGTCATGCTAGTTGATTTTGTTTGTCCCAGCCAGCGGCGGCGGCGGCGGCGGCGCCATCTTGGCCATACCGGAAATCAAGAACTCGTGGAAGAATGCTTAAAATAATTTTTATTTGTTAACGTTTCATCAGGTTTTTCTCTCACTAATTAACATTCTTTATTGTACGAATGTATTATTATCTTATCTGATTAGTTAAAAACCGTATTGAAAATAGTTGCGGTTTTAAAAGTCTTCAGCCGACCCTGACGTCACCGATTCCAATTTCCGTTACATTTCTTAGCCACTCGTGATAGCACCCGGCTAGTAGCAATTGAAAAGCAAATATATGAATAACCCACAGTTGAGAGGTTAAATAAATTTTACCCCCGTGCCCTAAGAAGTTTTACTTCAAAAAAATAGGCAAACTGATAGTCCGCTCCCTTGCAATAAAAGGCGATAAGTGATTTTGTACTTGTCTCTGATTCATGTATAGGAACAAATGTGCGTAATGTTACCTCTGAGACCTTTCTGCGCCAAAGTTTAGTCTGATAATTCCCAAGATATCAATGAGACTATAACAAAATGTCATGAATATTTGCATAATAATGTGTCCACAGAACTTTGGAACAGTAATTTTACTTTTTACTCCGAATTTATGTCGAGATAATGTAAAAGAAACATTAGTCGAAAGCACTAAGCTTCAGGAGCTTGCAAAGGCTTTAAGATTATTATTTTTAATCTAACATTAAAGTCGTCGGAAGCCACGGTGGACATCATAAAAAATATATAAAAGGTACCCGCACCGAAATATACCTACGTTAACATGTCAACACTAAAATAATCACCATCATCATGCTTCACCCACATTGAAACGCTGCTCTGGGCAAACTGGTCATAGGCCCTTATCTATAGTAATCCTATCCTATGCACATTTGTTGGAAGCGCCTACAAAAAATGGTGACACAAAAATGGCCATAAAATTATCTAAAACGGAAACTGCCCGGCAGCATCAATCATCGCAAGCAGTTAAGAGTTTCAACTGAACATTCAATAAAATTTTATGACGAAACTTTGAACCTTTATCGACTAATGGAAGCAGGGTTGTTACCATTACGCTGGAAGCAAAAACAAAATGTTCCATTTAAACTTTTCACTTAATCTCTAGCAAACTTGATCTCCTTTTATCAATTATTGTCAGAGTTAAAAAAACTTAATCCACTTATAGACAGACCCTTTAGGGATGTTCTTTCTGCGCATGACGCGGCTCGGGGTGGCTGGGAACGGATGACATTTGTCGGGGATTCTCGGAACAAGGCGGTCTTGTATTTCGAGCCATTTGAAAATGGAATACGAGATCGTTCGGTGGCAACGTCGACGACGAGGCTCTATTTCGCGAACTAAAATTTTCTACTGGAATTTAGAGTGTGCTTAGATTGTAATGTAGTATTATTTATATAAAACTCTAAAGTGTTGGCCAAAATGTGCACGTGATTGAAAAATGAAATGTGATTTTCTGAAAAACTAATAATAATAGAGATAACATAAAAAAATGTGACTATCTGTATATAAGTGTGATTTTAAGTAAATATGAAGTGTTTGGCAATACTGATGCTGTGTGGTGAGTTATATCTACTAATTTCATCTCATTTGCTTCAACTAAGGGCCGATTTTTCACGTCTCAAATAGCGAATTTGATATTTTACGTCAAATAAAGTTATCTGACTGTTTTTCCGGGTCTTAAAAGATCGTCCTGTAAGCATTGTTTTATCAACCGACTTCAAAAAAGGAGGAGGTTCTCAATTCGACCCGTATGTTTTTTTTTTTTTTCTATGTTTGTTACGCGATAACTCCGCCAATTATGAACCGATTTGAACAAGTCTTTTTTCGGCGTATAGGTAATACCTCAAGGGTGGTCCCATTGACACCAGGTCAGGATCTGATGATGGGATCCTGGAGAAATTGAGGGAACTCTTCAAATATTATAGGCAGACCTATAGTGATTTTTGTGTTTTTCATAATAACTCGTGCAAATGCACATGGTAAGCATAATATTGTGATGCGGAACTGCTGATGAAGACCACATATGGCCACCAGATCTGCTCAATACTAGGTACAAATACAATGCGTGGCTGACGGGCAGGCAACGCATAGCCTAAACCGGTGGACCTAGAGCCATGAAACTTTGTACAGAGGTTCCTTAGTAGCGTGGGGTAGCACTGAGATGGGATTTGACAAAATTAATTCCCCAAGGGTGGGGGGATAAGGGGTTACCTCTCCGTTACCGCTTTGGTCCACCTCCCGTCATCCCTCCGATATATTGCATACATATTTTGTATGAGACAAAGTTGATCCTTGATTAGCGCTGACTCGTTTTCTATCTTTCAAGACTAAGGGCGTTTGTTCACTACAAGTAATTTTACTGTCCGGCAGTCCAATTTTTACGGTCCGATATGGCATGAAAACAACACTTACTTGTCCGTCTTTACTCGGATCGGTGCGGCGCAGCGGGTTGGCTCTCTATGCTGGTATCTCGAACAGCATAAAAACGGCCCGGAATGGGGAAAAGTAAAATGTCAGATAGTAAAATTATATGTTGTGCCCTAACTAGTAATACAAATCTGGCGAGCCATATTGGACCGTAAAAAATCGGACTGACGGACAGTTGTGGTGCACAAACGCCCTTACCTTGAGCAGTACGTTGTCCTATTATCTCTTCTGTTCCCTGAGTTGCATGAAACAAAGATCTCATTTCCTTATTGATCATAGCTGTTTATCTGTTGCGAAAAAACCTGTGGCCATAGTGCAAATAGCTTGTATATAGCTATATCATAATAGCATTGCGCAGCCGCTAAAGAGTGTTTGGCACATTTCCAGTTCCCGCTTTTGCTTAACTAAGTATGTAGATTATCAATATTTTATCAGTGTTTTAACTCCTGTTCATTATATAATTTTGTTTTCTCGATGTTGGGCTGATCGAGAACAAATAAATTGACCAGGATTAATAAAAATACAACTTCAAATGTCATAAAACAAAAAGTATGAAGAGAACATTAATTGAAGAGGTACTTTTTCTGTTTCTTTATATTTACTTGATAGTTTTATGAGTAGACAGTACTGTTACAGTAAAAAACTTATATAGCTAGCTTTATTTAATCCAGTGTGATACCCTTCGACCAAAAATGGTACAAACATACATTACGTACCTACGATTCTAATTTATTACTGGCAGAAACTTAAATCTCGAAGATTATACTATACACCCAACAGCTTGCAAACATAAATCTGTGTCAATTAACGTAATGGGTATCATCTATGAGGCTGAATTAATTTAACTTCCGTAATGTTCATTTCGCTGCTGCGTAAATTTAATTGCCCGTGTCATAAATATTCGTAATTCGTAATTTCTTTACTTAGTATAAGAAAATTAAGTCAAATTTCGACCATCAGACCTTTTAAAGTATATTTGTACCAATTTTCAAAACTACACGAACTATTTGGTCTAACTTTTGATAGATAGGACGCGAGCGTATACATTATGTCAACATAGCGACGCTGTTCTCTCAGCAGAGGGTTGGTAAAATAAGAATCTTGTCCTCTTTCTTCTGCTACCTGGACCTCCTAATTAATACTAACTTATTACAAAAAGGAGTATACCTAATTATTGTCATGATCCCGGTCAGATAATACGTGAGTTTCAGTTTTCAAATGTCAAACCGCTTGTATTAATATTTTCCTAGCGTCGACGGCGGTGATATTAGCGAATTGTATAGGTATTGTGTGGGGGGCTGCTCTATGATCTTCATAATATGTGTTTGTGTAAGATTGGAATTCCCCGTCAAAAATATCAACTCACTATTCATTTTATAGTAATTAATTAGGTTAAAACCTAAGGGAGTTTGTTTATCGAAATTGAATAAATGTGACCAAAATTCGCATGACTGACCTACATGTCTAATGGTTTGATAAACTTTAGCTAATTATGTGCAGCTCCCTATGGACTTGGCTCGACGAACTATCACGCAACATCAACAAACAACCTTCTCTATACGTACTTACGGCTCATTGCTATACCTACGTAACTTAATTAATTTTCTTTCACAAGTCTAGGGCAACATGAACCTCTAATCTGAAAGGTCTCGTATGTAGGGGCATAATTTTGGTCATAATCCAAAGGTACTTTTCCCTATCTCCGTTAGAGAGTAAAGGGATGAAGCGGAAAGACGATACGAGTGTACATTGTTACGGCCAATCAGAGACTATATATCCAATTGACTGCGCCTGCGGGGGAATGCGACTCGCCAAACGATTGTTGTATTCAACAAACGTTCGCATACGCAACCTAGGTACGATGACGGGCCGCCAGACAGTTTCGCAGCGGCTGACCAATCACAGACGTAAATTGGTGAGTTGTGTTTCAAAGGAAAATATATCTATGCGCTCTCCACTGGATAAGTGCTCCCTGCGGCCAATACTAGGTGAGCGGCTAAAACTATACATATACGGTGTAAAAGAATTAACGCAAAATGAGAAACTACTTTGTGTAAGGACATCATTCTGAGCAACTTTCATTTCAAAACCGATTTGATCAGAGCAACTTTATTTTTGAGAAGTGAAAAATAAAGTTGCTCTGATCAAATCGGTTTCATAATGAAAGTTGCTCAGAATGATGATATCCTTAACAAAGTAGTTTCTCATTTTGCGTTAATTCATTTACACCTTGTATGCAGCAGGGTGACATTAAATTATCTGACCATATTTTGGGGAATGATAGTACCCATGATTATGAAGAACTTTCCCCATGGAACGAAAAAAATCTTTGGATCTCGCATAGTAACTTGAAATCAGCTAATCGGAGCAATGTACTGGGGGACGAATTTTTTTTTAATTTGCGACTATATGTTTCTTGTTGAAAGTTGTTTTGTATTTACGTTTTTTTTTTGTATTTACATGTCAACCTAACACGAATAAAAAAGGGGGATTCTTTATTATCATTATCCTTCACCTACCCTGACCCTACTGTTCTACTTATTATTGAACCATTTACCCCAAGGAAATCAAGTAAATTTGTTCCAAATTACTTCTATTAAAAGCATTTCTTTCCCTCCGCTTTGGCCCAAAGTGCTGGAATATAATAAATGGTCTGGAATTTCCTGGAATAATCCAATGGCAGATTTCACTAAATAGGTATACTTTCAAAGGACGAATAATATACCGTATCAATGCACAGTTTTAAATGGAATAAAATATTTCACGCCGAGTCTTTGTAATCCGAAGTTAATTAAATTTTGTAAATCGAAACTTCGCATTTTTGAACTCCAAACTGGAAAAAAAAAATATCGTGATAAACAAACAGAAGCAGTTGCGGTCAAACTTAGCAATAAGAATTAAAGATTCGTTATTTTATGTCGTTATTTTTCATTATCTGCAATTTCATTTCATGAAATAACTTGCTTTCTTCTTCTTTTTCTAGTGATTACTGGCTTTTAACTTCTTTTGCGGAATATAACTTAATTAACAGTTGTTTCAGCTCGTACAGTGGCTTAGTAATAGGGGCGCTTTTGGCATGCTTCGTGTACGGAACCCTAAAAGGGGAAGCCACGTTTCGACAAACACAGCAAGTCGGATAAGGAAAAATATATATAATATCCTATTACAAGCAAAGAGAGTTCCCTGTAGCTTTCATACACGTATCAAAATGCATTAAACTACATCTACATTCCCGATACGGAACATTTCTCATTCTCAATACAAAACACGGAACGTACGGAATACAGGGCGTGATAAGCTGATGAAAATGACGAATTTAATTTGTGCTACAAGCAAATGCCTTTTTTCCCGAACATCTCTAGGTACTTACATAAAAGCCGTATAGTATCGATCCAGGCACCATCATTCTGAGACCAACCACCATCGACCAGTTTTTAACAGGCGATTAATGATTTATGTCTGTGTGCAGTAAAGATATTATAAATTATGATTAATTGAAGATTGAGTCGCTGACACAATGATTGGCTGAACTGAATTCGACACGAGTTCAACAGTCACATTTGAACAATCTTTCAAAAAACGGACCCTAGTCTGATATCATCTCATCAGTGGGTAATTTTTATAAAATTAGATTTCAATATTGTTATGTGCCCGTAGAAGGGGAAAGTTATGGATCAAGCTTCGATAGGATGCTACGAGAGTGCTACGCAGCGTTACGGCGCTGTAGCTACGCAAATAAAGTCAATCTATAGGTACTATATTACCATGAGGCACTTCACTCACCTCATCGCGCAAATAAATGACAAATTTTGTGACTTAATGAAGTTTCTCCATACTTGCGAGCATTAAATTGTGACAAAATGCGCGACTGAGGTGAGTGGCGTGCCTGATGGTAGCCCTGCTGGTAAAGTAAAGTCAACTCGATGATTCACATGTTAGTATTGCAAGTATGACAATCACGCACAAACCTACGTGGCTTTTTGTGGTTCTTGCAAATGAATATGTATTATATTATGGTTTATAATTATAATAAAATAAAAAAAACTTGAACTACTTGTCAAAATCTTGACCTTCGCTTGTTTATTGCGTCAAGAAAAAAATAGCTTCGTAGATATATTTCATCTATCAGAATTATATTTCCTTATTCGCCAATTTGTCATCGCAATTCAATCAGATGTAGCAAATGTAATAAAAATATGTTCGTTCGTAAATGGAATTGAGACAGTAATTTCCTTTACAAGTACGATTCAATAAGATAAATGTAATGATACTAACCGGCAAGTGCGAGTCGCGCACGAAGGGTTCCGTACCATTTTCTATTAAAACGGCAAAAAATATGTATGGACCTTTAATATTTATTATAATCTATTTTTTGTATTTATTGTTATATCGAAGAGGCCTATGCTCAGCAGTGGGTCGATGTGGGCTGAGGATGATGATGATGATGATGCTTGTTATAGCGTCAACAAAATTTCAACGGACATACGGACAGACGGACAGACGGACAGACGGACAGATGGACAGACGGACAGCGGAGGCTTAGTAATAGGGTCCCGTCCTAGTATGGGGCCAGAAGCAATGTATGTGCCTGTATGTTAATGTTTATGTTATGTTTGGCACCCATCGGGTACGGAACCCTAAAAACAGCAAGAAATAACCTGAATAAAAAAATTCAATTGGAAATAACGGAATTTTGAACCGATTTTACAATTTTATCTTTATTTTATGTATTTAAGGTTGTTTAAGTATATAACAATACAATTATCTCATCTCATATCCCACATATATCCCCATAATAAATCAAACACGTTTCCGCTTACGATCGATCGATATGTTCATGGCACTCGATTTGTGACGGTCTCCGCGATACAGGTTAGCCTAGTGCGGAGATCGCAATAACTACAATTAAAAATCCTAAGTACCTACCCACATATTTAGTAAGATTTATAATTATTGTACTCTGGTTGGCAAAATAAACGTATTTGTATTTGTATTTGTATTGTATTGAATCTTACACATACATAGTACCAAAAGAAGGTATGTGCACAATTCAAAACAAACCGTATGATTCGTTCACGTTGCGGTCGTTCCGAAGATTCATTTTATTTATTGTGCACTTGGACTGTTCTATCAGCACAATCTGTCCTATCTTGCCTAGGTTTGCTGGAAGAAATCTCTTCTTAGAGATAAGCTCGCCTTTGCCTATTTGCCTTTGTTTTTTAAGACTATGTATCTCACTGTTTTCCGTGCAACAAAGAATTATGAATTATGAATTCCGGCGGTTTTTGGCCGAAACCGAAACATTGGTTGAAATCTCTGTATTGACCTAAATTTGGATGAAACCGCAACCGTACCTTCGGTCTGTCTCTACCATAAACATTCCTGATCCTGATTCATATATCCATTGCTGCAAGAAACCTTATTATTACACAGCAGTCACAAACAATGACGATATGCATATAAACACAATCATCGACACAAGCTTACACCTTAGCAAGAAATGCTAGACAAAAAATAATGGCAACATTATAGGTACTTAAGTGACATATTAGTGCACCACTGCGTGTTTTGATTGACAAACCAAATATGTAATTTTCTGTCTATTAATTTATATATTCAATTTATTGTCAAGGTATATGTAACATTCAAGGTATATGTACTTAAGGACCCAAAAGTATTTTTCCCCTGTTATGATTGGCCACTAGCCCGGCCACTAGCCTGGCCACAAGCCCAGTTTTGTAGCAACAATAAAGAATAAAGAATTCGACCAACGACGACAATATAATTTTGCCACCAGCGTTATCATGCGCCGGCCACAAGATAACCGAGCTGCTGGTGCCCCTGATCGCGGACCCGCGGCGCGCGGCCGAGCTCAGCTGCCACTTCAGCATGGACGACCAGAGGCTGCACTCCGTCAAGTGGTACCGGGACATGCACGAGATATTCAGATACAACCCGCAGCAGAAGGTATGGATTTACTTATATTTCTAACCTTAGCCGGCCTAATAGATCGGCCTATAGCCGAATATCTGGGAACCGAGCTTTGCTCGGTGGTTGGTGGTACGAACACAATAAACATTATATTCATATCATCAGACTGCATTAACATCGATTAATATGCTGCTGTTTTGGAACAGCTGCAAACGAGAAGCAAGCAAGAAGGTTGAATAACAGATGATGAACTTAGATTTGACCTTATTTAAACGAAACCTTTTTGTGTGAATTTTCCGAGGACGCGCCAAAAAGTGTCACGTGATCTGAGGTCGCACTTACTTTTTTATTTTCATTGTAATTTATGCCTTATTTAGTACTAAAGTGATTGTGCATCCTATTGCACGGGTATGAGAAAAGCATGAAACTCGGAAATAAAGTGATTTTTCAGTTAGCTCGGCTCGATCGATTTTTTACCCCCAAAAACCCCTACATTGCAAATTTCATCGAACACTACAGCGCCTTTTTCTAGAACTCAAAACATATAATATCGTTACATACAAATATTCCTCGTTTAAAGGTAAAGGCTACAGCTCGGCTTCGTCTCGCGGTCACCAATTGGGGATATCAGTTAACAAAGGCCGCATTTATGGAGAGGTGGTGACATGCACGCTTGCCGCCTCTCGCAACGCTTTCGTGCAAATCACCTTGTTTTCCTAGGATAGCGGTACCGTGGGTCGCGTCTTCCTTTAGCAGCCGTAATCGTAATACAGTCGGTATTTGACCCCGTTGACACTAGCCGAGACAATATACTATCATGGGTAAATCTGAGCCTGAAATAATTTGACTAGGGGAAGTCAACAATGAAAGAATCTAAATTCCTTCTGACTACCGTAAAGACACCCGCAGTACGGTGGATGACAGCTAACAAAACCGTTGACTCGCGTAAACCTTCCATACAGCAGGCGTGTGACACTCCGCTCTTTACCTGCAAAGCCACAAGTAGATCCGCGGCCCCGCTGCACGGCCCGACTCAGTGGGTTGCCGAGCGCCGCCCGAGTTGCACGTGCCGTTCTATCTAGCCCCGCGCGCCCCGCGTGTAGTTACACTAGTTACTTACTTAAATGAAGGCGAAGAAATACTGCATGCTTTGTTTGATGACGTTTCGTCACTGCACAGATGAATAAAAGTCACTGTCCTACTGACTGTCGATAGGATTTCTGGCCATTATGTAAAAGGTTAGGTAGGTACCTATACTACCTATATTAAATGTTATTCACAAATCTAGAATAATAATAGCTCGTAGTTAGTAGTTAAGTAAATATCCAGTTTTATTTGTCACAAGAGACAACCCTGAGTTTCACGGGCCGCTTCAGACGAGGATAGAGTTATGCGACAGAAAGAGAGGCAACTTTTAGGCAAGTAATCGAAGTGCGGGCGCCGCACTACACAGCATGAATTGTACTTTGTTGCGTTGTAGCAAGGGTCGCTTTTTAGTTGAACGATTATGTACAGTCTGTTCCTAACTCTTTATTAATCTGTGCATACAGTGAGCTCTATATCCCGTCCGGTTTCGGGACAATCGTCACGTGTGAATCATAATGTAGTTATTTTTTTATACTGGCAACACTGCCGGGAAAAGCCAATAAAACTAGCTTTCGTTTGACACATCACAAAAAAAATAATGCAATTTATTTCTCGCGCGTATTATCCGCCATTTTCGAAATTCGCGATATCGTATTACCATATTGAATATACAATGACGGTAACGCAATAGGAATGCCTGCCGTGATCCTACTTTCTGAAAAAGTGGTCAAATGATACAGGCCAGGCAATTAATCGTACATTATAATTAATGAAGTCGGTTAAAAATTGCGGCACTTGATTGGTTAGGAAGTGTTTGAGAAGACTATAACAAGTGTCACAGCAAATGTTCCTTTCGGAAACCGGGCTAACCTCGACCTTGTTCCAGCCCCCGATCCACCTATTCAACGTGACCGGCATCATGGTCCAGAGCGGTGACTGCGCCACCCCTGAAGACTCGGGTAAAGGCACCGGCGACGGCTGGTGCGTGGTGCGGGTGATGCCACCGCCAGCCGCCAGTCGGGCCGCGTATACCTGTGAAGTCTCCACCGAGGGACCGAAGTTCCAGATAGCAAGACAGGCCAAGCATATGACCGTTGTTGGTGAGTCAGTTTTACTAAGGATCTCGTGCAAGTACTCTACAAATTAACAGTTTTTTGGGACAGAGCTACCCGATAGTTTAAATTAAAGTTCCCCAGTTCCTTTTCAGAGCATAAGAAGGCAAAATAGTGCTAGCTCTTTGTATTGTTACGGTTCTATGCTGTGTGTGTGATCCTTTTTGTCATTTTTATAGATAACGGTACGGAACCCTTCGTGCGCGAGTCCGAGTGGCACTTGGCCGGTTATTATAGATAATGGTACGGAACCCTTCGAGTCCGACAAATGTTTGTGTCAAATAAATAAATGTTTAAATGTGCCTGTCAAGTCATCTGTCGGGCCTCAATTTTTATATTTCGCCAGCTCTGCCCGACTCGCCCCCGCTGATCTCTGGAGCCCCCCGCCAGGCGCGCGCGGGGGAGCAGCTCATCCTCAACTGCAGCACAGACTACTCGCTGCCGCCGCAAGACATAAACTGGTACATTGACGGAGTTCTGCAGAAGGTGAGCTTATTTATTCCTCATTGCCTCACGGAGAAAATATGAGACAGAAGACGTGGAACAGAACAAGAAAGAAACAAGATATGCATGCATGGTTTCTCTTTCTGATTTATGTCTTCTGAATCTTGTCTCGTGTCTTGTTCATGTCATATTGTGTATCCATTGTGGATTGCGCCTAAGACCGCGTGGTTCGATTAATCGAACTAAAGGCTTCCTATAGGTTGGCTCTCACTTACCTATAATATTAATCCCTCGGGCCATTTGATTAGTAGCATGCTAATGCACTTTGGGGTCAGTGGCTAACGGATATTATGGGGACCTTTCAATATCACGGTACGTCTTTGAGGTAGGTAGGTTTGGAATAATAGTACTTAGGTATGTATTATAATATAAAATATTGAAGGGCTACTTACAGTGGATGGTCCGTGACATGACAATGACGACGATAATGAGGTTGGGAACCACTCCTAATATCACTATCATCACTACATAGTATAAAACAAAGTCGCTTCACGTCTGTTCCTATGTATGCTTAAATCTTTAAAAATACGCAACGGATTTTGATGCGTTTTTTTAATAAATAGAGTTATCCAAGAGGAAGGTTTATATGTATAATATATGCATAATATAGTGCACCATGCATTGCACCCGAGTGAAGCCGGGGCGGGTCGCTAGTTAATTATAAATAACAGTCTACCGAAGATCATGGGCCTCTACCCGGATGCGAGTAACATTGAGCCATACTCCACCACCCTGACTCAGTGCGGGTCAGTCACTGAAAGCTGTAAAAAATCGGTCAAGTGGAGTCGGAAACCCACAAGAAGGGTACCGTATCATCGTACAACATAACATAGGCACTCAAAACAATAAAATAAAAACAAAAAGAAAATTAAAAACAGGTCTCTTGTATGGGGACCCCCTTTCATTTTTAATATCTTTCGTATTTCAGTATTTGTTGTTGTTGTGGCAACAGATATACACATTCTGTGAAAATTTCAACTTTCTAGCTATTACGGTTCGTGCTCTCGGACGGACGGACGGACGGACGGACGGACAGACGGACAGCGGAGCCTTAGTAATAGCTCCGGGTACAGTACCGTGAACACCACTCTTCCTTATAAACGTTTATATTAACTCAGGAGGAAGCATGGGATCACACGTCACTAAGTGCGGCACTAGCCGGCGGGTTGCGCGCGTCGTGGAGAGTTCTGCGCACGCGCGTGTCAGCATCTGGCCTGCGCGCGCAGTGCGAGGCAGTGTTACATGCACTTGACCCGCCCGTGGTCAAGCGCAGTCCGGAAGCCGTAGTCACTGTGCATTCTAGCACGCAGCTTGAGAAATATACATCTAATGATGGTAAGCTTCAGAAAGTTTTCCCCGGTTTCCTGCGCTGATTAATCACATCTCGCTATTTTGAATAATGGAGATGTCGCAGTTGGTTGGTTAAATCAGACACTTAACTTATACCCTAGACAGTTAATTAAAGAACGAGATTTAAACGAGTCACTAGCATTTTGATTTAATTGAAGCATCATCAAAAACGTTCAGCAATCTGTCTTACCGAAAGCCAGCGTGTTGTTTAGAACAAGATGGCGTCACTACAACAGCTGATTACTTTCAGAGTCTATCTTTTTGGCAAACGTTGTGCATACTTTGATTTGTTGTGTTCAGTGGTTTTTTCGTTTCAGAGGCCTTTGGTGCAATTGTAAACATGTTGTTGACTCCGCCATGATTATTTCACGATTAGTAGTTTCACAAAACCGAATTGGTTGCTTTATGTCACTTTCTGTGCCACTACTAAAGATAGGTTGTGTTAGGTCACAACTTTAGGAATCACCCGGAGCCGAGCGAAGTATAGCGGAGCGGAGCGAGACGACCCCATGTAAATGTAGTTTCACAAAACCGAATTGGTTGTTTATTAACCTACCAAAGTTGAAATGCGTCTTGTTACCTAGGAACGTCTAGACAACTCGTTAAACGTTTCGTTCACTTACTTGTCTGACGGAACTTTAGCGACTTAGTTAAATTTCGATCTTTTATTAACGGTCTAGGGTGTTAGTTAAGTGTCTGATTTAACCAACTAACTGCGACAGAGACACGTGATGGCTGAGGCTGGTTTAACCAACCAGTTAACTTAATCAGCGCCTAGGAAACCGGGGGATAGTAGAATATAAAGTGTACCACAATGACGCAATAAATATATGAGTATGAGTATGAGTATATTCTAGCTTAAGGTGATAGGTAACCTCAAATGTCCGTCTTTAAAAAGTAATTCCAGAAGAATGAGAACCTTATGAATCGGAGGAACGGGCTTGCGTGCCATAAACACAGGTTCATCTTGAGCCTAGCTATGGAAGCAGACACTTCCCATATGCCCTATGTTTATAATTATATTATAAATTATAGTAAACCCTTTCTTGAATAAAGTTTTTATTATTATTATCCAGAAAAACTAAACATTTATTAGATATTTCTGGTTATATGCAGAGATTAAAAACGCATATTTTCGCACTTTTCTGCCGCAGCGACCGGATGTTACAGCCATGGTGCAGTGTGAGCTGTTATGAACTTATTTTGAAGTGGTTATCTCTATTCATCGACAACAAATCGATTTGCTAATTTGACAATACCATGAGCCATGAGCCTTAAAATATAGAAACGTAGGTACCTAGAAGCCTCGCGCTGCGAAATTAGATAGCTATAGACAGGTTTGTCAGCAGAATACTCAGAGGAATCAACAGAATAGGATAAACCATTTGCTAACTAAACAACATAACATAGCGCCTTTTCCCAAATGCGGTGGCAGAGGCACAACTGTAACACACTTTGAGCCAGTTATTCAATACTCCTTTTTGCGTGAGGGGGCCAGCCCATCCCCGCACCCAAAAATGTAGTAAATGAAGTAGGCAATTTTCTAAATTCTGCAGTATTTTAGCTGAACACAAAGTCAATCAACAAACTATTCTACCGATTTTCTCATTTCATCCCTCAACGTTGAATATTACAGAATTCAAAGTAAGTATGTGCATTCTATAACAGATTAATTTCGTTTCAGGTATGGCAATGGCGAGGTGGCCCACTTTCTTGGTGCTTATTTCCTTCTACTGGATTGTTGAAGGAATACTGTGTTTCAAGTTATGAGAGAGAAAGTGAAGTTTGAGGATAATGAGTTGATAGACAAACCCCCATGAGTGGTATTCATTTTACCTTAAACTAGATATCACATTGAATGCCAACTACGCAATATGGCGTAGTAGACCGCATAAAGGTTTTGAATTTTATTTCCATGACATGAGGTTCAAAATCGCGATGCGTCAAAAGTATGGCTGGCACTCGATGTGATATTATCTTAATTCCTACAATATAGCCACATTAACCTCGACCTTTATCTAAAATCAAGATGGCCAATGATTGGAATGGAAAATCTGCTTTGTAGAGGCAATGATGATTTGAGCAATAACAAAATTTCATTGTAAGGTTATGTGTCAAACTGGCTGACAGGCAATAACTATGTCTTGCTTGACAGTATAACTTGATAGTTTTGTATTTTTAAATCATGTTTCTACTATATTTAGCCCGGATTTTACCAACAAAAAGTTATACGGAGAATAACTATCCCGGGGATAACTTGTATGACAAATGACAGTTCAAAAGTAGGTGATATCTCTAGGTGTCTGATGAAAAGTTACAAGTTCTCCCCGGGATAGTTACTCTCCATATAACTTTTTAACCGACTTCCCAAAGGAGGAGGTTTACAATTCGTCCGGATGTTTGGTTTTTTTTTTTTTTTTTTATGTCTATCCCCCGATAGCGCCTAAACGGATGGACCGATTTAGAAAATTATTTTTTTGTTTGAAAGGGTTTACCTTCCCATTGGTCCCATTGACACCAGGTCAGGATCTGATGATGGGATCCTGGAGAAATCAAGGGAACTCTTCAAATATTATAGGCAGACATATAGTGATTTTTGTGTTTTTCATAATAACTCGTGCAAATGCACATGGTAAGCATAATATTGTGATGTGGAACTGCTGATGAAGACCACATATGGCCACCAGATCTGCTCAATACTAGGTACAAATACAATGCGTGGCTGACGGGCAGGCAACGCATAGCCTAAACCGGTGGACCTAGAGCCATGAAACTTTGTACAGGGGTTCCTTAGTAGCGTGGGGTAGCACTGATATGGGATTTGACAAAATTAATTCCCCAAGGGGGGGAGGGATAACGGGTTACAGTTTGTATTAAACTCAATCTAATCAAATAGGGTTTGTGGAAGTCGGTTTTTTCTAAAGTTTACTTTTTGTTTCAATTATAATTGTTGGTAAAATCCAGCCTTAGTGATTGTCAAAGCTCTGTGTCAAGAATCGCTTTCATCTGTTTTTACTTTGTGCATCATCATCAGACTATTAACACCCTTCTTTTAGGTCGTGTTGTATGTAACTTAATAACATGGAGCAGAAATCTAGGAATGGGAATTTCGAGCTGATCTGATGATAGAGCTCGAAGGTGGCAGAGGGAACCCTGGGATGGTTACTTATAAACCCGTCGAGTTTAGGCTTATCCGTCGTGATTCCTATGATTCCGTGATTCTATTCCTATTCATAGCTTTTAGCAAAATTCTCATTATCATCACCTGATGATGGAGCCAGTCGGTAGTGAACGGAACCCTGGGAGTCTCACTTGTAAGCTAATCAACTTTGGGCTCATTTAATTCGTCTTGATCTCGAGAGGGTGTTTTTAGTTTTTAAACTACTATAAACTATGTATATCTACGTCACAAACAGTCGAGAAAGTCTGTAAAGTAAATAAACGAAGTAGAGAATGTACGAACATTTGTAACATAATTTAGTAAGATTAAATAATTTTAATAAAATTAATTAATTAATTAGACCTTAAATTTTTATTGAGTATTAGACGAGGCCCTTCTAAAGGAAAAATCTATGGCTGTGTTTTATCTAAGATAATGTCAATTTATTGCACGTCGTCACAATCATCTTTCAAAATATAATGTACAGTTACACTTAATGTTGTTTCGTTTTGTGTAAAATGGTATATTTAAGAAAATGTGAAAAAAAAGAGAAATATGTGTTTTATTAAAACTTTTGTTTCAATATTGTTACTGACCCAAATAAGATGTATCATCATTATTTGTATGAATTATGTGTTCTTACCTTAAACACTTCACACTTCGACTTATTTCAAAACCAATCGCCTTAGTGTATGGCCAATATCTTCGCAGACTCTTCGAGCTAAGTGGGTAATATCGTTTGAGCTTCTTATAATAAAGCCGGTGGAAGCCGCGGCGAGCGCGTTATGACCATAAGAATATAGCTATTCTACATAAACCTACAGTGCACCTACTTTTACTACCATCTCCTGGCATTATCTCCTTCATCCGGATTAATTTATATTCAGGATTCACGTGCATGCATATTGAACAAGCGTTGATTCTGCATGACGTTTTGGTGATGTAGAGATAGACAGACAGCCATACTCAGTCGAAAATGTTGACTTAAAACAACCTGGCTACCAATCTATAATTTTAACAATGTATTAGGGTGGATTTCACCAACAAAAAGTTATACGAGAATAACTATCCCGGGGATAACTTGTATGATAATGACAGTTCAAACTGAGGTGATCTGATCTAGGTGTCACTGGTGTCTACGAAAAAGTAGAAGATACTCTCGAGTAAAAGTTACTCTTTCGTTCGTAAAATCTAGCCTAAGCCTGGATTTTACCAACGAAAGTCATTTGTCATACAAATTATTCCCGGGATAGTTATTCTCGTATAACTTTTTGTTGGTGAAATCCAGCCTTAGACAGATAGGCACTTTCCTCTCTATTTTCTCACAACAAGAATTTGTCTTGTTTTTGCGTTATATCACAAAATAAGTAGGAGTACTTACTAACTGCATAGTTCTACCACGTTCTTCTTACAAATAGTCATTATATCAATATTGGAATTCAATTCTGAAACTTTCATAATTCTGCAATAACTCTAAAACTAACCGTGAGCATCTCATATAGGTTCCGACCGTCAGGTTTGGTTTCCATTACGACGGGAAAGACAAGTGTATGCAAACAGGGCAGGTCAGGTCTGCGCTTGCTTTTAATAAAGATATCAGTTCCAATATCCCGACGTGGACTGAATTAAATAAAGGGTAGTATTTAAACGAGCGGCAAAAAAGTCTAACCTAACCTAACCAAAAAACTAACTGGGCGACTAAATTACTAACTGAGCCACAAGTCGCTGGGCGACTCGTCGCTCAGTCAGTAATTTAGTTGCTCAGTTAATTTTTTAGTAGATCGTTTTATTATATTCCTTAAATAAATAAAGGGAGCTCTGACAGAGTTGTAATTATCTTCAGGGTTGACCGAGTTTCGACATTGATCCAAACGGAATCCTCGCCCGATCCTCGAACGATCCACGCCCCATTATGTGCCTAGATTTCATTAAAATCAGACAAAGTGTGAGTCTGAACCGCTCACAAAGGATGTAAATGTATGGATGATCCCCTTTTTCATTACTGGAAATAAATTATTTATTTATTTATTACCTAAACATAGGAGCAAATAAAAATACATATTTTTTGATTAATTTCATAAACCAAAAACGCGAAACGATTCAGTGTATTTCATGGTGTAAGTAAATAAGGTAGCGTACGTTCGGATTTCATATGGCAAATTAAAATGTTACATTGTTGCGTTACAAAAGACAGAAACTTGTTTAAAAAAACAACACAACGTACCTATAGCTTGAAATTTTACGAATTACAATACATGTCAGTAGAAACTTGCTGTTAGATTTCCAATTTTGGAATAGTTTTCTTGAAGTTCTCAAGTAGATACCCCGTTTGGCCAACGTCCAATACTTTTACTGCAGCGTAAATCCTTATCTGAAACCCAATGGCTTTTACACTACATGTACTTCTTTAATCGCCTATGGTGACTATTAGACCATACTTAGTTAACCTTACGTAACTACATACCCAACATACCTTTGGGACTGTTTCGTCTGCCACCACCGTGTGGTGTGGTGCCACCGTACCAGCTTTGCAGCTCAATGTGTGCCAGGCAAAGGTGTAAAAATAAAACTTTTGCTGACTGACTAGCCCTTCTCTTGAATGAACCAGACTCTTACATCTTTGAAATGCTCGGAACATTTGACGTTCCTTGTTAGTTTAACAAACCATCTTTAATTCATTAAAGGATCATGCAATTGATTATTTATTTACAATGAATAATTAAAATGTCATAAATCCACATAAGCTTCGTCAAAACATTAATATATATAATTAAATCTCAAATATAAATTAAATTAAAATAACTAAACATTAAACAAACAAACCGCACCAAGAATCGCCTGGACCAAAGATGCCCATATCGCTGGCGTGCGTTACCGCGCTGCACGGCGAGCGAAATCCTTTGGGGTGGACAGCCCCGGACGGTTGTCAAAACCTCGGTCCCTCAAAGGACGAAATCAAATACTTGTAGAATATAACTATGGTGTTTTTAAGTCATCATTACTACTATACATGGCGGTGGGCACAGCTACGGAGATGGGAGGGTGCAATTTGACGCAAAATGGAGTGTTCAACAGCAGTACAGCATTTATGCCTCTGCCGCATCGTATGGAAAAAGGCGTGACGCTGGTGCTCATCTAATATTAATAATTAATACTTTATTGTACAGAAAACGTAATACAGACACTTAATATTGGAAAAAACATGTACAAAGGCGTGCTTATCTCTAATAAGAGATCTCTTCCAGCAAACCTAGGATGGAGAGGGTAATTATCATATCATGCAAAAATCACTCTCAAAAAACCGTGTGTTTGGACAACATGCATGAATACCACCAGTATTAGAGCAGATTTTGCCTACCAGCGTTTAGTAATTATTGGTATTACTTAGTGTGAGGTCAGCATGTTGGTTGCGCTATCGAGTGGGCTTACCGCTCAGATTTTCCGCACTAATTGTGGCCACACAACAGCCAGTGCAAGTATGCGCCGATATAACCGGCCAAGTGCGAGTGAGGTTCGCTTAAAAGGGTGCCGTACCTCATACAAGAATAGTATATTGTTTAAAAACTAAATACACCCTTTCGAATTCAAAAGAAAGGACGTATGAAATGGGCTAAAGTCGATGGGTTTTGCAAGTATGAATCCCAGGGTTCCGTCTGCCATCGTCCAGCTCCATCATCAGGTGATGATGATGATGAGAACATCGCTAGGATATATGTATAAACAGAACTTGTCACGACGAATCTAATGAGCTCAAACTCGAAGGGTTTACTAGTAGGCAGCCTTGATTCCCTTTGCAACTGATGAGCTACATCATCCTCGATAATAATTATTGTTTTGACAACTATACATACCATACCAACTTTTGTAATGATAGAAGAACTAGAAGTAGGATGAAATACATGAAATATTATGTCCTTAATAGTGGTCTCAACGGGACGGGTCAAACGGGATTTTAAGTTTAAAATAAAAAACGTGTTTCAGTTGAGTAATAAAATAAAAAAAATATGCGACAACTGCGACATGCGTAGGTACAGAAAATTCAATACTAGGACTACGGTCTATGTTCGTTAGAACTATGTTCGTCGAGCGCAGATTTCAGAAAACGAAGCATCACGCTTTTTCCCACCCAAAACAGCAAAGGCACAAACTGTGCTCAAGTAAGTCAAAGTTTTCCGTCGAATATCGACGTTTGTCACACGGTCAACGAGAGTGATACCTAACATGGAACGCTCCATCGTCGCTCTTTGTGCTACTTTTATATTATGCACATTATGCTTTGTGAGCGTCAATTTTTCGGCTCCATAGGTGAGGGCAAGACACATTAGTTATACACCTTGGTCTTCAGGCATTGCGGGAAAGAGGATTTGAAGACATCACCCAGTTTCCGGAAAGCAGCCCACCCTAATCCAACGCGTCTTTCGATCTCCTTCACCTGTGCAATAATAATTGAACCTCATTTTTAGGGTTTTGTATCTCAGAAGGAGAAACCCTTATAGGATCACTCGTGCGTCTGTCCGTCCGTCCGTCCGTCCGTCACAGGCAACTTACTCAGAACATATTGGACCGATGAAGTTGAAAATTGGTACACATAATATCAATATCTGTGACCCAAAGACAGAGGTGCAATGTAAATATAATATGTAAATATGGACTATAAGGGCCAAATGATAAAAATAAAATTTAAAAAATTCTAAATATACCGTGTGATGAATTATCAAATGAAAGCGCATAATGTGAGGATTTCAAATGTATTTTTATAATATTTTTGAGACTTATTTTGAAAAAGTTGTGCTCAATAATATGAGCGATTCGCATGTCATCAAAACCTCTACGGTACTTCCCGAAGTTAGTCCTATTATTGTTGTACGAAACCCTCTCAAGGCGAGTGCAACCCGCACTTGGCAGCTTATTTTTTATCTGTGTATTCAGCCTAAGATTTTCAAGCGTTGTTTTTACGGAAGCCATTAGTTTATATTTTTCATTGTCAAACGATCTCATTACCATCGTTAGGTAAAGCTTTGTTTTGAAAGTAATTTGTGTTTATTTCTTCTTGTGTATCTTGTCATGTTTTTTAAGTCCTTGCATAACCAACGAAGTATAATTTGATTATAAAGACCATGGATGCCTATTGTAAAACGCCGTGTATGAAGCGTTTTCCCTCCTAAAGGAAACACTTTTTTAATCCATAACTTATTCAAATCTATCAATCATGTATGAAAACATAACAATGTGGGCTATTCTTGAGGTGTCAAAACCACTAAACTAGAGGAACTAAAGGCACTAAACTGACAACCTTCAAATCCGACAGCTCTTGCGCGGTGGCTACAGATTCTATTTTCAAACAAGCCTTTTTAATTAGTTTAGTTAGTATAGTTCGTGTCGCCTTCAGAATCGCAAACAAATGTCAATGGAAACTATAATAAATAAAATAACGTGGTTTTAGACACAAAATACTTAGTCGATCCGTTTATAAGCTGCCCCAGACAGACACACAGACAGACAGACGCCTTGTACTTATGCCTTCCCTCTTATTGTGTTGGGGGTTTAAAACATAAAAAATAAGAAAACAAAATAACTTCATATACTGGTAGAAACAGGAGGTCGTAAATATTTTACACTTGTCACAATAAAGCATTAGTGCTCGGAATCTTGATAAAACCTAATATTTCGTTATTGCATAAATTGTCCTTTGAGATGAGTTACTGCAAATTTATTCAGCTAAGGGGCGACAGTGTAACTGGGAATACCGCGTAGGTCACGCAATACAGGCGACTACGGGCCAAAAAGCGAAACCTGAAAATTGCGTTTGTCGGCGTGCATAGATCCGGCCAATATATTATTCGTTTATCTTGTGTAATATATATCGTGTCAGAAAAGTGGGTTATATTGGTCTAAAATTCAATTTTCTGGTCCCCTAAACAACTTACAGTATTGGCGTCGTGCAATGTTTTGTTTCTTATTTTGTATACCCAACCTAATAATGTATGTTTTGTTAGTGGCCGCTACCTCTAAACCAGTATGACCATTGCCTTTGTTGTCTTTCTTCATAAATACTTATGTAAATTGGCTTACATGGATGACATCATACTTTAATTTTTTTATGTACTAAACTTACCTAGTAATCAGAATTTTGTTTCAAGTCAGCCTTAATATAAATCAGTTCTAACGCGACATGGCTCAGCAGCGGGCTTGGTTTAATAACACGTCTCATAATCTGGGTTTTGATTGTGTGACGCTTCTGCGAATAATTATGTCGGGATAATCCCTCGCTGTCTCATCTGTCCGGTGGATTGTTCCCCTCAATATCATTTCCGTATTCTGTTGAGTTGTGATGAAGGATAGAGATACCCATATTTTTTTAAGTCGCGAGTATTTTTTTATTTTTTTTATTTATTCTTTGTATCTTAAGTAACATATATGATATCTTAAAAAGTACTCTTAAACCACTAAGGTTTGTCTGAGCACAGAACATTCGTAGTTGTCAGTTTACATAGATAAATTACACTACTGCACACAGCACATAACTAGCCTAACACTGCAAATTTATTATTCTAGGTAGGTAGACGTTCGCTTTATTTGATTTGATTTATTTGATTTGGGCTCAACTAATAAATGCTCATTATAAGTGAAACGCAGGTGCAGCAACATAATGCACAGTCAGGTAGCAGGTGGTAAGGATTTCGCATTTTATAGCATTTTTATTATATATTATATATCTATGTCGTAACCGTTACGTAAAAATTATAGTTTCAGGATATGGTCAACCTTCTTGATGCAGCCGTTTCATGAAACACTGGCTTTTTAAAAACATATTTAGTCAGCAAAAAGTGGTGATTTGTGTCAATCTAACATGAAGACAATTCGGAGGCTTCACCGTGCTTGCTTCCGACTCTTTTTTGGGGGAGGCAGTCGCTCACGTCCGAAGGAATTGCTTGGAATCCACAGCCCTTCACGTCCTTCCCGGGTAGTGCTAACGAGCGACAAATCATCATCATCATCAATTCATCATAGTCATCAAATCATCTCGAGACATTATAATTTCCAGGTTCTCAAATGAGAACCTGACCACTTGACACTGGCAAAATTAACCTCAAAAGAGGTTAGGACGCCATTAATAAAAAGAAGAAGAAGAAGACTCTTTTTTGCTTTGGTCTCATTAAGATTTCGTGCATCGTTTCAGGGTCCTCGTGGATCCTAGACTACTAACAGGTTAATTGAACAGCAGTTCGCACAGGAGCCCCCCGCCCCGCCCCGCTCCCTCCGCCTCACCCCGCCGGCGTCTGATTGATGACGCCGGAGATTGCATGTCAGGATTACATCTGGGCGGGATGTACGGATTATTTAGTTTCTGCCAGCGGCTAAATAAAGCGATACTACGCTGCAAATTTATAGAGCAGCGGAAGATGGTCAAGACTACTGTTTAAAAACGATATAAGTATGAAGTTCAAAGCGTAGGTCCGAAGGTAAGCTCCGCAAAGTGCAATATTTGGTAGTCAGTCTCCAAACAAAATAGGCGCTACTGACAAGCTTAATACGGCATTTGCGACCTTCGGGGAAATCCATATCTATCCATTTTTAGGGTTTCGTACCGAAATGGTAAAAAACGGGACCCTATTACTAAGACTCCGCTGTCCGTCTGACTGTCTGTTTGTCCGTCTGTCACCAGGCTTTATCTCATGAACCGTGCATAGTTAGACAGTTAAAATCACAGCTGATGTATTTCTGTTGCCGCTATATAACAAAAAATATTAAATAACCGAATAATGGTACGGAACCCTTCGTGCGCAAAAAAAAAAACATGTTGTATGGGAGCCCCCCCTAAATATTAATTTTATTTTAATTGAATTATTTATTTTTTATATAAATAATATACTCAATATATTGTAAACATTTTCAGCGTCTACCTGGTACCATTATCAATATCGAGCAAAAATGAGCAAAAATCACGTTTGTTGTATGGGAGCTCTCCTTAATATAAAATTTCTTTTGTTTTTTAGTATTTGTTGTTATAGCGGCAACATAAATACATCATCTGTGAAAATTTCAACTGTCTAACTACCACGGTTCATGAGATACAGTCTGGTGACAGACAGACGGACAGACAGCGAAGTCTGAGTAATAGGGTCCCGTTTGGCCAATAATAACAATAACCAATCGAGATTTTCAGCCCCCAAATTAAACGTCAAAACGTTCCGTTCGTCTAAATATATGCTAATTATCCTTTTATTTTTATAATATTTTTGAGACTTATTTTGAAAAAGTTGTGCTCAATAATATGAGCGATTCGCATGTCATCAAAACCTCTACGGTACTTCCCGAAGTTAGTCCTATTATTGTTGTACGAAACCCTCTCAAGGCGAGTGCAACCCGCACTTGGCAGCTTATTTTTTATCTGTGTATTCAGCCTAAGATTTTCAAGCGTTGTTTTTACGGAAGCCATTAGTTTATATTTTTCATTGTCAAACGATCTCATTACCATCGTTAGGTAAAGCTTTGTTTTGAAAGTAATTTGTGTTTATTTCTTCTTGTGTATCTTGTCATGTTTTTTAAGTCCTTGCATAACCAACGAAGTATAATTTGATTATAAAGACCATGGATGCCTATTATATTGTAAAACGCCGTTTATGAAGCGTTTTCCCTCCTAAAGGAAACACTTTTTTAATCCATAACTTATTCAAATCTATCAATCATGTATGAAAACATAACAATGTGGGCTATTCTTGAGGTGTCAAAACCACTAAACTAGAGGAACTAAAGGCACTAAACTGACAACCTTCAAATCCGACAGCTCTTGCGCGGTGGCCACAGATTCTATTTTCAAACAAGCCTTTTTAATTAGTTTAGTTAGTATAGTTCGTGTCGCCTTCAGAATCGCAAACAAATGTCAATGGAAACTATAATAAATAAAATAACGTGGTTTTAGACACAAAATACTTAGTCGATCCGTTTATAAGCTGCCCCAGACAGACACACAGACAGACAGACGCCTTGTACTTATGCCTTCCCTCTTATTGTGTTGGGGGTTTAAAACATAAAAAATAAGAAAACAAAATAACTTCATATACTGGTAGAAACAGGAGGTCGTAAATATTTTACACTTGTCACAATAAAGCATTAGTGCTCGGAATCTTGATAAAACCTAATATTTCGTTATTGCATAAATTGTCCTTTGAGATGAGTTACTGCAAATTTATTCAGCTAAGGGGCGACAGTGTAACTGGGAATACCGCGTAGGTCACGCAATACAGGCGACTACGGGCCAAAAAGCGAAACCTGAAAATTGCGTTTGTCGGCGTGCATAGATCCGGCCAATATATTATTCGTTTATCTTGTGTAATATATATCGTGTCAGAAAAGTGGGTTATATTGGTCTAAAATTCAATTTTCTGGTCCCCTAAACAACTTACAGTATTGGCGTCGTGCAATGTTTTGTTTCTTATTTTGTATACCCAACCTAATAATGTATGTTTTGTTAGTGGCCGCTACCTCTAAACCAGTATGACCATTGCCTTTGTTGTCTTTCTTCATAAATACTTATGTAAATTGGCTTACATGGATGACATCATACTTTAATTTTTTTATGTACTTAACTTACCTAGTAATCAGAATTTTGTTTCAAGTCAGCCTTAATATAAATCAGTTCTAACGCGACATGGCTCAGCAGCGGGCTTGGTTTAATAACACGTCTCATAATCTGGGTTTTGATTGTGTGACGCTTCTGCGAATAATTATGTCGGGATAATCCCTCGCTGTCTCATCTGTCCGGTGGATTGTTCCCCTCAATATCATTTCCGTATTCTGTTGAGTTGTGATGAAGGATAGAGATACCCATATTTTTTTAAGTCGCGAGTATTTTTTTATTTTTTTTATTTATTCTTTGTATCTTAAGTAACATATATG
The DNA here is from genome assembly GCA_963457715.1 of Argyresthia albistria. Taxonomy (NCBI): domain Eukaryota; kingdom Metazoa; phylum Arthropoda; class Insecta; order Lepidoptera; family Argyresthiidae; genus Argyresthia; species Argyresthia albistria. The sequence goes on along the minus strand of OY735264.1, from coordinate 6,100,932 downwards.
ATATCTTAAAAAGTACTCTTAAACCACTAAGGTTTGTCTGAGCACAGAACATTCGTAGTTGTCAGTTTACATAGATAAATTACACTACTGCACACAGCACATAACTAGCCTAACACTGCAAATTTATTATTCTAGGTAGGTAGACGTTCGCTTTATTTGATTTGATTTATTTGATTTGGGCTCAACTAATAAATGCTCATTATAAGTGAAACGCAGGTGCAGCAACATAATGCACAGTCAGGTAGCAGGTGGTAAGGATTTCGCATTTTATAGCATTTTTATTATATATTATATATCTATGTCGTAACCGTTACGTAAAAATTATAGTTTCAGGATATGGTCAACCTTCTTGATGCAGCCGTTTCATGAAACACTGGCTTTTTAAAAACATATTTAGTCAGCAGAAAGTGGTGATTTGTGTCAATCTAACATGAAGACAATTCGGAGGCTTCACCGTGCTTGCTTCCGACTCTTTTTTGGGGGAGGCAGTCGCTCACGTCCGAAGGAATTGCTTGGAATCCACAGCCCTTCACATCCTTCCCGGGTAGTGCTAACGAGCGACAAATCATCATCATCATCAATTCATCATAGTCATCAAATCATCTCGAGACATTATAATTTCCAGGTTCTCAAATGAGAACCTGACCACTTGACACTGGCAAAATTAACCTCAAAAGAGGTTAGGACGCCATTAATAAAAAGAAGAAGAAGAAGACTCTTTTTTGCTTTGGTCTCATTAAGATTTCGTGCATCGTTTCAGGGTCCTCGTGGATCCTAGACTACTAACAGGTTAATTGAACAGCAGTTCGCACAGGAGCCCCCCGCCCCGCCCCGCTCCCTCCGCCTCACCCCGCCGGCGTCTGATTGATGACGCCGGAGATTGCATGTCAGGATTACATCTGGGCGGGATGTACGGATTATTTAGTTTCTGCCAGCGGCTAAATAAAGCGATACTACGCTGCAAATTTATAGAGCAGCGGAAGATGGTCAAGACTACTGTTTAAAAACGATATAAGTATGAAGTTCAAAGCGTAGGTCCGAAGGTAAGCTCCGCAAAGTGCAATATTTGGTAGTCAGTCTCCAAACAAAATAGGCGCTACTGACAAGCTTAATACGGCATTTGCGACCTTCGGGGAAATCCATATCTATCCATTTTTAGGGTTTCGTACCGAAATGGTAAAAAACGGGACCCTATTACTAAGACTCCGCTGTCCGTCTGACTGTCTGTTTGTCCGTCTGTCACCAGGCTTTATCTCATGAACCGTGCATAGTTAGACAGTTAAAATCACAGCTGATGTATTTCTGTTGCCGCTATATAACAAAAAATATTAAATAACCGAATAATGGTACGGAACCCTTCGTGCGCAAAAAAAAAAACATGTTGTATGGGAGCCCCCCCTAAATATTAATTTTATTTTAATTGAATTATTTATTTTTTATATAAATAATATACTCAATATATTGTAAACATTTTCAGCGTCTACCTGGTACCATTATCAATATCGAGCAAAAATGAGCAAAAATCACGTTTGTTGTATGGGAGCTCTCCTTAATATAAAATTTCTTTTGTTTTTTAGTATTTGTTGTTATAGCGGCAACATAAATACATCATCTGTGAAAATTTCAACTGTCTAACTACCACGGTTCATGAGATACAGTCTGGTGACAGACAGACGGACAGACAGCGAAGTCTGAGTAATAGGGTCCCGTTTGGCCAATAATAACAATAACCAATCGAGATTTTCAGCCCCCAAATTAAACGTCAAAACGTTCCGTTCGTCTAAATATATGCTAATTATCCTTTTATTTTTATAATATTTTTGAGACTTATTTTGAAAAAGTTGTGCTCAATAATATGAGCGATTCGCATGTCATCAAAACCTCTACGGTACTTCCCGAAGTTAGTCCTATTATTGTTGTACGAAACCCTCTCAAGGCGAGTGCAACCCGCACTTGGCAGCTTATTTTTTATCTGTGTATTCAGCCTAAGATTTTCAAGCGTTGTTTTTACGGAAGCCATTAGTTTATATTTTTCATTGTCAAACGATCTCATTACCATCGTTAGGTAAAGCTTTGTTTTGAAAGTAATTTGTGTTTATTTCTTCTTGTGTATCTTGTCATGTTTTTTAAGTCCTTGCATAACCAACGAAGTATAATTTGATTATAAAGACCATGGATGCCTATTGTAAAACGCCGTGTATGAAGCGTTTTCCCTCCTAAAGGAAACACTTTTTTAATCCATAACTTATTCAAATCTATCAATCATGTATGAAAACATAACAATGTGGGCTATTCTTGAGGTGTCAAAACCACTAAACTAGAGGAACTAAAGGCACTAAACTGACAACCTTCAAATCCGACAGCTCTTGCGCGGTGGCTACAGATTCTATTTTCAAACAAGCCTTTTTAATTAGTTTAGTTAGTATAGTTCGTGTCGCCTTCAGAATCGCAAACAAATGTCAATGGAAACTATAATAAATAAAATAACGTGGTTTTAGACACAAAATACTTAGTCGATCCGTTTATAAGCTGCCCCAGACAGACACACAGACAGACAGACGCCTTGTACTTATGCCTTCCCTCTTATTGTGTTGGGGGTTTAAAACATAAAAAATAAGAAAACAAAATAACTTCATATACTGGTAGAAACAGGAGGTCGTAAATATTTTACACTTGTCACAATAAAGCATTAGTGCTCGGAATCTTGATAAAACCTAATATTTCGTTATTGCATAAATTGTCCTTTGAGATGAGTTACTGCAAATTTATTCAGCTAAGGGGCGACAGTGTAACTGGGAATACCGCGTAGGTCACGCAATACAGGCGACTACGGGCCAAAAAGCGAAACCTGAAAATTGCGTTTGTCGGCGTGCATAGATCCGGCCAATATATTATTCGTTTATCTTGTGTAATATATATCGTGTCAGAAAAGTGGGTTATATTGGTCTAAAATTCAATTTTCTGGTCCCCTAAACAACTTACAGTATTGGCGTCGTGCAATGTTTTGTTTCTTATTTTGTATACCCAACCTAATAATGTATGTTTTGTTAGTGGCCGCTACCTCTAAACCAGTATGACCATTGCCTTTGTTGTCTTTCTTCATAAATACTTATGTAAATTGGCTTACATGGATGACATCATACTTTAATTTTTTTATGTACTAAACTTACCTAGTAATCAGAATTTTGTTTCAAGTCAGCCTTAATATAAATCAGTTCTAACGCGACATGGCTCAGCAGCGGGCTTGGTTTAATAACACGTCTCATAATCTGGGTTTTGATTGTGTGACGCTTCTGCGAATAATTATGTCGGGATAATCCCTCGCTGTCTCATCTGTCCGGTGGATTGTTCCCCTCAATATCATTTCCGTATTCTGTTGAGTTGTGATGAAGGATAGAGATACCCATATTTTTTTAAGTCGCGAGTATTTTTTTATTTTTTTTATTTATTCTTTGTATCTTAAGTAACATATATGATATCTTAAAAAGTACTCTTAAACCACTAAGGTTTGTCTGAGCACAGAACATTCGTAGTTGTCAGTTTACATAGATAAATTACACTACTGCACACAGCACATAACTAGCCTAACACTGCAAATTTATTATTCTAGGTAGGTAGACGTTCGCTTTATTTGATTTGATTTATTTGATTTGGGCTCAACTAATAAATGCTCATTATAAGTGAAACGCAGGTGCAGCAACATAATGCACAGTCAGGTAGCAGGTGGTAAGGATTTCGCATTTTATAGCATTTTTATTATATATTATATATCTATGTCGTAACCGTTACGTAAAAATTATAGTTTCAGGATATGGTCAACCTTCTTGATGCAGCCGTTTCATGAAACACTGGCTTTTTAAAAACATATTTAGTCAGCAAAAAGTGGTGATTTGTGTCAATCTAACATGAAGACAATTCGGAGGCTTCACCGTGCTTGCTTCCGACTCTTTTTTGGGGGAGGCAGTCGCTCACGTCCGAAGGAATTGCTTGGAATCCACAGCCCTTCACGTCCTTCCCGGGTAGTGCTAACGAGCGACAAATCATCATCATCATCAATTCATCATAGTCATCAAATCATCTCGAGACATTATAATTTCCAGGTTCTCAAATGAGAACCTGACCACTTGACACTGGCAAAATTAACCTCAAAAGAGGTTAGGACGCCATTAATAAAAAGAAGAAGAAGAAGACTCTTTTTTGCTTTGGTCTCATTAAGATTTCGTGCATCGTTTCAGGGTCCTCGTGGATCCTAGACTACTAACAGGTTAATTGAACAGCAGTTCGCACAGGAGCCCCCCGCCCCGCCCCGCTCCCTCCGCCTCACCCCGCCGGCGTCTGATTGATGACGCCGGAGATTGCATGTCAGGATTACATCTGGGCGGGATGTACGGATTATTTAGTTTCTGCCAGCGGCTAAATAAAGCGATACTACGCTGCAAATTTATAGAGCAGCGGAAGATGGTCAAGACTACTGTTTAAAAACGATATAAGTATGAAGTTCAAAGCGTAGGTCCGAAGGTAAGCTCCGCAAAGTGCAATATTTGGTAGTCAGTCTCCAAACAAAATAGGCGCTACTGACAAGCTTAATACGGCATTTGCGACCTTCGGGGAAATCCATATCTATCCATTTTTAGGGTTTCGTACCGAAATGGTAAAAAACGGGACCCTATTACTAAGACTCCGCTGTCCGTCTGACTGTCTGTTTGTCCGTCTGTCACCAGGCTTTATCTCATGAACCGTGCATAGTTAGACAGTTAAAATCACAGCTGATGTATTTCTGTTGCCGCTATATAACAAAAAATATTAAATAACCGAATAATGGTACGGAACCCTTCGTGCGCAAAAAAAAAAACATGTTGTATGGGAGCCCCCCCTAAATATTAATTTTATTTTAATTGAATTATTTATTTTTTATATAAATAATATACTCAATATATTGTAAACATTTTCAGCGTCTACCTGGTACCATTATCAATATCGAGCAAAAATGAGCAAAAATCACGTTTGTTGTATGGGAGCTCTCCTTAATATAAAATTTCTTTTGTTTTTTAGTATTTGTTGTTATAGCGGCAACATAAATACATCATCTGTGAAAATTTCAACTGTCTAACTACCACGGTTCATGAGATACAGTCTGGTGACAGACAGACGGACAGACAGCGAAGTCTGAGTAATAGGGTCCCGTTTGGCCAATAATAACAATAACCAATCGAGATTTTCAGCCCCCAAATTAAACGTCAAAACGTTCCGTTCGTCTAAATATATGCTAATTATCCTTTTATTTTTATAATATTTTTGAGACTTATTTTGAAAAAGTTGTGCTCAATAATATGAGCGATTCGCATGTCATCAAAACCTCTACGGTACTTCCCGAAGTTAGTCCTATTATTGTTGTACGAAACCCTCTCAAGGCGAGTGCAACCCGCACTTGGCAGCTTATTTTTTATCTGTGTATTCAGCCTAAGATTTTCAAGCGTTGTTTTTACGGAAGCCATTAGTTTATATTTTTCATTGTCAAACGATCTCATTACCATCGTTAGGTAAAGCTTTGTTTTGAAAGTAATTTGTGTTTATTTCTTCTTGTGTATCTTGTCATGTTTTTTAAGTCCTTGCATAACCAACGAAGTATAATTTGATTATAAAGACCATGGATGCCTATTATATTGTAAAACGCCGTTTATGAAGCGTTTTCCCTCCTAAAGGAAACACTTTTTTAATCCATAACTTATTCAAATCTATCAATCATGTATGAAAACATAACAATGTGGGCTATTCTTGAGGTGTCAAAACCACTAAACTAGAGGAACTAAAGGCACTAAACTGACAACCTTCAAATCCGACAGCTCTTGCGCGGTGGCCACAGATTCTATTTTCAAACAAGCCTTTTTAATTAGTTTAGTTAGTATAGTTCGTGTCGCCTTCAGAATCGCAAACAAATGTCAATGGAAACTATAATAAATAAAATAACGTGGTTTTAGACACAAAATACTTAGTCGATCCGTTTATAAGCTGCCCCAGACAGACACACAGACAGACAGACGCCTTGTACTTATGCCTTCCCTCTTATTGTGTTGGGGGTTTAAAACATAAAAAATAAGAAAACAAAATAACTTCATATACTGGTAGAAACAGGAGGTCGTAAATATTTTACACTTGTCACAATAAAGCATTAGTGCTCGGAATCTTGATAAAACCTAATATTTCGTTATTGCATAAATTGTCCTTTGAGATGAGTTACTGCAAATTTATTCAGCTAAGGGGCGACAGTGTAACTGGGAATACCGCGTAGGTCACGCAATACAGGCGACTACGGGCCAAAAAGCGAAACCTGAAAATTGCGTTTGTCGGCGTGCATAGATCCGGCCAATATATTATTCGTTTATCTTGTGTAATATATATCGTGTCAGAAAAGTGGGTTATATTGGTCTAAAATTCAATTTTCTGGTCCCCTAAACAACTTACAGTATTGGCGTCGTGCAATGTTTTGTTTCTTATTTTGTATACCCAACCTAATAATGTATGTTTTGTTAGTGGCCGCTACCTCTAAACCAGTATGACCATTGCCTTTGTTGTCTTTCTTCATAAATACTTATGTAAATTGGCTTACATGGATGACATCATACTTTAATTTTTTTATGTACTTAACTTACCTAGTAATCAGAATTTTGTTTCAAGTCAGCCTTAATATAAATCAGTTCTAACGCGACATGGCTCAGCAGCGGGCTTGGTTTAATAACACGTCTCATAATCTGGGTTTTGATTGTGTGACGCTTCTGCGAATAATTATGTCGGGATAATCCCTCGCTGTCTCATCTGTCCGGTGGATTGTTCCCCTCAATATCATTTCCGTATTCTGTTGAGTTGTGATGAAGGATAGAGATACCCATATTTTTTTAAGTCGCGAGTATTTTTTTATTTTTTTTATTTATTCTTTGTATCTTAAGTAACATATATGATATCTTAAAAAGTACTCTTAAACCACTAAGGTTTGTCTGAGCACAGAACATTCGTAGTTGTCAGTTTACATAGATAAATTACACTACTGCACACAGCACATAACTAGCCTAACACTGCAAATTTATTATTCTAGGTAGGTAGACGTTCGCTTTATTTGATTTGATTTATTTGATTTGGGCTCAACTAATAAATGCTCATTATAAGTGAAACGCAGGTGCAGCAACATAATGCACAGTCAGGTAGCAGGTGGTAAGGATTTCGCATTTTATAGCATTTTTATTATATATTATATATCTATGTCGTAACCGTTACGTAAAAATTATAGTTTCAGGATATGGTCAACCTTCTTGATGCAGCCGTTTCATGAAACACTGGCTTTTTAAAAACATATTTAGTCAGCAGAAAGTGGTGATTTGTGTCAATCTAACATGAAGACAATTCGGAGGCTTCACCGTGCTTGCTTCCGACTCTTTTTTGGGGGAGGCAGTCGCTCACGTCCGAAGGAATTGCTTGGAATCCACAGCCCTTCACATCCTTCCCGGGTAGTGCTAACGAGCGACAAATCATCATCATCATCAATTCATCATAGTCATCAAATCATCTCGAGACATTATAATTTCCAGGTTCTCAAATGAGAACCTGACCACTTGACACTGGCAAAATTAACCTCAAAAGAGGTTAGGACGCCATTAATAAAAAGAAGAAGAAGAAGACTCTTTTTTGCTTTGGTCTCATTAAGATTTCGTGCATCGTTTCAGGGTCCTCGTGGATCCTAGACTACTAACAGGTTAATTGAACAGCAGTTCGCACAGGAGCCCCCCGCCCCGCCCCGCTCCCTCCGCCTCACCCCGCCGGCGTCTGATTGATGACGCCGGAGATTGCATGTCAGGATTACATCTGGGCGGGATGTACGGATTATTTAGTTTCTGCCAGCGGCTAAATAAAGCGATACTACGCTGCAAATTTATAGAGCAGCGGAAGATGGTCAAGACTACTGTTTAAAAACGATATAAGTATGAAGTTCAAAGCGTAGGTCCGAAGGTAAGCTCCGCAAAGTGCAATATTTGGTAGTCAGTCTCCAAACAAAATAGGCGCTACTGACAAGCTTAATACGGCATTTGCGACCTTCGGGGAAATCCATATCTATCCATTTTTAGGGTTTCGTACCGAAATGGTAAAAAACGGGACCCTATTACTAAGACTCCGCTGTCCGTCTGACTGTCTGTTTGTCCGTCTGTCACCAGGCTTTATCTCATGAACCGTGCATAGTTAGACAGTTAAAATCACAGCTGATGTATTTCTGTTGCCGCTATATAACAAAAAATATTAAATAACCGAATAATGGTACGGAACCCTTCGTGCGCAAAAAAAAAAACATGTTGTATGGGAGCCCCCCCTAAATATTAATTTTATTTTAATTGAATTATTTATTTTTTATATAAATAATATACTCAATATATTGTAAACATTTTCAGCGTCTACCTGGTACCATTATCAATATCGAGCAAAAATGAGCAAAAATCACGTTTGTTGTATGGGAGCTCTCCTTAATATAAAATTTCTTTTGTTTTTTAGTATTTGTTGTTATAGCGGCAACATAAATACATCATCTGTGAAAATTTCAACTGTCTAACTACCACGGTTCATGAGATACAGTCTGGTGACAGACAGACGGACAGACAGCGAAGTCTGAGTAATAGGGTCCCGTTTGGCCAATAATAACAATAACCAATCGAGATTTTCAGCCCCCAAATTAAACGTCAAAACGTTCCGTTCGTCTAAATATATGCTAATTATCCTTTTATTTTTATAATATTTTTGAGACTTATTTTGAAAAAGTTGTGCTCAATAATATGAGCGATTCGCATGTCATCAAAACCTCTACGGTACTTCCCGAAGTTAGTCCTATTATTGTTGTACGAAACCCTCTCAAGGCGAGTGCAACCCGCACTTGGCAGCTTATTTTTTATCTGTGTATTCAGCCTAAGATTTTCAAGCGTTGTTTTTACGGAAGCCATTAGTTTATATTTTTCATTGTCAAACGATCTCATTACCATCGTTAGGTAAAGCTTTGTTTTGAAAGTAATTTGTGTTTATTTCTTCTTGTGTATCTTGTCATGTTTTTTAAGTCCTTGCATAACCAACGAAGTATAATTTGATTATAAAGACCATGGATGCCTATTATATTGTAAAACGCCGTGTATGAAGCGTTTTCCCTCCTAAAGGAAACACTTTTTTAATCCATAACTTATTCAAATCTATCAATCATGTATGAAAACATAACAATGTGGGCTATTCTTGAGGTGTCAAAACCACTAAACTAGAGGAACTAAAGGCACTAAACTGACAACCTTCAAATCCGACAGCTCTTGCGCGGTGGCCACAGATTCTATTTTCAAACAAGCCTTTTTAATTAGTTTAGTTAGTATAGTTCGTGTCGCCTTCAGAATCGCAAACAAATGTCAATGGAAACTATAATAAATAAAATAACGTGGTTTTAGACACAAAATACTTAGTCGATCCGTTTATAAGCTGCCCCAGACAGACACACAGACAGACAGACGCCTTGTACTTATGCCTTCCCTCTTATTGTGTTGGGGGTTTAAAACATAAAAAATAAGAAAACAAAATAACTTCATATACTGGTAGAAACAGGAGGTCGTAAATATTTTACACTTGTCACAATAAAGCATTAGTGCTCGGAATCTTGATAAAACCTAATATTTCGTTATTGCATAAATTGTCCTTTGAGATGAGTTACTGCAAATTTATTCAGCTAAGGGGCGACAGTGTAACTGGGAATACCGCGTAGGTCACGCAATACAGGCGACTACGGGCCAAAAAGCGAAATCTGAAAATTGCGTTTGTCGGCGTGCATAGATCCGGCCAATATATAATTTTTTTATCTTGTGTGAAATATATCGTGTCAAAAAAGTGGGTTATATTGGTCTAAAATTCAATTTTCTGGTCCCCTAAACAACTTACAGTATTGGCGTCGTGCAATGTTTTGTTTCTTATTTTGTATACCCAACCTAATAATGTATGTTTTGTTAGTGGCCGCTACCTCTAAACCAGTATGACCATTACCTACCTTATGTAATTTGGCTTACATGGATGACATCATACTTTAATTTTTTTATGTACTTAACTTACCTAGTAATCAGAATTTTGTTTCAAGTCAGCCTTAATATAAATCAGTTCTAACGCGACATGGCTCAGCAGCGGGCTTGGTTTAATAACACGTCTCATAATCTGGGTTTTGATTGTGTGACGCTTCTGCGAATAATTATGTCGGGATAATCCCTCGCTGTCTCATCTGTCCGGTGGATTGTTCCCCTCAATATCATTTCCGTATTCTGTTGAGTTGTGATGAAGGATAGAGATACGTTGTGTTCACCTATAATTGGGTCTACACATAGCTAGATGTACTGTTTTTTCCATTTGTGTGTATTGTGTAAGATCTGTTGGTAAACCTTAATAAATAAATAAAAATAAATAAATAAATACCCATATTTTTTTTTAAGTCTAGAGTATTATATCCTTTAAGTATGCCTCTGTATATCTATGTCGTAACCGTTACGTAAAAATTATAGTTTCAGGATATGGTCAACCTTCTTGATGCAGCCGTTTCATGAAACACTGGCTTTTTAAAAACATATTTAGTCAGCAGAAAGTGGTGATTTGTGTCAATCTAACATGAAGACAATTCGGAGGCTTCACCGTGCTTGCTTCTGCCTCTTTTTTGCTTTGGTCTCATTAAGATTCCGTGCATCGTTTCAGGGTCCTCGTGGATCCTAGACTACTAACAGGTTAATTGAACAGCAGTTCGCACAGGAGCCCCCCGCCCCGCCCCGCTCCCTCCGCCTCACCCCGCCGGCGTCTGATTGATGACGCCGGAGATTGCATGTCAGGATTACATCTGGGCGGGATGTACGGATTATTTAGTTTCTGCCAGCAGCGGCTAAATAAAGCGATACTACGCTGCAAATTTAGAGAGCAGCGGAAGATGGTCAAGACTACTGTTTAAAAACGATATAAGTATGAAGTTCAAAGCGTAGGTCCGAAGGTAAGTTCCGCAAAGTGCAATATTTGGTAGTCAGTCTCCAAACAAAATAGGCGCTACTGACAAGCTTTATACGGCATTTGCGACCTTCGGGGAAATCCATATCTATCCATTTTTAGGGTTTCGTACTGAACTGGTAAAAAACGGGACTCTATTACTAAGACTCCATTGTCCGTCTGACTGTCTGTTTGTCCGTCTGTCACCAGGCTTTATCTCATGAACCGTGCATAGTTAGACAGTTAAAATCACAGATGATGTATTTCTGTTGCCGCTATTACAACAAATATTAAATAACCGGCCAAGTGTGAGTCGGACTCGCGCACGAAGGGTTCCGTACCATTATCTAAAAAAAAACATGTTGTATGGGAGCCCTCCCTAAATATTAATTTAATTTTAACTGAATTATTTATTTTTTATATAAATAATATACTCAATATATTGTGAACATTTTAAGCGTCTACCTGGTAACATTATCAAAATCGAGCAAAATTGAGCAAAAAATCACGTTTGTTGTATGGGAGCCCCCCTTAATATTAAATTTCTTTTGTTTTTTAGTATTTGTTGTTATAGCGGCAACATAAATACAAAACCTGTGAAAATTTCAACTGTCTAACTACCACGATTCATGAGATACAGCCTGGTGACAGACAGACGGACATACAGCGAAGTCTCAGTAATAGGGTCTCGTTTTGCACCCTTCGGGTACGGAACCCCCAAAACAGAATAAAATAAATAAGGGGGCAACAGACATGTTTTTTTTGCCGTTTTTATAGATGGTACGGAACCCTTGGTGCGCGAGTCCGACTCGCACTCGGCGGGTTTTTTTTTAAATAAAATGACGAGGCCCTTGGCCAACACAAATGCATGCTTTACTCTGCGTCGTGGATACCAGAAAAGGGGATACTTTACAAACATAATTAGACTGTATCGAAGAAAAAATAGGCTTTCTCTTGTATATCCACAAGATCGATCGTACCTAGATCGAAAATAATGTAAATAAGAGTATGTTTTACGCTTCTGCAGTGGCGATAATGAATGACATGCAGCAGACATTTTCCATGCGCGTTTTTGTGAGCCTAGATCACAGGGAAACACAGGAAAAGTAAAACTATAAAAGCGCTCAAATAAGCTACTGGAGTCACATACAGGGAGCACTTATCCAGTGGAGAGCGCATAGATACATTTTCCTTTGAAACACAACTCACCAATTTACAGGCGGGCGGGGGACGAGGTAAGAGAGCTGTGATTGGTAAGCCGCTGCGAAACTGTCTGGCGGCCCGTCATCGTACATAGGTTGCGTATGCGAACGTTTGTTGAATACAACAAACGTTTGGCGAGCCGCATTCCCCCGCAGGCGCACTCAATTGGATATATAGTCTCTGGTCACATAACTGTGAATTTTCCCTGAAACAAAGAAGCTTTACAGCCGCCGTTTTCGTCGCCGTAAAGCGGTTTCTTTTCATAATTCCGCGGCGGCCTAGACTCGGGAATATCCATCTCCGGAGCGCTTTATACAAAACTTTGAGATAAGTGTGCTTTTGTCGTGTTTTCTAAAAACTGTACGGCTCTGGAGGCGAAAAATGTGGACTTTTTGAACTTTGTGTGCTGAAATCTTGATTTCGCTTTTAATTATTCGTATTGTGCATTTTGTTTTGATTTAAAAGCACATTGTGAAAGGTTTTCAGGTCAGTACTAAAAAGAGGGTTCATATAAGTGACTTCATTAATATCACTGATTATCTGAAGTAGTACAGAGTCTATACCCATATAATAGGTTTATTGTAAGACAAAGGGCATTTGTACAGTAACGAAAAGATCTGAGTTTGGCACTTTTCTAATGCGGAACCCTAAAAACGACTAGTATAAGTATTCAGTGTTTTTAACCTACCTCAAAAAAGGTGGAGGGGTATTTACTGAGCCTTCCCTATGGAACATTTCCTGAAAATGTTCACATTAGTTTATTCCCATGTACTTATTGTTGAAAAATTCTCGAGTGGTTGAAGTAGATATTAGTTTCCACTCCCCTGAGAGACGATAGCGCCGTGTTGGAAACAGAACCGTTTGGAAAGTAATCCTACAAGAATATCTCGCGCCACCCTTGGATGCTGCACTGCGCTTGTAAGAGACAAGATAAGAGGGTTTACTTACTGCGCGAGAGAATTTTTTTATTATGTCAATGGCGTATTTTGTAGATTTTGAGCTTCAATAAACTTCCAAATACTAAAACTAAATTTTGCTATCGTTCGCTCATTTCTAAGACCCACGTGTTATTATTTACAATAGGTAGTTGTCATTAGGTTTGATACTGAGATCTACAAATACATATACTGACTGGTCCATATATCGGCGGCTATACATTAAATGGTATATACCAGCTTAATAGAAAATTCTCGCGAAAAATGTTTTCATGCTCTTAAAAGGTTTCGCATTTCAGGAAAATAAAATTCTCTATAAAACTCTGCTCCTGAATTGTGTCTTTCCACAGTGGTACAATGATTCACTAGAGCGATGAAAATGCCTCAAGTCTACATCGATTCCACCAGCAATAAATTGTAGGACAACAAGATATGGATAGGAATTCAAATGTTCTAAGTTGAGCCCTAAGCTAAAACTCAAATTCAGACCGCCATCTATTTGCAAAGTAGCTAAATTACTCAGTAAGGCTAGGCGCATGCTGGAGGCGCAGGCGGCGCAGCACAGCACAGACAGAAATTTGCATGGCAGGGCAGTTGAGGCAGACACAGGCGCCCAGCGCATGCTGCGACAAGCGCAGAGCAGACGTAATCAGTCGCACACAGCACGCGGAGTCCATTCGCGTCCTAGCTACCACAAGGAATAGACATTTGATGACAAAATGAGTTCGGAGTCAGAGTCTGATAATGAAATGTACGAGTTGTTGCTGCTTAACAGTTTGTAACAAACAAAAACACGTCTCGATCTGCACGCGTATCGCAGAAATCTGTGCCGGCACTACAACGAGACGCAGAGCGGGGCAGACACATGTCTGCGTCGCACGTGCCTGCGTCGCACCATACGTAGCTCAAGGACGTTCCATACTTTACAAAATCTGCTCTGCCCTGCGCTGCGCGACCTGCGCTGCCTGCGTCTCCAGCATGCGCTTAGCCTAAGGCTTGTTCACACTACGTTTGATCTCGGCGATCAAGCGCCGATAAGGCGACCTATTTCCTTTACAAAGAAACAAGTGTCCCCTCCGGCACTATCGACCCTCGACGCTGTTGTGATGACACTAATTACATAGGTACAGGGAGACTATGAATTAGCTGACCTTTTGGAGTATGAAAGTACCCATCATTCCCCAATTCACTATGAAATAATTGAAACAAAAAACAAAGCTTAAAAAAACCGACTTCCACAAACCCTAGATAAAATAAAATAAAATAAAATAAAATTCCCCCCCCCCCTCTCAGTACTACCCTACTATACGCTACATAAGGAACCCCTGTACAAAGTTTCATGGCTCTAGGTCCACCAGTTTAGGCGTTGCCCGTCAGCTACGCATAGAGATTGTATTTGTACCTAGGTATTGAGCAGTACTGGTGGACATGTGTGGTCTTCATCATCAGTTCCGCATCACAATAGTATGCTTACCATGAGACAACACACGAGTTATTATGAAAAATACAGAATTCACTATAGGTCTCGCTAGCTAGCTCGATTTCTCCAGGATCCTATCATCAGATCCTGACCTGGCGTCAATGGGACCAATCTAAAGGTAAACCCTTTCAAACAAAAAAATAATTTTCCAAATCGGTCTATCCGTCTAGCTAGGCGCAATCGGGACACATACATCAAAAACAAAAAATAAAATATATACACGGTGTAAAAAAGGGGTGAACAAGCCGAAAGAGGGTCGTTAGGGACATCATTCTGAACAACTTTCACTATGGGACTTAATCAGAGCAACTTTATTTTTCACTCCACCCCATACAGATCACTCGGCGCTAGATCCGAAATGTACTGAGTAAATAAAGCGTCTCGGCCAGATGTTTTATTTATTTTATTTTATTTATACTTTATTGCACAAAATAACACATTTTACAATTGAAAGTGGACAACACATGACAAAGGCAAGCTTATCTCTATTAAGAGATTTCTTCCAGCAAACCTAGGATGGACAGGAAATAATTTAACAACAGGTAGACCCATGTGCACAACATTAAATAAGATAAAAGAATAAACTACTTAACAATACGTACATAAATACCAACAGCACCATAGATTAGATAGGTCTCGGACGCTTATCACTCATCATAAATCAACTGTATTTAGAAGAAACATGTCCTTAACACCCTGCTAAAATATTTCATGCAACCTTTCTAAGGGAAAAACACAGCTCCAGAGTGAGGATTAGACACAGTCAATACGGTGATATGCGGGTCTCTACGGATGAGATATCTGGGTTAATAAGGCAATCAGTATGGAAGGGTTGTCGCATTGTCGCTCAGCATTTATTTTGTCCCTTTTGCTTCATCCCTTTAATTAAGGAAACATAAATATTTTCAATCGAAGGCCTCATCTTATTATTTATCTTATTATTAATAAAAAGTGGCCAAGTGCGAGTCGGACTCGCCCATGAAGGGTTCCGTAGTATCATGTAATTATTAGACTGGATTTTTGTGTTGTAACTTTGTTTTTCATAGTCTTTGTATGAATGACAAAGTAATCTTTGCAGTTTTTAATAAATGTTTTATATCTTTGAAACTGCTTATTATATTTTGTTCAAACCAATTTTCATCGAAAGTTTATATTGAGATACACAGCATATATTTTTTATAGATTTATCATATCACTCTCTTACTTTAAAAGTTAGAGGGGGGGGACACAATTTTTTCCACTATGGATGGGTCTGTCTCTTTAAAGATTGACTTTGAGGAAAAATGGTTTCAGGAACCTCCACTGCATTTTTAAAGACCTATCTATAGACAACCCACACGTTTAGGTTTGATGAAATAAAAAAAATGGTTTCAGTTTCATGTATGGGGGAGCCCTCTTAAATTTTTATTTTTTTCAGTTTTTGTATAAAAATCGTAAAGCGGTTCATAGAATATATCTACGTACCAAGTTTCAACTGTGTAGTCCTAATAGATTTGGAATAAAGTTGCTGTGACATACGGACGGACGGACGGACGGACAGACAGATTTGACGAAACTATAAGGGTTCCTTGTTTCTCTACGGAATCTTAAAATGGGCCTTATATACGTAGCAAGTTCCACCATTAATTTTAATATTACAAAGTAGAACCTAAACCATTGGTACTACCAGTATAGTGACACGTCAAAATAGTGACAACTGTCAAAAATAATGACACCTGTTAAAAATGTTGACACTTGTCAAAAATAGTGACACCTGTCAAAATAGTGGCACAGAAATCAACCATGACTTTGGCTAGTAGTACCATAGGAAATAAAAATACTTCTGTGGTACCTACTACCAGAGCTGTTGGTAGTACCACGATACTCACATGACAGTAAAAAATAGCGATAGAAAAAATATGTACAAGGGCTCTGGCGTCACCATTACAGAGTTTCTGACGAAGTCGCGACATAATGTGTTCATGGCAGCGCGAAAACACTTCGGCGTCAGCAACTCATGGACTTCTGATGGCCGAATATTCCTGCAGCTGCCGAACAAGACTCGCCAGAAGGTCGAATGCTGGGCGGAGTTGCGGCCTCTCATGGAGAAGTTCCCTACTAAGCAGCAGCCACAGTCAGCGGGAAAGGGGAAGAAGCCTGCTGCGGACACTTCGGCGGGCTCCGTCACAGGAATCATAACCCGGAAAGGGGCGTCTCAGGCTCGGGCTGCCAAGTGATTTTTGAGGAGAGGTTAGGCGAGGTTTATTGTCATCTCACATCTATTTACTCGCTCAAACTGCTTTTTCATGTGACGTCGCTTATGTTGTGGTAATTTACCACCCACCCACTGTGTTGTGATGAGGTAGTTTTATCAATTTTATTATTTAGTAACGTCCCGTTCAGCAATATTTTGTTTTGTCAATGTCATTACATTATGATGTTTGTTATGTCATTTCATTTCTTACATGCGTTCCGATTTGTGCTGCGCTAAAGCGCATCGCCTAACATTCTTTTTGTTTTCATTTATTCAACCTGTTTAAAAAAAAAATAATGTGTATTTCTGTATTTGTTTGTCCTCTGTAATTTGACTCTGTTGTGTACCAGATTCCTCTCAGCACTCCTGTGTGGTATGGTTCTAGGTCAGTATTATTCCGTATTATTTATTTGTTAGTGTTTGTTAATTTTGTGTTATTTGTAGTTTTAAAGCTTATATTAGTGTATTTTAAGTAGGTTTATTGTATTTATATGGATAGTATATGTAATATTGATCAAAGTTTCTTCTCCTGTTCTTCAAGTGATGACTACATTAGTGCGGAGAGCGATAACTCCCTTGTGGAGGTGCCGCTATCCGATAAACTCACGTCTGTCTTTGATAGCCTGGGAAACAATCTTAATATTGTTCATATTAACGCCCAGAGCATTCACTCTAGTTACGCAGACCTCCTCGAAGCATTTAGCCGTAAACATGTGGATGGTATTCTAGTATCTGAATCTTTTCTCAAACCGACTTTACCATCCACTATGTACTCGCTGCCTGGGTTCCAGCTCTATCGGAATGACAGAGTTGGGAAGGCAGATGGCGGGGTGGCTATTTATCTTCGCTCAGATATCCCGTGCAGAGTTGTAAGCGTTTCACCGAATGAGTACTCCGAATCCGCAGAACACCTCTTCCTTGAAATTTGTCTTCACCACAACAAAGTTCTGCTCGGGGTTCTCTACAGTCCCTCTCTTCGTATTGATTACTTCAACTCCTTCGAGACTTTGCTCAATGATCTGACTCCTCTCTATAATGATACTCTTATTCTTGGTGATTTTAATACATGTCTACTTAAAAATGATTCCCGCTCTGCTAAACTCCAGTCTATCGTTAACTCTTTTAATTTGCATATTCTTCCTCTGAAAGCTACTCACTTCCAACCACATTGCACTCCCTCTCTTCTTGATCTTATGATCATTTCTAATTTGGACAAAGTTGCAACCCATGGACAACTCAACTCTCCTTTCTCTTATCATGACCTGATTTATCTCTCGTACAAGATTAAGCCTCCCAAGAGCAGAGCAAAATTTATTGACATTCGTAGTTTCAAGGGTATTGATTCTTCATCCCTTAAATCTGATGCCGCGGCGATTGACTGGTCACCTGTTATCTCCAGTGAGACCGTTGATGACAAGATCCACCACTTCAACACAATTGTCCTGGGGCTGTTCGACAAGCATGCACCGGTCAAGAAGGTCAAGGTGAAACACCTTCCAGCACCCTGGCTCACTGATGTTATTAAGCGTTTGATGGCTAAAAGAAACAGAGCTAAATGTCTTTACAAAAAGGAGCCTACAGCCGTTAACTTTGCCACTTTCAAATGCCTTCGAAACCGGTGTAATCGCATGTGTCGTGATGCCAAGCGCCGTCATATCTATGAGTGCATCGAGAGTTACACACCTGCTCAAGTGTGGAAGTTCCTTAAGACACTTGGTATCGGTAAGTCTCAGGATCAAGCGGTTGGCAATGTTGATCTCAACGGTCTCAACAAATTCTTCTCAACTCCCCCTGTCGTCATGGACCCTTCTGTTAAAGATGCCACTCTGTGCCTCCTGCGCTCGAGGTTAGCTCCCACCCTCATCCCTTTTGACTTCAGTCTTGTCGGAATTGATGCAGTTAAGAAAGCTGTGCTCGCCATTTCCTCCAAAGCTGTCGGAGACGATAAGATCTGCTCCAAAATGCTGAGTAGTGTGCTCGACGAGCTACTTCCAGCAATAACACACTTAGTTAACTTCTCTCTCTCTAACAGTTCCTTCCCTATTGTGTGGAAAAAAGCCTTAGTTATCCCGTTTCCCAAAACTTCAAATCCCTCCTCTTTTAAAGAATTTCGTCCAATTTCCATCCTGCCCATCCTCTCCAAAGTCCTAGAATCCATTGTCCATACTCAACTCTCCTCCTACCTTTCATCAAATAGCTTGCTTAATCGTTTCCAGTCTGGCTTTAGGCCCGGTCATAGCACTGTCACGGCCTTGCTTAAAGTCTCCGATGACATTCAGCTTGCGATGGACGAGAAAAAACTCACTGTGCTTGCACTGCTCGACTTCAGCAGCGCCTTTAACTGCGTCGATTTCGACATTCTCGTTGAGATACTGAAGTCCCTGAATTTGTCCTCTGGTTCTGCCAGCTGGTTCGACTCTTACCTGAGAGGGCGCCAGCAGCGTATTAAGTCAGAGGCGACTTCGACTGATTGGTCTGACCTCTTCGCAGGGGTCCCTCAGGGTGGTATTCTCTCTCCTCTCCTTTTCTCTGTCTTCATTAATTCCATCTCGGATGTACTCTCCTCATCGTATCATCTTTACGCAGATGATCTCCAAATTTACCGCCATTTTTCTCCGTGTGATATGGACTCTGCTGTAAGGATGTTAAATACCGATCTTGACAAAATCAGGGACTGGGCCACTTCTTTTGGATTACTTGTCAACCCTAGTAAGTCGCAGGCTTTGATTATTGGTTCCAAGTACTCTCTTAACCTATTACAGCATATGTCCATTGATCCTGTAACCTACGATGGAAACATTATCGCATACAGTACTAAGGCCAAGAACTTAGGTGTTTTCTTTGACAACCAACTGTCCTGGTCAGCGCATGTAGGCGAAGTCAGTAGGCGTGTCTTCGCCACTTTTCACTCCCTCAGGCGACTCCAAAACTTTTTGCCTCGTCAGACAAAAATTACGCTCGCCCAGTCTCTTCTCCTACCCCTTATCGATTACGCTGATGTCTGTTGGGTCAGCGCTAACGAAGAACAACTGAACAAACTCGAGCGACTTCAAAATCTCGGGATTCGGTTTGTCTTCGGTCTGCGCAAGTATGACCATGTCTCGGAGTATCGCAGGGAGCTGAAGTGGCTACCTATCCGTCTTCGTCGGGATTTCCACATCCTAATTTGCCTCTTTAACATCTTATTTAATCCACGCTACCCTTGCTTCTTACGAGATCGGTTTGAATTTCAGTCTTCAGATAGGCCCAGGAGATCTCACACTCGGTCAATGCTTATAACTCCGCAACACAACACAGCCACTTATGAACATGGGTTCCGACTTCGTGCTATCAGTCTCTGGAACAATCTTCCCAGTGCTATCAGGGACAGTCCTTCACTCAACATTTTTAAAAATCGCTTAAAAGAACACTATCTTTCTCTACCTTAATATATTTAAGTTTACATTATTTATGTATTTTATACATATATATATATATATATATATATATATATATATATTTCATTTTTTAAAATATTATGTATGGTTTTTATGTATGTATGTACTTATTAGTAAGTAGTCTATTAATTTAATATTTATCGTTGTGCACATATGTAGGTCTATCTTTTGTTAATTAATCCTGTCCATCCTAGGTTTGCTGGAAGAGATCTCTTATTAGAGATAAGCTCGCCTTTGTACATGTTTTTTTCATTATTAAGTGTCTGTATTCTGTTTTTTGTGCAATAAAGTATAAAGTATAAAGTACAAACGCGAGCTTGGTCGTTCTTTCGATCGTTATAAAATGTGTCCAAATCACTATAAAGGTCAAACGGATAGACAAATTATGATGCAGTTTTCAGCAAATCGTAGAGACTATCTTGCAAAGGTTTTTAGGGTTCCGTATCGGAAGGGTCCAAACGGGACCCTATTACTGAGACTTCGCTGTCCATCTGTCTGTCTGTCACCAGGCTGTATCTCATGAATCGTGGTAGCTAGATAGTTGAAATTTTCACAGATGATGTATTTCTGTTGCCGCTACAACAACAAATACTAAAAAACAAAATGAAATTAATATTAAGGGAGGCTCCCGTACAACTAAAGTGATTTTTTTTGCGGTTTTTTATTGATAATGGTACGGAACCCTACGTGCGCGAGTCCGACTCACATTTGGCCGGTTTTATTGGATATGTTTTGATAATTTATCCTTCCATAAAATTATTATTTAAATATTAGAAACTAAAGTAGAGGTAGGTTGTAGATCATCGCCCTTCAATCATTTACAGGTCGAGTTAGATTCTTGGCAATCTCTCTTTCTCGCAGAGGGCAATAGAGAGAGATGATACCTCCTCCCACGCGGCATTCATGGGCCAAAAAACTTGCCGCGACCTTCAGATGGGTCTGGGGTGCATGAACGATGAAACAGTAAATGAAAAACTTGGGCAGATCAGTCAATACACATGTGTGATAGATGTGCCTTTATGAAACTCCGTTGATTGATGGTCACCACACCAGTCGCCTCCATTTCAAGAAACACTCTGTCTCCTTAAAATGTAGTTTTATATTTTAGCTGTGTGTGTGACTCAACTTAATTCAGCCACTATTTATCACATTTGAACATCCTACTTATTTATTTATTCTTCTGTATTGTGTACTATCTTGTTTGAAAGAAATCCAAAGAACGCCATCGTGTATGTATCTCCTGCCTATCCCACTTTTATCCTAAAAATATTTACTCAAAATGTTTTATTGTTCCCGTTTATTGTTTGCAAAAAACACACAGCTAAACCAATGAGAGATGTACCCTAAGTTTATGGGAAACCTGACTAACGGAACGGCAGAACAGTGATTCAAATTATAAACAAAGTGGAATCGAGGCCCTGATCGCCAGATTTCCCCCCAATGAGGAGCATTAATAACGAGTATTATGAACACGACGTTATTACTCAGAGGCTAGAGATCCGCGCCTCGTTAAGGGGATTTTCGGTGAAAATTAATATGAATCGTTATAGGCGAACGATCAATGATGGCGCGGAGAATGAAGACGAAGATATTTTATTTTCAGGTCTGATGTTTCAGAAAGCAAAAGCTGGTTTTGTGGGCGTCAGTAACGATACATCATTTATCAATCATGGAGGTATTACACAAAGTGATAGTTACTCCGTCCTAACATAGTTACAAAGGCGAATGTGCACAAAATAAAAGTCGCACAAAGAGCCATGGAGCATGCCATGTTAGGCATCAGACTTCAGGATCGTATTCGAAATACAGAAATAAGACGTCGCACTAAGGTCGCCGACGTCGGCAAGCGAATCACGAGTCTGAGTGGGGGTGGGCAGGACACTTGGCACGGGGGGATGACGGAAGGTGGACCAAAGCGGTAACGGAGTGGCTACCCAGAACCGCAAAACGCAAAGTAGGCAGACCATCAGCCGATGAACGAATGACATCACCGCCGTAGTCGGCAGGCAGTGGATGCGGGAGGCACAGGACCGGAGCGGATGGCGTGGTAGAGAAGAGGCCTATACTCAGCAGTGGGTAGGTGTGGGCTGATTGTTAACATAGTTGAGGTTGGGACCCCGTTTCAAAGACAAAACTTAGTTTAATTGATACAGAACATGGTTTGCTCGAAGAAATCTCTTATTAGAGATAAGCTGGCCTTTGTACATATTTTTTCTACCTTAAGCTATTTTTACTGTCATGTGAGTACAATAAAGAGATAACGAATTACGAACATTCGTTTTGTATTAATTAAGAAGTTAATATATAAAATAAAAATAAAACAAATGAGTAACATCTAGTAGGGTTTATGTTTTCTAGGGAAACAGATGAACATTAATACGTTCAAAACCATAGATAATGAAAGGAGGATGCAAACTCTTTGTTCAAAATACATACCTACCGGTCAAAATCCTACGTATAATATTACGTATTCGGCTAGCCTTTAGTCGAACTGTTATATAAAAGACGTATTTACATTCAACTTTTAGGTTGCAGTCGAACGACTAACTTTATTCAAAAGGAAGGACCTTATATGGAAGTTAGATGAGCGTCATAAAGTGTGTCGCAGTGCTTCTAGCCATATAAAACCAAACTTGAAGACCGCTAGGCTATTAAACTTCTTTGAAGTGACCAAGCAAGTGATCAAAGTTTATAAAAGTTTCGTGAATGGTGTAAGCTGCCCAATACTTTTACATTACACATTCCCTCGGGTATTTTTTTAAATAAAAATAACTGTCAAATCTGATAGCATTAACAATAAGATATTGATAATAAATACCCGTGACTAGTAAATACTATGCATCGATTGGATTCAGGGGAATACCCGCAACAAAGACTCTTGACGGCTGCTCCAATAAAAGAGTACGGTTGGATTGCTTTTTGATAGAAAAGGCAATCGTTTGATGCCAATTTCACAATGTCTCTCCTCAAAGGCAACGGAGCTGAGTAACTCTTGCTCGCAGGACAAACTCGCACATTTTCTCATTTCAACACTGGGATTGATAACTTATGGGTTTGAAAATAAATTTTTTTTCAACGTCTTGTTTGTTGATAAAAAAAAAACAATAAAGGCTTTCTTGCTCCTTAGTAAAATGTGTTCTGAGTTCCGAAACGGACTTCTCACCGAAAAGGTCGAGGATTAGTATGGTAATGAATGACATAAAATCGACATAATACAAAATGTAAGAAAAACGTCTAATGCTTAATTTTATCGTGAGTTTAGGAAGAAAACTAAATAACTAGACAAAACATCAAAAGATAACGAAATAGGTACAAAAGACCTAGTATGAAGGGTTGCGTTTGGAATACAAACCGAATGAATTAAGTTACAGTCTATGAAATGTTAATTTAATCTGTTATTTTCCCTGTGCTTTATCTCATTTTAGCAGCGTTTCTTTTCTTTTTTCAGCTGAAATTAAAAGTGATTTTTGCTTACCAAAGGACTTTAGGGATATCTTGCTACGGAACCGCGTGTTGTAAGCCATTAGCCCGCCAAATTAAGTGGCTCTTTGAACAACAGGCACCCGCGTGGAAACCACTTGGTCTGCGAACTTTGTCGGCTTTCCCATTTACAACTTAAATACAGTCGTTTGGTGAAACTTTCTCTGAACGTTTTACTTCGTAATCACTTTCTTAAAAATAAGAGATAATCATTAAATTTGCTGATACTCCAGTGGCAGAAACTTTTACCTCGAAAAAAATCCGAATTCAACGAAACTTAAGTAAGTATGTTGTTTATGACCATTCAATAGTGCTACACCCAATTTTCCGAACAAATAAAGCTTGCGCTAACTTGAGGAGTGGCAAAAAACCGTTTTTTTTTGGGAAATTTTCCAGTTTATCACGTTTAATTTGAACTGGACCAATTTTAATATTAATTTATTTTTGTTATCGACGCGAAATTTTGTCATCTTATCATCTATTTCTTACAATTGTTGACAGTTTAAAATTAAACGTGAAAAACTGGAAGAAGTTCCAAAAACTTGCGGTTTTTCGCCCCTCCTCAAGTTAAGCACTATTTTATTTGGTCTAAATGTTTGTGGGCTATTCAGTAACTAGTGCTACACCCAACGAAAAATTGTGTGAAGCACTACTGAATAGCCCACAAACAACAAGCTTAATTTTGTTGAATTCGGAATTAACATTTTTTCTTTAATGGAATGAAAACTCTACCGACTGGGGTATAACGGAATCTGCGTATTCGATAAGGAACAACATTATTTTTTCAATGCCTTTAGGGTAATTTTACCCTCGTAGGTTTCCGTACCCGAAGGGTCCCAAACGGGACCCTATTATTAAGGCTCCGCTGTCCGTTTGGCCTTCTGTCTGTCCGTCAGCGGGGTCCATGGCAGGAACCGTAATAGCTAGAAATGAAATTTTCACAGAATGTGTATATCTGTAGCCGCTACAGTAACAAATACTTAACTACACGAAATATTGATGAAACAAAAAGTAAACTTTAGAAAAAACCGACTTCCACAAACCCTATTTGATTAGATTGAGTTTAATACAAACTGTAACCCCTTATCCCCCCCCTTGGGGAATTAATTTTGTCAAATCCCATATCAGTGCTACCCCACGCTACTAAGGAACCCCTGTACAAAGTTTCATGGCTCTAGGTCCACCGGTTTAGGCTATGCGTTGCCTGCCCGTCAGTCACGCATTGTATTTGTACCTAGTATTAAGCAGATCTGGTGGCCATATGTGGTCTTCATCAGCAGTTCCGCATCACAATATTATGCTTACCATGTGCATTTGCATGAGTTATTATGAAAAACACAAAAATCACTATAGGTCTGCTATAATATTTGAAGAGTTCCCTCGATTTCTCCAGGATCCCATTATCAGATCTTGACCTGGTGTCAATGGGACCAATGGGAAGGTAAACCCTTTCAAACAAAAAAATAATTTTCCAAATCGGTCCATTCGTCTAGGCGCTATCGGGGAACATACATAAAAATAAATAAAAAAAAACAAACATCCGGACGAATTGTAAACCTCCTCCTTTGGGAAGTCGGTTAAAAAAAATAAAGGTGTCCCCATACAAGAAACGTGATGTTTGTGCTTTTTTTGGTACGATTGTTTGCAACCCTCTATACGAGAGTCCGACTTGCACTTGGCCAATTATTCTAATTTAAATAAACTTCATGAACATCTACCATTATTATACATTATTAAGCTATGAGAATAAGACTGAAAAACAAACACCCAAGCTCTCCCAAATCTCTTCCCCAGACTCACGAAAAAGTAGTAAATCAAAAATATCTCACGAACCAACTTGCAAAAGTTATGCTGCACTTATAACGCCGGTATGCAGAATCTTATGACTTACGACAGATATCCAATATTCCCCGAGGCGAGCTGAACGAGGCCAGTGGAACACTCATAGAACACAAATCAACCGGGAAAAATAAAATGAAGGAAGCAAGACAGAGTTGGGCGATCGACAGGAACTCCCATTGTGAAATTAATATGCATTATTATTTGCTATGAAATACGTCTACAATCGCTTACACGATAGCTTTGTATGTACCAATGAAATTACGGATGTATTTGGTCCATTTGTGAAAGATTATTGTGACAAAACGTTGATTGTAGTACTTAATAGCAAGAAATAAATGCAAGTTTGAAATCGAGTTTCGATCAACGTATTGCGTAGATACTAAACGTAACTAGGGGCATATTCACAATCAACTCGTATGTAACTGGTTTGCTGACACATCTTATACAAGCTGTAAATGAATTAACGCAAAATGAGAAACTACTTTGTTAGGGACATCATTCTGAGCAACTTGCACTTGAAACTTATAACAAAAGACTGATTGATATAGATATCTTCGCAAACTCACTTCCTAGCTATAAACGACAAATAAAAGAAATTCTATTTAAGTAAGTAGGTAGTTTAAACGCTAACGCTAGCGAAACGAAACGATAACTTTTTATGTATGGGATTTGACATTTGGCTTCGCTAAGAACTATTTAAACATGCTCGAATATTTTTACAAAACCTTAATTGTATTGATTAATGGTACTCCAGGTCTATAAGTAAATAATCCAATCCACCCATGTTTTGTAAGTGACTGTTTGTTACCTGAATAAAAAAAAAACCGGCCAAGTGCGAGTCGGACTCGCGCACGAAGGGTTCCGTACCATTATCTATAAAAAACCGCAAAAAAAAAAATAGTATGGGAGCCCCCTAAATATTAATTTAATTTTAATTTAATTATTTATTTTTTAAGTAAATAATATACTCAATATATTGTGAACATTTTAAGCGTCTACCTGCTACCATTATCAATATCGAGCAAAAATGAGCAAAAAAAATCACGTTTGTTGTATGGGAGCCCCCCTTAATATTAAATTTCTTTTGATTTTTAGTATTTGTTGTTATAGCGGCAACAGAAATACATCATCTGTGAAAATTTAGCTAGCTTTAGTCTAGCTACCACGGTTCATGAGTTACAGCCTGGTGACAGACAGGACGGACGGACGGACGGACGGACAGACGGACAGCGAAGTCTCAGTAATAGGGTCCCGTTTGGCACCCTTCGGGTACGGAACCCTAAAAGACCACTGAAACCGATTTGATCAGAAAAACTTTATTTTTCACTTCTCCATACAAATCAGCTGACTCACTTAGGCCAAAATGTACTGGGAAGTGAAAAATAAAGTTGCTCTGGTAAAATCGGTTTCTAAAAATTGCTCAGAATGATGACCCTAACAAAGTGGTTTCTCATTTTGCGTTAATTCGTTTAAACGTTGTATGACAATATTCGCCATTGTTCGATCGTTCGAGCGGTGTTCTTCTGAGAGATAAGGGGTATACTAAAATAGATAATTAACAAAAAAAAACGCTGTATATCTGATTTATTTATTTATTATTCAAATTAAATTGGTTTTTTTATAGCTTTATTTTTTTATAATCGCGTATTTTTAAGATTTCATGCTTTCCTCATTCCCGCGCAATTGTGTCGGCAATTTCACATTATTTCAATGAAAATAAGACACAAATTCCCAATGAAAAAGTTAGTTCAGACATTGCGGCCTCATATCACGTGGCACTTTTTGGCACGTGTCGTCGGAGAATTCACACAAAAAGTTTCGGTCAGATAAGGTTGAATCTAAATTCATCATCTGCTGTTTGGGAGAAAAAGTGGGTCAAAGTCAATTTGTCACCTGAAATCCGACTTCTTGGGTTTTCTCACGTTCAGGCACGAGTTTTAAGGGAGACACACGGAACGCTGGGATTTCTGGATTAGTTCAGGCACAACATCACATAATACACGTGCTTTTATGGGCAGGAGCGTAACAGTACTCAGTCAACTACAAAATATTTGCGGGTGGGTGCTAAATTATATTTTTGTAGGTAGGTGCATCCGAACGAAAGGCATAGAACTAAATGTTTAAAAAATTGCTATTCAACCTCCTTGCTTGTTACAGTAAGCATACAGTCATTTTGTTTTCCTTATGAGTTTTGGGCACAGGTATTCAATCTTTCAGGCTGCACTGTAGGCTGGAAGATTAAAATCTGTGCCTATTACTCACGGGGGAACCAAAGTGCCTGTTTTCTCCTCGTTTGCATAGGCTGTTTAAAAACAGAGCAACATATTGATTAATGATATGTGTCTAATGAATATTAATTTTAAATATTTATTGTGTTTGTACCACCGCCCACCGAGAAAAGCTCGGTCCCCAGATATTATACATTATTAAAGGGCAACACATTGTGTGGCAATATTCTGAAACATACTGAATAACTCTGAAATGAAAATTTCAAGGCTTTATCCGAATTGATCCTGATTCATTATGTCCATGCCATTTCATTCCATTCAAATTGACTGGTCGTACTGTAGGGGTAACAACCGCAACCGGAAAATCACAGAGTACAGGGGATGTATAAGATTAGTTAGTCTGTGGTATGATGATGATGATGTGGTCCGACTGATTTCAGACACGACGACCGCCTAACTCGTCGTCTGTAGACGTCGCTCATGGGCTCGCATGTGGCTTATGTAGCCAATCTTCCTAGTAAAGATCCTCGCACATTGCGGGCCTGTGAGCACCCCATTATTATAGTATTGTAAATGATTTGCGCAGGTGTTCGGGCTTTAAATTCGTCGCGTTTGGCGTCATTCTCAGCGCGCCGGAGGATTTCGAAATCGCGGACTTTTGAATGAACCAAAGCCCTCCACTCCGGTCTTTTGGCAGCTTGTGACTCCCACTGAGAAAGCTCTATGCCGCACATCTTCATGTGCCTTCTTCATCTTTGTACCTGAGGAGTTGTCCGCCATGCTTACGCTTGCCCTCCTCAAGCTCCGAATAGAAGATGCGCTTGGTGACCCTTGACACGTGTCCCCACCCCACCACCGAAGCTGTCGCCGCATGAGGTAAGCCTCAATGCCACCCACATTGGCTCGTCGCAGCACCTCGGTGACGCACGCGATCCGACCATTTGATCTTTAAAATCTTACGCAGACACCTGAGGTGAAAACGGTCTAGCGTGCGTACGTGGCGGCAGTACACGGTCCATGTTTCCGCAGCATACAGGATGTTATGCAACACTACCGCTATGTTCACTGAGATTTTTGTACCCATCTTCAGATCATGTGAGCAGAAGACGTTGGAATCGAGCTTACCGAATGCTGCAGCTGCAGCTCCGATCCTGCTGGTATAAGTGGCTAGTAAAGCACAGAAGTACAGATTCAGCATATGTAACTCTCTTATCGAAATATTATATTTCATTCATAAAGTCATGTGAGGAATTATTTATAAAGACGACAACTAGGATCGAATGAAATATCTTTATTCAGACGGAATATCAATGAGAATCTCATTGGAAAAGTAAACCTAAATGTCGGGATGCTTTCTTCCGTTAAGTAAAATCCAAAAACGACCCTCAAAATGTTGTGATGATAATTAATAATATAAGGTCTGGATCCAAACATGATTTCAATAGGTTTCAACAACGTTTGCACGCCACTTTATGTCATTAAGCCCGATTCTCTCAAGAGACGGTTAAACAGTCATATAACTTTTTTTGACACTTTTTGTACGTTGAAATGTCAAAAGCTCCAGATAGACAGACAGATAGACGCTACCTGAGGAATGAGAGAACGGCACTGAGATAACTTTAGTTAGATAGATAGGTCCCTACTTAAACGGTCCAGATTTCTAAATAAGTAATCATTTTCAATTAAGTTAATTAACCGTGTTCCGAATTCGCGATTATATCCGGATGAAAAATCCAATTTCATTTCTGTCCGGGGTGGCACAATTTTATTGTCAGCTGCAGACAGCATTCTATTCATTCGAATCGAGGTTTAATTGGATCCTTTCATCTGTTAGAAGGTAATCAAATACCCATGTGTATTTATGAGCCCGTTAAATATCATACAGGGTAGAACAGAAAATCATATTATTTATTATTTAAGTATTAGTCATATTTGAGTGGATGAGGCGGGGCGTCCGTTAATTAGGTACGTAACGTACGTAATTGACGTTTTTCTTACATGTATTTTAATTTAATCCGATTGTTTCGCAATTTCAGACAGTTTTTTGAGGGTAAAAATATGATGAAATTTTTGGAAAGGCCACTCACTCGTTACAGCCACATATTGGGTGAGATTTGGCTCGATTTTGTATTAGGGGGACAGAATTTTGAACAATTTAATACAAACTGTATAACAAATCGGGAAAAATATTTTGTAAAGAGCTGTGGGTCATGCAGGAATATTTACCAGATGGATAAAGTGTTCGAGTTCAGATGATATAAACCTTAATACATTGTACTACATTAACAGCCACTGCCATTTCCATTCGAATACTTTTTTGATGCGTAATTTTTCCTGCTACCTACACGGGTAGCTGTTAAATTGGCATTCTCTGGCACCGATATCGCCTCGCTCCGGAATGAACTTCTGGTTAACGTTTCACATTCACAATCGAGAGTCTGCGGTGCTGCGACTCGCTGTGAATTCAATTATTTCAGTCCCTATTCTATATTGACAAGACTAAGTTATGCAAAGACTGTAGTTTTGCATACTAACATAATGAAATAAATCGTTACATGAATGACAACGAATGACGAAGAAAATGCAAGAAGTGAAATTACATAGAAACAAAGGGTCTTTATTGTATGAGCTTCGTAGGTACCCATTTTTCTAGGGCTGATTAGCAACAAACAGAACCTTACACACAGACACATACACCGACAGACGCTTTAGACTAACGTAAATATCACCTCTCTTTTTCGTCGTCAGGGTTTCAAAACAACACAGTCGCACGCGCTCTTCAGCAACATTAAGCATTTGTTTCAAACATTTTCCATAACGACAGCGCCATGAAGTGTCATAAAGAGGATTTGAGGGCTGAATAATAAAGCTCAGGTGTATAATGCTAATGCGTTCGTTGGCGACGTCACAGCCCGCACTGTATCATAACCTGCTGAGTAAAATACTTGCTAGGTTTCCTAACAAGGAGGTTGTACAATGGAGACGCCATAAATTCGCATACAGTTCTGCCAGCATAGATTAGATATTAAACCATGTGTTATGTCGTGTCTGGCATACCCTGAGTTGCACGAAATGAATTTGATATTTAAGGTTGTCACCTTAGTGATTTAAGGACGATAATCTCAAGATTTCTGATGCTAAGAATATGCTAAAATTTTAAATTTCTTTCGTATAACTCAGGGTTATTGTTTCAATAGTCCTGGCTATAGATGTGCGGCAATATTGCCGGCTCGGCACATCTATAGTAGATAGATAGATAGATAGATAAATTCATTTATTCACTGAAAAGGTACACACACAGACACATAATAAAAAGAAAAACAAAATAGAATAAAACCTGGAAGAACATAACACAAAACAATTTACAAATAAATAATCATTTTCACTATGTGGTATTGTGAATGTACCGCGACAATGAAATATATAGTCCTGACTGAGTTACTGTCTGTCCGACTGAGTTTAGAAAAGTGTTACTTCAAATATTTTTGAATTAATCACTTATCATTTCATATGAGCGAATGTCAAAAATGTAGCATTTTCTTCTAATTTCAAATGATACTTTTCTATTCATGTTATTCGGCAATTTGTTTAACAGGCTTATTACAACGTTAACTAGCCCACATCTGTCGTTGGGTATCTTTTTATGGTGTTAGTATCTTGTTGACCTTTACAAATGAAAGACCTTTATTAGTTTTGTCTAGTTCCATTTTCACGACACGAGTTTAGTTCATACTCAAGGCGGTTTCAATGATACTTGTTCCGAGGTTGCCTTCATTTGAATGCCGCTTGCAAGAATTCTCGTGGCAGCCCGGTGCTCACGATTCAGCTATAACTCGGGAATGATGTCGCTTTATTTCTTCATCCCATGCTGTTTGCATTTTAACATTTTTGTTGATGTAAATCATACACTCTACATGCAACGCCAAATGCGGTGCAATTACTGAACTTATGATTGTGTATTGTCTCTACGTGTTTGTAATGTGTACATTTTTGGCGCAAAGCTCCTACACAGCCGGTGTGTCTAAACTTTAAAGTATTTGGCACCGTGACAGCAACATTTTACAAGATAAACATTTTTCAAGAGACTTTCGTAGAAACTTACAATAAGTAGAATCACAGAATAACTAATAATATCTCGTACCTCTCAGCTCGCAGAAATCCAAAGAGGGGCGATGGACTGAATCAGTACGTTTCTCTTCGGTGTATTTATTAGACTTACGTAGAAATATAAAACATAGTATTATTAGTGTATTGTTAAGGCCCTGACTTTACGACAAGATACGGGGGACTTTCTTGCCCTTCTTTGCTCCATCCCTAAGACCACAACTTCCGAACGGGCGGTAGTAAACAAAAAATATTAACATTATATTGACGTTGACTGAGCAAATTGTATGATTTTATGGTCAATAAATAAAATAACTTTGAACTTGAACTTTGGACTTTCTACCATTACAACCCAGAAAGGCAAGTAAAGACCAGTGTTTTTTATCAAAATTAATCGAATCAAAATCCGTTATGACTTTCTCTCTACAAGAGAAAGACGAGCGCATCATTCAATTTATTCACCAATCATGAACAAGGTTACCGATATCAATCAGTGACAGTGAAGAGGCGATGGCACTAATTAATCATACAATGTGGTAGCTGCTTCCGGCGTATTGACACCGCAGGCTGCATGCGCGCTTGTTAGAACCGTGATCTCAGAGATGAAGCAAGTAACATGTCTCAAATGTAAGCAAGTTTCTTATGTAACATGTAAATGTATCTGTTTCAATAACACTAACGTTATTCAATTCAATTTAATTTCTTTATTTCGGACTTCTAGGTACATAATAAATATAGCACAGTAACATACTTTACGTAAAACATGGTGTTTGGAGTAAGGGGCGACAACAATTGTTCCATTCTCTGTTTCAGCTATGACTGCTCGGCCCAAAATGTAATAGAAGTGCAAAATAAAGATGATCAACTCGGTTTCACAGTTTGTTGTTCAGAATGGATACCCCAAAAATGTTCGTGGGTACAAAAAGTATTTTACACTCATGTTTGCTGGAATCCGTATTCCGTACTCGAAGGTTTCCTCAAAGTCATCGGGAAGAGATATTATTATTATTTTGTATCTGACTTAACATTTTGTTAGGCTTGCGTGGAGATATGGGTCCAAAGACAATTTGTTCAAACAATATCTATGGATTATTATTAAAATTATTTATTTATTAACATTAATATAAACTTAACTAGGTACTACAGGAGTGCCAAAAAAACAGATATACATAGTATAGTTGCGGGAAGATTTGCGCTATATAGAGAAGAGGCCTATGCCCAGCAGTGGGTCGATGTGGGCTGAGGATGATGATGATGATGACAGTTGCAACAAGTAACTTTGCTCAGAGAAAACTGTGGCATATACAATAGACATTCAAAGTCAATGTAGCAATAGGTATTCAAAGTTAAACTAACCAAAGTGTAATGTGTTTTGTTATGTTATGCTGTATGTTTACCTATTTTGTTAGCACATAACTAGATTAATTACGAATACAACTCAACTCAACCAGAAGAAAGACACATAAAGGCATAAACAAGCCGTATTATAATATTATTTAAGTAATTAATTTCATACCTTGCCGTAGCCTGCTTCCGGTATATCATACCCTTAACATAAGTAAACCGGTAAAATATTACGTACTTAATCCGGTGATATACAGGAAAGACAAACTCGTCTTATAGAATTACGAGAAAGACGAGAACCATGTTATAATGAAATAAAGGTAATGGAGCTCTGCGTCATCATAAAATTGCCATTAGCTCCTGTTTGTTTGTAAGTACATTGTTCTTCTGCCTTCATATACATAGATGGAATAAGAGTATATTTAGAAAAAAACTGGGGGTTGTAATAGACAAACGAGTTACATAATAAATAAACAGTTTTAAGCAATAAAACAGACGTTACAAAACGTCACGCCTTTTCCAATACGGGGTGGCAGAGCACAATAGGCTTGTGGCCAAGGTCATCCAATAAATCTAGGAACAAGTCTTATATTGAAGCATTATGTACAAAATGGCTTGACATTCTCAGAATTGTATATTTCCAGCAGATATATTTTATAAAGTCAATTTTGTGCAAAAAAAGACAGCATTTGATGGCACTTTTACATGACGTCATTCTGTTGTTATTTCATAGAACTCAGGAACAAAAGTTCCGTTTGGACAGTTCATATCTATTTTGACTTGACAGGCCACAAGCCTATTGTGACCGCACTTGTAGTCAAATATTCAATACAGGTTTTGAGTGACAGGGAGCTTGCTCATTGCCGCAGCTATTTAGTTACGAAGATCTTCTCACGATTTTTCCATCAAATGCAGAATAAAAAGTACTTCAAATAAATTAAATAAACCAAGTAAGAACTACCACATGGTACCTAATGCGGTTTTTTTTTTCACATACATCATTCTAAATACAGGAATAAGCATGCAGCTAGCGTACTAGCTGTACCCAAAGATAATATAATATACTACGTAATTACTGTACCTCTACAGTGCTACATGGATGTTTTGGCACGTGGCCAAGGGTCGGAACTAACGCAATCAATCCAATCAATCAATCAATCAATGTTGCAGTGGCGCCCCCCTGTCAGTGTCATCTATTGGGCCTATTAGACTACGCTGTCGGCAGGGCCCTGTCTGACTCACTGTCTCTTTCTAGTCGTTCCATCAGAGTGAGACGTCTATACAAATCGTGCCCTGCCGATAGCGTAATGTAAAAAGCGCTTACGTGCCAAAACATCCATGTAGCACTGTAAACGTTTCTGACGTGAAGGGTCTTGCTTGTTGACAGACAGACAGACGGACAGACGATCATCGAAGTGATCCTATAGGGTATATCCTTTATTCCTGTACGAAACCCCTTGCTTTCAAAATAGTGTGGTATGCGAACAACGCCATGTTCGTTGTCCTCGGACAAGTTTCGGTGCATAAATTACTGCGGAACAAGATGCAAGCCGCTGTTATGTGCCACGTTCGCTAAAACGCGGAAATGTTTAGATTTCACATAACTCAACGACACGACGGAATAACGTGGTTATTAGACCTTTTTAGGGTTCCGTACCCGATGGGTGCCAAACGGGACCCTATTACTGACACTTCACTGTCCGTCCGTCCGTCCGTCTGTCACCAGGCTGTATCTCATGAACCGTGGTAGCTATACTCTATTGTTTATACGAAAATACTTAAAGTCAAATAGAGGGCATATGGTTCTTTATGAGGAACACTTATGAAAATTCAACTATTCAACTAAGGAGGCCGTGTTGCTGTCTGATTCATTATGGTATGTGATACCCTAATCAACAAAATTTTAATAGTGATGGGGTCATTATCGACATGTTTATCGATAAAAGGCAGCACACACGTTTTGATGAACAGATAGCACAGATTTGCGCCACAAAACTTGCCACCATGGACCCTGCGAATTTTGCGGACCGATCGGCAAGCTAACCAGCCTCGGCCGCTCCATCTCCCTCGGTCTTCTTTTCTATAGCTTTCATAAATATCTGAAGCAGATTCAGCAATAAAGCATATGTGAATATTTTCAGATATAGGGCTCCCATACAACAAACGTGATTTTTTTCTCATTTTTGCTCGATATTGATAATGGTAGCAGGTAGACGCTTAAAATGTTCACAAATATATTGAGTATATTATTTACTTAAAAAATAAATAATTAAATTAAAATTAAATTTATATTTAAGGGTGCTCCCATACAACAAAAGCTTTTTAAAAGCTTTTATTAAACTTGCACTGTATGTATGTTTGTTTGTTTGTTTGTTTGTGGGTATCACGGTTCGCGTCAAAAATGTCGGCTTGAATTTGACCCACTTCCCGTTATCCGATTGAGCTGAAATTTCGCATACGTGTATAAGTCGGATGACAATGCAATATATTTCTGACTTAAAGCTGATCTGATGATGGAGACGGAAGACGGTCATGGGAACTCTGTCATAAAACATCGCAAGCCCGTCGAATTTGGGCTCGTTCGATTCGTCTTGACGAATACTTTGGTCCTAGAATATTTTTTTATGACATGGAGCTGATCTGATGCTGGAGACGGAAGACGGTCATGGGAACTCTGTCATAAAACATCGCAAGCCCGTCGAATTTGGGCTCGTTCGATTCGTCTTGACGAATACTTTGGTCCTAGAATATTTTTTTATGACATGGAGCTGATCTGATGCTGGAGACGGAAGACGGTCATGGGAACTCTGTCATAAAACATCGCAAGCCCGTCGAATTTGGGCTCGTTCGATTCGTCTTGACGAATACTTTGGTCCTAGAATATTTTTTTATGACATGGAGCTGATCTGATGCTGGAGACGGAAGACGGTCATGGGAACTCTGTCATAAAACATCGCAAGCCCGTCGAATTTGGGCTCGTTCGATTCGTCTTGACGAATACTTTAGTCCTAGAATATTTTTTTATGACATGGAGCTGAGCTGATGCTGAGACTAAAAAGTTAAAAATAAATTAAAAGTAAAAAAACATTTTTAAACAAAGCTTTTATTTAATGCCCTAAAAAGAAGAAAATAAAATTTCAATTCAATCAAATGCGTCATTTTATTACATTACACAATTTATACGATGTAAAAGCTTGTTGCGAGATTTACTTGTGTAGACTTAATTAGGTGGGTAGGCACCTATTTGCACAGACTTGGAGATAAATCCCGCAACAAGCTTTTATATCGTATAAATTGTGTAATGTAATAAAATGACGCATTTGATTGAATTGAAATTTTATTTTCTTCTTTTTAGGGCATTAAATAAAAGCTTTGTTTAAAAATGTTTTTTTACTTTTAATTTATTTATAGATAATGGTACGGAATCGTGCGCGAGTCCAACTCGCACTTGGCCGGTTATTAGTATTGTTTGCAGTTTTGTACAGACAGATACTGGCCTGCAAGGCCTGCTATTTTTTTATGTCAATTTTTAGCATTAGAGCAGTCGAAACGTAAGGTATCCTTATACTATACATAAATAATAGTCTGTGAGCAGCAAATAAATAGTGTACCAAATCACATGGCTTTTAGTAAAGTATTTAATTCAGGCGTATTTCAATGTTGTCATCCCAACAGTGTGCAACAAATATTGAATGTGAAATAAAACATATGAACAAAGGTGAGCTTATCGTAACGTAGGCTCAATTAAAATTCCTAGCTCTATCGACATTCTGTTGAAAAAGCTCAACCAATCCAATACGCATCGATTTTTGTAAATTTCATTTAAGTTTCCAGTAGTGATTCCTCTTGGTTAGATCTTAACTCAACACAGAGTGGTCTCCAGTTATCGTGATGGTAGATCGAGATTAATTTGCGATTTCCTCTGACTAGAGGCTTCAACGTAAAACGCAGCTCGTCCTGGTATTATTCCACAAGACAAACTTCTCTGCGGCTTGGTCTTTGCAGTGAGCGCGCTCATAACTAATTAACATTTGTTATAGGTACAAACTTTGGTGGAAAACTATTTTCTAGCCTGGTTTAGCAAACTTTCAAAGATAATTAAGCCCTAATTTCTCTGGAATACTGACTCCGTGCTGAAGAGGTTTTGTTTTGATGAAGCACAAACGGAATGGAATTTTACCAATTGTTATTTTTTATTAAATTGTTACTAAGTAGGTATATTAACCGGTTAACTCGAGCCATTGTCATTCTCCAAAATTATAAAAAAAATACATTAAAATTAGTTTGACAGTGGGTACCAACGTCAAAAATTAGACATTCATTGACGTCTTGGTACCCACTGTCAAAATAATTTTAATGTCATATTTTTTTTTTAATGTCAATATTGTTCCAAGGACTCTTTTGTCCTCACGCTACCGTGGGTGGCTGGTTTTATTTCATTGGCATTGTCTTTCATATTACTAGCATTGTTTGAGTAAAGCACTATACAAGCCTTGGTCCACAATGACTGCACTGCTGGCCACGCTATGATGGCCTCGAGCTTGGCCTCGGCCTTTATTCTAGCTTGTCCATCAAAGGCTTTAATTCTGACCGCACTGTATAGTATAGGCCTTGAACGCTGCGCTTTCGGCCACCAGCAGCGCGACCAGCAACGCCGCTATTGCAGACCGCGGCAGTGATTGCTCGCGAGAGTTACGGAAATTTCATATTGATAGATAGATAGATAGATAATTCATTTATTCATTGGACATGGTACACACACATAATTAATAACAACAAAAAACA
Organism: Argyresthia albistria; assembly: GCA_963457715.1. Classification (NCBI taxonomy): domain Eukaryota; kingdom Metazoa; phylum Arthropoda; class Insecta; order Lepidoptera; family Argyresthiidae; genus Argyresthia; species Argyresthia albistria. The sequence continues at coordinate 6,062,845 of OY735264.1, read as the reverse complement.
GTAGGTACCTACAGCTGTGTGGTTATGTGACTGTACCACGGCAGTGAAATGGCCCTGACTCAGCTATGTCACAGACGAATCTGTGACGCTGGTATTCTGCCAGGGCCAAAGCGAACGCACAACAGTGGCTCAAGTACTTACACAATTTAATTTATAAGTAATTACATAAGAAAAACAAAATTAAATAATGAAATTAGTTATGTTATTAATGGAATTGAAAATTGAAATAATTGGTATTAGAAATTTAATTGGAATTGAATTGGAAATAAAAAGAAAAAAATGTATTGTATTTATTATCTAACATATTGAAAATGGATTATAATGGTGATTAGCTTTAATTGCAACGTTGCGTTGTAATATTTCGGTTGAAAGTGAAATTTCTCGGTGTTACTCAGGCCGAATGATAAGAACAGCAACAACCTTTCACATATATTCAAATATCTTTATTCAGCGAACGTCAAAAACAGAGCATTTCCCTTCAATAACTGTTGATGCTTTTATTTATTCATTCCGTCTATTATCAATTTAGTTAGTTAGTTGCTCTATTGTAACCGGTTTTTATTCGTAGAACTAAACTTAAGGAGTTACAAGAAGAAGAGAAGTTTAGTATTTTTTATTACTTTTAGTCCCCGAGTAGTTACAGGACGGGCTGCTTAATTGTTTAATTACTTCGGACTAGTTGTCCGCTTTGCATAAAAGGATACCTTGATAACTGTTTACAGTATTTACCCCTACCGTCTTTATTACCCAGGGTTAGTAACAAATGCAGGAAATAAAATTATACTCGTACCATCTCATCCATGTATAAATTCAAATTCAGCTATTAATTCAAAATTCAAAACACCCCCGATACTGATACAATAATATTTACCAAGTATTGATTTCATATATATTTTTTTATTTTATTTATGTACAATTAACTTACTACTAAAAACAATTAAATTAATTAAAAAATATCCTTAAGGTCACCGCCGCCGTCGAGTGGCAGGTTAAAAGGTTTTATTTACCAAGTTAAAAATTCAATAAAAAAAGACTTTATGACCTATCACTTCGCCCTCCCCGCTAGGTTTACAAATTTCGTCTATATGTCACGGGCAACTTGATAAACCGAGCAGTATAAATAATGACCAACAACCTTGGTCAATTTGATAAATTAATAAATTTACTTTCTTCGACCCGTCTGTATTCATAATGCCCGACGGCCAGAGGTCCATTTAAAATAAATATGATGCCCGGTTCAAGTAATAAATTGTGACTTGGTTAAGTTTGACTTTTTGAAGGTAAATGTAGGTTAGGACAGACTTTTGAGGAGCAACCAGCGAAGCGAGTGAAGCTAGCGAAGCGAGCGTAGCTTGGGTAAAATACACGAAAACACTACAATGCATCTGTTTTATTACTTTACCCCAGATAGAGTAGTTCATTATTCATACTGACCGGGCTTTTAAATCAGATAGTAAGTAAAACGTAAACCTTGCTTACTCAAACTTCGCGTACCTGTATTTTGTATTCTATCTTTTACCACATCACTTATTTTCATAGCAATAATTGCTTACTAAAACGAAGTGTGCAAATTGTAACATTATTGTAATCCTCTACAACATGTTGTGATATTTATTCATGCCATAAGTTTCAAGAGGCTCCACAGCTTGTAATGTGAACATCTTGTTAATTTACATGTACTAGCTCTATAACCTAGGATTAATTTACACTGGGTTGAACCATTCTTACTAAGAGTAAATAAAGATCTTTGAAAAGTAAAGTAATTGACGCGGGCAGTATAAATAATGACCGGACCTATCTAATTGCCCGTAACATATAGACTCGAAAACTACGTATGGACTTCTGAAAGTGAAGTCCATACGTAGATATTAAATAATTGTAACGAATATACTATCCTAACAGCTGGATTATATCTCGTGGCAATGACTATAAACACCGAAAAGTCACGGAAAGGCTATAAAATCAAAAAAACTTCACAGTTTTTTCATGGAAACCAAATTTCTTGACCGATTCCTATTTTTTTTAATGGGTTGGGAGATTTTTTTAAATCAGTACCTACATAAAAAGTTTCGGTGTAACAATCATTAAAAAATATGAAAAACTCAACAGAATTGATATGCTCCTCCTTTTTAAGGTACCGTACCCGAAGGGTGCAAAACGGGACCCTATTACTGAGACTTCGCTGTCCGTCTGTCCGTCCGTCCGTCCGTCCGTCCGTCCGTCCGTCCTGTCTGTCACCGGGTCCGTCTGCACGAACCGTAATAGCTAGAAAGCTGAAATTTTCACAGAATGTGTATATCTGTTGCCGCACCAACCACAAATACTGAAATACGAGAGATATTGCAAATTAAAGGGGGCCCCGATACAAGAGACGTGTTTAGATACACTTACGCATTTCAAAATGGAGATCTTGACTGAAACTGTTTATTTATTGTCATAGCAACCATGTCATAGACACATATACTACACATTTAAATATGATAGCATATTTCGCGTCAACCCACATGGTTGTGGTTAGCCGGTATGATGTAGACTCTCAATCCGGAGGTCGTCGGTTCAAATCTCGTGAAGGCATAAACTTTTTAAATTTTCTTTTTGTTTATTTTTTTATTGTTTTGAGTGCTTTTGATTTGTTGTACGATGGTACGGTACCCTTCGTGTGCGATACCAACTCGCACTTAACCGATTTTATTTGAAGTTAGTTTTAAAACAATCCTTTACCGCCACCCGCTACCTTGGAATTCTAGTACGATTTTGTCAAAAGGTATAAAAGTTTCATTTATTTCCTTGATTAAGTTGATAAAATTCATGATTTTGGTAACACACTATTAAAAAAAAACCGTCCACCCGTTTGAAGCCACAGACAGATTCAAACACAGAGAGAGAAACAGACTATTCAAACTAACCCAAACACCCTCTTTTTCGTTGACGGAGGTTAAAATATATGGTGCCAAATTGTCTAAGATCCGAAAGGGGTTCAATCTTCACCCATCTGTTACAGCGATGAAACTTGGTTTTTATCAAATTTTGTGTGCTAGAAAATACATCGCGATTGGGTTGCCTAGCAAAATCCTGGCAAGGCTGCGATTAATGAATTAACGGTCGAGTGAGAGTAAGAATAACGTGATTATTAGAAATATATCCTTGCTTTAGTCATGCCTTTTCTGTATTGTTTGTGTTTTTTTTTTCTGATTTGTGCAATAAATATATACGAAATACGAATTTGATGAAATTAAATCCTATCAAGGCTGCGATTAATAATTAAACATCATGTGCGAGTAAGACTCGCACGCTAAAGACCTCAATCACACTTGTAGATTGCTACCTATTGTAACTGGTGCAATTAAGTAACTAGATAAAAATACAAGTATGATGTCATCTATGTAAATAAAATTACGGCATTAACGGTCGTAGCGTTCGATTGCGTTGACCTAGAAGTTTGATTTTTTCACAGCTTTAAGGGACCATATATTTGAGTAATTCGTATACATTTTAATTTGATACGTCTACGCGTTCTAGATTTAAAAGGCCTTTTATTTTTAAATGTTCAATTGATATGTAGCCTTGCCAAGATTTTGAAAGGCTACCCACTCGCAATGTACGTACATACATACAAAATTTTATAAAAACCAAGTTTCATTGCAGTAACAGATGGGTGAAGGTCGAGCTCTCTTCAGATCTTAGGATAAAATTATTCCTACGCCATCATAAATTTCAATAGTCAAAGAACAAGTGAAAAAGATACTTTTTAACTTTCAGCGATAGGAAAGGCTCACAAGAGAGAGAGCCAAAGTTCTTTCCGGATTGTCAAAAACGTAGTTTGTGAATCGCTTGACCCAAAAAGCAGAGCTCAGAACGAGGTTTTCTGTTTGCGTTGTGCATCGCACGTCAGCTGTTGCTGGAGGCTTTGTTGGATAAATTTGATACCAGTTCGACTACGTAGCATCAGAAGTTATGCCTTTCGGGGAAAAATACTCGTGTTTTTAGTACAGGAATAGCTGTTTGAATTGTTCTCGTACATTTATAAAGCTCTTTATGGGGTTTGATAGAAAAATAAGTGCAAACTTAGCATACTGACACTTTGTGACGTCGACATCTGTTGTAACTCATTTGTCTATCATAAACCTGCAAGTAAACTTATTTACTCTAAAAAGATTCTCTAATATTTCTTTCCAAGGAATCTTATCTGCTTTAACTATTGAATTCGTAATTTTCTTATTTATGTGTAAAAATCATTCATTTATTCGTTAATTAATTAATTAATTCATTCATTCATTCATTCATTCATCCGTTTAGTCATTCTTTTGTTAAACAAATGACAAAATATAAAACACGGCACGTACGCATGGCACATCAACTAATAATAATCTCCATTCACAAAAGGGGTTTATCCTGCTAACAGTATGTATGAACAGTGCCAGACTCCCAACCCGAGCTCTTTGTGCTCAGCTGTTTATTCCAGTCTCCTGGGAGTGTTGCTTCGGAACAACGATGTCCTTACACGACTGAGCAAAGACACTTGATGGATACTTGACTGTGCTCACTGAGCTACGGCCATATTGTTTCTGATGGAGAGAATCATATCGATAAGATTGGTGTAACAACATTATTGCGGAAAACGAACTACTTTACGTGAATCATGTCTAAAGAGAGATCTCTCATTTAACACGTTTTCCTGCAGACGTTTCCGTTTTTATCAAGGTTTATATCATCAGAACAAGGAGGAATGGTCTGAGATAGGAGAGGCCTTTGCCCAGAACACTATGCAGGCTGCTAAAAAAATACATTTTGTATTAGTGTAGCGCACAACTGCACACTACAATAATAAATTTGTTGAGAGCAAGTAAATATAAAATTTATAGAATAAAGTGCGACTAGGCAATGTCTTCGCTCTCCCTCCGGTGGTCGTCTAATATTTTACATGCTTTATTGCTGACTGCAGAAGTCACGTTTTACGGATTCCGCTCAGCGGATTTTTAAAGCACAAGAAAATACAGTATACCTACATTTACAGTGTAAGATTAATATTTAAGATGTTCTTTGTGGGCATCTAAAAGGAGTGCATTTTGGGACAACATTCAGTCTCTTGTGGCAATTCGTTTTATGTTCCGTGCTGCCTTTAGGGCGAGCTGGGAAAACAGCGAAGACTCTGAAATAAATAATAAAACAGCATTGCTCTACATTTTGTGCGGTAGGTTTCCTTTGACCGAGCCGGGGCGACACGCAAAGTATTCATTATTTCTTTTTGGGCAGATATTTTATTGAACTATGTTAGTTATGTTGGTTTGTTTCGCAAATCATGCTGTAGTCTCGTATGAAATGTAGATATTCAGTAGCTATTATAAACATGGAGTATGCATGCAGTAAGGTAGACACATATAATATTTTATCCATTCCCTTAATCCATTCCTCTGACATCAATTGATCTCCATTGTAAGTTTGTTCGGTCTAGTCGTTATACCGATTACGTGTCTGTGTTTCTTATTTTTGCAATAAAGTATACAGTAATAAATAACTCCAATCCAGGCTGTCGAACCTCTATAATACTGCGGGATAGCAATTCAAACGTGATAATTGTCAGGTAATGTGACGCGGCTGTAGTATGGCCCTTACTTACCGGAGTAAATGGTAGTCCCAAAATCGCTTTCACTCTGTCTAACCATAAATCTATCTTCGGGAAAACTGCTGGAGCATGAAGAAAAATTCGCTTTGTCACTTCTTGTAAGAGTAAGGCTGTGTGTTGCGATGTGTTCCATCAAAACATCAATTTGTTTCAAGGCCCGCGCTCCGATTCAGGGGTCCGTCACGTACTAGAGTCGTTAATACCTTCCTTGGCACCTAAACCATGTTTAACACGAAGATCTTATTATACGACGCTCGTCCGCCGAATGGTGAAAAACTTTTTTACAGATCTGTAAAAATATCGATGTTTTTTTTTTCTTTAGGATATAAATAGTCATAGTTTTGACTCTTACTTTACATAGAGTTTTACAATAGTAACAAACAGACGGTCAACGAAGGCTTAGTAACAAGAATAGAGTAAATTATATTTGATTGTCCTGTTTTGCGCCATTTGGTTACAGAACTTTAAAAATAAAAAATAAATTTTGTCTGACAGTTGGGGGGAAGCTTTTGCCAAGCAGGGAGAGTAGGTCACCAAACATAGAGCAACTCGGCCTCCAAATGACCTAAAAATATATTTAGATACTAAAACAAAAAAAAATAGAGAGGAGAGGAAGCAATAAGCAATCTCAAAGCAATCCAATGCGATTGGAAGCCATAAATTCTTGATAGTTTTTGGTGAAATTTCTTCGATTGCTCCCAGATGGGTCGGTACCGAAGCGTTTTCAGTATCGAAATTGATTAAAAAATATATATTTGTCGAATCAGATCGAAACTCGCAGTTTCTTCTTTCTGAGAAAGAGTAAACCCACCATATAATCAAACAGTTTGGTTCTGTTTTCCACTTAGGCCCAATTCCGACCACGATATCTCCAAATTGAGTGGGTCTTAGCGGATGCACTTGGCTTACGACCGTGGAGACAGACTCTACGCTAGGTTGTAGAGTAAGAATACTTTGTCCCACATCAGTGGGTCCATGAAGGCTGAGCATGAAGAGGCCGAAATCCAAATACCAAATTAAACATATACAACGTGTAAATGAATTGACGCAAAATGAGAAACCACCTTGTCAGGGACATCATTCTGAGCAACTTTCATTATGAAATCGATTTGATCAGAGCAACTTTCTTTTTCACTTCCCAGTTCATTTTGGCCTGTGGGTCAGCTAATTTGTATGGAGAAGTGAAAAAAATGTAGCTCTGATCCAATCGGTTTCATAATGAAAGTTGCTCAGAATGATGTCCCTACCAATAGTTTCTCATTTTGCGTTAATTCATTTACACGTTGTATATGAGAATCATCAAGATATCTTACAAACTCTCGGTAAAGTCGTGTTATAATGAATTGGGCTTAGATATGTACGAGTGCCTACATAATTATAAATACAGAAGAAAATAAGTTTTTTTTTAAGAGACAAAAGTTATACCCGAAATCCCAAAAGGTCCTCTCCGAATACCCAAAAGCAATTAAAAACAAAAGTTTGCAGAAAAGCAGCTGCGAAAACTCATAATTAATTTTGTGTACGTAGTTATGCTTGCGACAAATAAAATGCTTACTTTTTACTCAGTAGGTATAGTTGCCGACAGGTTGGGATGGCAATCAGGAAGACATGAAAAATTATATGACTCTGTGGCTTCTCTGTTGTCCTCAAAGATAACAGTAGCCTGTATAAGTGGGTTAGCGTGCGAGTGAAGTAAAGTAATCCGATTGGCAATATGGGTGGCGACAAACACACTTATATCTACCATGTTTTCCCCGAACCTGCCGCGAACTATACCTGCCTACGTTAAAGTTTTTACAAAGCTTTTATTAGGGTTCCGATCCATAAAAGGAAAAAAGGAACCCCTAGAGGATCACTTTGTTGTCCGTCCGTTCGTGTGTCCTTTATATCGAACGCGTGGACGTATCAAGCTGAAATTTATATAAGTTAAATCGAACGCAAGAAAATTATTTATTAGTCGCCTGAACTTCGATCACGTCGCCAAGAGACAAACGCAGACCCAAATTATGACCTAGTAAAGGTTTTAAAAATTCTTATATCTCCCGCCTCCTTGATGCGCTTGGAATAAAAAACCGTGTAGTCCCGTTGTCCCAGTAATTCTTGTTCATTTAAAAAAATCTAATCGGAATTTTGTATAAAAAGCGTTCATGAAAATTCGTACAATAGATCATTTCAAAAAATCTATCGGAATTTTGCATATTTGTGTCGGATTTTATGTATGCGCGCTGGCTGAAGGCTCTATTTATTGTCCCAATATCGATGCGCTAATCGGAAATAATTTCCCAAACGTTTGAATACTAATAATTCCTATTACCGCACTCAGGCTGGCATGATATGTAGAGTAGGGTAGGTATCGTATCGATCGACTAAGCCTCGATACACGCTACTTACTTTTTGGAGCTTCTAGTATACTAACGGACGATTCTATTGGAAACGAAGATTTAATGTTGCTTCAGACAAGCAATCTAGTATAATTATATCTTGGGAAAGTAGGGTTTAAATACAAGGTGTAAATGTATTAACGCAAAATGAGAAACTACTTTGTTAGGGACATCATTCTGAGCAACATTCATTATGAAACTGATTTGATCAGAGCAACTTTATTTTTCCCTTTTACATACAGTACATTTTGGCCTGAGTGGGTCAGCTGATTTGTATGTAAAAGTGAAAAATAAAGTAGCTCTGATCAAATCGGTGTCAAAATGAAAGTTGCTCAGAATGATGTCCTTAACCCAAATGGCGTCTTGCGTCGTGCGTGACGTCCAGTGGTGTTTGGCTTACTGATCTAATATACATAGTTGGTAATGAATGTTGTAATAAGTAGTGCAATGTTACAATACTTGGAACTATAAACGGCATAAACTTTGTATACTTGGGGAACCAAACAAAACACTAACTTTACGCGAAACAAATTAACGTCAACTTGCGTTTTATGCTCCGTTCAAAGTTTTATAAGAAAATCAGTATTTCGCAGCCAATATTCTAGGAAGGCACAAAGATAGTACGAAAACTAATTATGCACTGCTCGGAAGCGAGCACTTCGAGCACTGAGTGACTATGACTTTAAATTAGGTTAGAGTTTTATCGAATTATCCAACACACACACACACACCCTCACACACTCACACACCCTCTCACACACACACACACACCCTCACACACACACACACACACAGACACACCCTCACACACATAGATATATTAAGAGACTTTGACTATAAATGTGCATTCAAAAATTGCCACGATAACAATAACAAATCTAGGTTGATACAACAAAATGTGGTATGTGTTGAAAGGCACGCGGATGGCTGGCGCGCTATCAGCATTGATTGTATCGAATCCTCACATGCACAGCACAGCGACCGAGCATTTGGCGAGTCGATGTTTTACCAGTGGCGGTCCGAAGGGGGGGTTCCCCAAATCATTCATGAAAACATGAATAAACGGTCAAGTGCGAGTAGAACTCGTGCACCAAGGGGAGAGCGTTACACGTGTAATTAGGTTTCCACATAAAAAAACTAAAGTATGATGTCATCCATGTAAACCAAATTGAATATTTTTGTTGAAATACAGATGGTTTGCTGGAAGAAATCTCTTATTAGAGATAAGCTCGCCTTTGTACATATTTTTTCTATGTTAAGCTATTTTTACTGTCATGTGAGTACAAAAAAGAAATTACGAATTAAATTTGCAGTTTTCAGTTTTTCCCTTTACTTGTGCTATAAGACCTTGCTTCGTGCCAAATTTCATGATTGTAGGCCTACGGGAAGTACCAAGGTTCTGGGTCCATTGTGATTACTATGAAAATCCAACAATTTTACAGCATGATCAGTCGTAGCGTTCGATTGCGTTGACCTACGAGGGGAGGTACAAAAGATCGAGGAATCAGGGTGAAGGGGGATCAGGACATTAACTAATGAATGTCATTTTAATGAGCAACTAACTGCAAGTATTTCAGTTTTTTTTTACTAATTATCATCATAACAAAGTTATCGCCCCAAATCCGCAAGTGAACTGCAACTATGGAGCAAATTGAACACCGAGCCATCATCAAGTTCCTCACCAAATAAGAAAAAAAACCGAATATCATCATGGAAGAGATGCAAGCCGTTTACGGAGACCATTATCCTCCTAAAACCACGATTTACAAGTGGATTGGACTTTTAAAATGGCAGGGAGTCACTTGAAGATGACCCCCGCTCCGGACGCGCTGTCATCAGGTATCTATTTATTTTAATTTTTTTATTTTTATTTGAGACATCAACAGCATATACCTACTACAAATGGTTTACAATGGTTCTATAAATACAAAAATAATGCCGGTAACAGATATTCACAGAAGATACAATACGCAAATATAAGAGAAATAAAACTTAACGTAGTTGAAAATATCGAAAAACTTGTATTGCAGGATGCCAGACTGAAGAAAAAACCTGTAATCTAAATCTGCATTAACTGGCGCATCCGAAACAACTATTTTGAGGATATTGCATGAACATCTTGGCATGACAAAAGTCAGTGCAAGATGGGTACCAAGAATGCTCAGGCCCCCCCCCTCCACCAAAGACAACAGCGAGTCGACGCGTCGAAGCACATTTTGGACCTCTGTGGCGATGAACCGGCTAGAGTTTTCGATCGAATCGTTACTGGGGATAAAACTTGGGTTCATCATTATGAACCTGAGTCAAAACAAGAGTGCAGTGGCATAAAAGGGTACACCACCCCCTAACAAGTTTAAGGTGTCAGAATCGGTCGGAAAGATGATTGCTACAGTTTTCTGGCATACGTTCACGCTTTCTTGGTATAAAAGGTCTTGACACACGGACAGACAGACGGACAGACGGACGGACAACAAAGTGATCCTATAAGGGTTCCTGTTTTTCCTAAAATAAAATAAAATTCGCGCCTATCTCCGTGACAATAATTGTTTTTCTTTTACTTGGCTTTACCCATAATCTTGCTGTCTATAAACTTTCTCAATTTTACATGATGTATTATTATGATAGAAGTGTAGCAAACTTCATAAAAAGTCTCCCTCACAGCCGTCACGAATAACTGTAATTTTGAGATCGACTTCGTTTTATTACTGAACTTTTTGGGACTGATTCCATCTTGATCTCTGAACGGAGAATATAAAAAAGTGGCTTGTCTAAACTTTGTAGAGACTGCTAGAGTGCTACATCTGCCATCAGCTAATGGATACTTAATGGTTGCAGCAAGAAACTTCTGAGATACTATGAATAAATTCAGTTAGTTCAACAACAGCAGTTGCTCAGCTGTCAGTCTATGTATGTATGTATGTGGTCTTCAGGGCTTTTACGGTACTAAGTATGCTGTAAAAAAAACAGATAATGAAATTGTTAGGATATAGTGGTTTCGTGTAAGTATAAAATTTCATATTCCTCAGTCTATAAACATTAGCTAATGATGGAAAAATCGGCCTTAAACCTGATGAACGAGCATCCTTACCCCTTGAATTGGCTAGCAAAATTATTCCCTAAAACGTCTCAATAACATCGCAAAATTCAAAGGGCAGAATCGGTCAGCTGGAACATTTCATTGTGATAGACAAGAATCACATAGTGCTGAGTCAGCAGCCCCCCCCCCCGCTCGGCTATCTGGAACGGGCATCGGACAGTGAGCCGGGATCATCGTTATGCGATTTATCAACGAACCTTGCCCAAAGTATAGGTAGAAAGTTTTCGTAGTTTTATGCTTTCACATTCAAAAGGTAGGAAATTCCCGTTTTATCCGTTTAGTTCAGTAGTTTAGTACCTAAGGGCCAACCTTCTGAAAATTTGACCTTAAATATAATTGACCTAAAGTCTTCACAAAATAAAAGGCCCGTTTTGACAGTTGACGCCCATAAAGTTTTAACTGTTGCGTACAAGCAAAGCGTACAAGTTGCACCTAGGAAAACCGCTTCTATTACCTACGCATTAGGGGATACAACTTCATGGGAGTGAACTGTCAACACGGGCCTTTTATTTTGTGAAGACTGTAATAAGTATCTCGTATAAAATGAACTCAACTCAGCAACACCTAACTTTTTTCTCAGTAACTTAGGAGGGTATTGCGTTTTTTTACTAAACATGCCGTTTTCAAAAAAATAGCCATATTTTAAATCCTACCTCCTAAACCATGCTACAGCCTCAAGCTGTACTAGAATTTTAAACTCTTCTTTGAGAGAACTACATGACTGTAGGAAATAATGTATAGTAACCGTATTCCAAACAAATTCAATAGACACGCCCCTTCGCTTGAGCACAGAAGAGTCCTTTGACTTTGACAGTGGGTACCAAGACGTCAATTAATGTCTATGGGGATGAGAACTTGATTTCCCCTAATTGTAATGTATTTTTTTTCCTTTTCGGCCAGCAGAACGACAATCTCTTGCCTGAAGGGGTGTGCCACATTTCCCAACACTGTGTTTTTAAGTAACTTATCTATATTTTAGTCAGAGCTTTTATATGTTACTAAGAAAAACCTCTGACCTATCTATCTAGATGTAATATTTTAAACTAAAAGCTTTTAGGACAAGATCAAAGTGCTATACACAAATTAATAATGATTTCCTAAATCTGAAATGTAATAAGTCCTCATTAAATCCATACATAGCTAGTAAAGTTTGTGCAAAAGTTATTCGTTTATGTATCAAGAGTTTATATGTCACCGTGAAATTGAAAAACCTAATGTAAGTAATTTTAAATCGTTAGATCTTCGATAAATTGTAAACTGTACCGTACTTCATACAATATAACACGTTAGTAGATAAGCTGAAATGATGAATGTCTCTGAGCAAAGTGGTGGGACAGGGTAGGTGAAGGAATAAGGGGTGAGCAAATTGAATCCCCGTTTATCCTTCACGTTAGGTTGACTTGTAAGTACCAAAAAAAACATAAATGCTTAACCCTGTCAGTCTTGTTTACAATTTATCGAAAGATTAAATAATCGAACTTTTTTTTTTCAGATTATATTTTCAAGGTTTTTTACAATTTTACGGTGATATTTACAATGCCAATAGGCCAACGTAGAGAAGAGGCAAAAATAATGTTTGTTTAGTATTTAATTAGAGCCGGATCAATTAAATAATTTCTCCCCTTAATATTGCTGATGGTTTGATCTGAAGGGTTGGAAATCAAAATCCAGCTAGTTGTATGCTGATAAATAACTATATATTAAAATAGACACGGTACAAGAGACGTGAATTGCTCAGAAGCTTGATGCAGAACGGCGATTGGCTGCGCTTGGAGCCCCGCGCACCCCGCGGACGTTCTTGGCTTTAACCACAGAAGAGATAATAGTACCTTTAACTCCAACACTAAGCATTTGCACCAAAAACACTAATTGTGATTAGCGCGTTAATCACAGTTAAGTTTGACACATTTCATACATTTTGACAGCTGCTAAATAGAATTAGGACGCTAATCGTAATTAAGTTTGTGGTTCAAATGGCCCTAGAGTTTGTAAATATGTACACTTTTATAATTATAACTTAGTAAGTAATAATAACAATATCGCAATGAAAAGTCGAACAACAACTAAACAAGTCGAACAACAAGAGCAACAGGGGATGTTTCTCTAGAAGCGCCGTTAACATTACCATAAATGTTCGAGATGTGAATAAACACCAGAGTGCGGTCGGAATGGACAGAGACACATTAGTAACTATAAAGCTATGAAAAAAAAATCACGACAGCTATCTTTATCGAATAGATCGTACAGATTAACCAACATCTGGTCAAGACGGGTATTAGATGGGTGACCCGTTTCTATTATGGCAATTTTGTTTCGGGAGCTTCCGTGTATCGGATGACACGTCAAGCTGTAGGTCCCGGCTACTAATTACTACTCGGTGGTAGTAGTCGTAAAGCTGTGTCAGAAGCCCTAATGGGGGAGCTTGATAAATTCAGACAGTCGGGTTGGCCACTAGCCTGACACCCCTCCGTGTCAAATGGCAATAAGTTCCTGATAACTAACTAGTAACTCAGCAAATTATTATCTGGACGAATTCTTCTTTATGAAAAGACTTCATTTTACCATTTGTTAATTTTCCAAATGCCCCATTTTCCCAATTATTGTTTGTATGCACTAATTCGGTATTTTTGATTGTCGTCTCGGTACCCACCGTCAAAGTCTTGGACTTTTTGGTCCAGAAGCCACTAGGCCGGCTAACTTGCTCGCTCGCTAGCTTTTAAACTCGCCGTCTAGCAACTCGTAAACTATAGCCTCGTGTAATCGAGTTTACAAGCTGCTAGTGAAGTCGCTGGCTTGTAGCTTGTAAACTAGTCCATTATGTTAAAACACTAGAAACAAATGACAATCCTGCCAGATTCTCGCGATTTCATTAGTTACATAACATTTTTTTTATTGTTTTGTGTGCTAATTCTATAAAAAATATAGTGGGTAAAATATAAATAAATGAAGATGAAATGAGTCTTGAGAGAGAATTAATAAAAAAATGTAGGTAAAAAGAAAAGATTAATCTTTGTTGATGTCTGTTTGTTTTGTCTTGTCATCTCAACGCCCCAGGGGTAAAATGCGCCTTTGAAGTGATATGTTTCACAGAAATCTGAGCACAGACCAACACTGGATACGATCATTGGCAGCTAACAGCATAAATGCTGAAGATGTATTCAAGATAGGGTGTAAGTAGTGATCATATTTTTATTTTGTCTATTCCGTTATCTTATTGTCTACCTACCAGGTTATCTACCTAACACTCTTTATTAATCTGTGCTAACACACAAAGTGAAATATTGATTATCTGAATAAAAGCGGGCACAGCTCTAGCTCCTGTGCGCCAGCGCCTCTGTGTTTTATTAAAAACTATCACTTTAACAGAAAAATCTTCTACGGTAATAAATCTTCAAACGACGACGACGGTCTTAATTTAGGTTTCTGACGAGAAATGGAACAATCCCTTACCCAGTTTCTTTGTTATGTTAATGTATGTCTTCTGGTGAAAGTTTGCCAACATCAAGTATTCTTTCGTTGAGACGCCATTAGAAAATGAAAGAATGTTTGCTAGCGGTCTAGAGGCACTACAGACAGACCGTTAGTGGTCTATGTTGAGTTTAGGTACTATTGATTTGGCAAACTTAACACTGTGATGTCACCTCGATGTATTTGAGATGTACCTGGATATATTTGAGATTGTACTGTACAAATGAAGTCTACAGGTTTCAGACTGATTGGAGGCTTGACTTGGAGCGCTTTGAGCAAAAGATAATTTACTTAGGGCCATTTGCACCTATAACTTAATTACTATTAGCTTCTTAGTTCTAATTAGCAGCTGTCAAAATGTATGAAATATGTGAAACTTAATTGTGATCAACGCGCTAATCACAATCTATTTATCTTTTGTGTTTGCAGTTTGTTTTATTCAGAACGCGCTGCGTTATAACAATAATTTCTGGAACAGCCATAAAGTTGAGATTAGTTCGTAACAAAACAAAAACAAAACCTCGTGCCACCATCTCTGTCCATCCCTGTTGACTTATCCCATTTTATATTCCCGGAGGGCTCAAAGTAGAGGAACTTCCTGCCCAACATCTCAAATCACGTACGGAATGAAGCAGCTACTTATTTAGTGTAGGATAATTAACGTTTTGATGTTAATGAGCGGTGTGCAGCGGCGGTGAGGAGACGTCGCCCGCTTTACAATCCTGTGGTACAAAGAAACATTGAGGAGAGAGTGCACCAGTATCGTACAGAATACTAACTCCATGAGCACGCTCACAGTTTTGAAATACCGCTCGTGGCCTAAAAGAGAGCATATTACCGCTCGTATGGTGGTGCACTTATTATGTCTCATAAACAGTCACATATCATCTTCTCTCATTCGTCAGTTACTTTGTGCGTCACAAAAGGAATGTACCGCAGTAATTCCGCCTAATTGTGACTGAGTATTCAGTTTGTCAAGAATTTACTGTTGTATAGATATGCCAAAAACTGTATTAGTTCCACCGTGACAACATTTTAAACCTCAACCCGACAGAAAGTTTAAGACTACATACTTGCTCCTTTCTACTGCGACTAGACGCATTGTTTAGCGCTGCCGTGAGAGGGGAAGACATCAGAGCTCGGGTCTCTGTACAAATAGAGTATACTACCATACAAATAGGAGTACTTTACGTCTTACAGCGCCGCCGTATCTCCAGTTACAGAACACGCTGAGCCTGAGCTGTTTATTTTAATTCAAGACACGTTAACGCGTAAGAATAAGAAATGCTCATTTGAGTAATAATATTATCCACAAAGAGCCTTATGGCCGATTTCACCAACAATCCCTATCTTTAGGGGACACTTTATTTCCTTTCAGGGGCCACCTACCGGTTGTTTAGCTTTAAGCTAAGTTTAAGGGTCAACTAGGCTACTAGGGGATCCCCTAAATTTAAGAGGCTGGCCTCCGAAATCGGGTATTAAACCACAAAATTATATAAACACCCGACCGTGTCGAGGAGGGGTCAATGAAGCTTCGTGTGACATTACCAGCCAAGCTTATCTAGTTAATTTGCATACACGATAAGTAAGCATAGGTACTTTACTTATACATACTACCCGTTCGCTATAAGTTTGCCGGTGCGTGGAATGCGGTTGCCCCCCCCCAACCGCCAACCGCACCCCTGAGTCGCCCTATCCGCACACCGTTAGCAACGTCATCGCTGACGCGTCGCAGTACTCGCAGTCGGGAGGCGTGATATTTTTATTTATTTATGTGTATTAATGTGTATTTATTGAAATAAAAAACAAAGATTTTGAAATAATGGTTTATTTATAGCAAAGTTTGTAAAATACATTGGAAAAAATCCATGACCCCTGATCCTAATTAGAATTTGGAATATACACTCGTAGGTAAGCCTAACTGGACTAAACTATTTTTATTGTTGTAGATTATTTAATATCGATCGAATGTGTTAAATGTTGCCTAATAAAATGTTTTGTAAATGTGTAATATTTCTGCTAACCCTACCTCTGAGTGACGTCACAAGGTCACCGGCAAACTTATAGCGAACGGGTAGTACTTACATGTTCTATCATATACATACGGCTCTATCCAAAATACAGGGTAGCCAATCCACCAAAACTATTATTCTACTATTTTCAGGAAAATTCAAGTATCTCAGTGCTCAACGTTTTTTGCGCTCCGCTTATTCTACTAAGTGTCGATCCTTCAATACTCAGATAACGTTTATCTGTCTATTTTTCTTATTCATTTGTTATTTCATACGTACATGAAAAAAAACTTATCTGGCTGTTTATCCGTCTCTTGAAAGACCGGGCACATTTATCGAGTACAATTTCAACGAGCTAAAACATAAATGATATAGGCATTTTGTTTTATTATAACCTTTCCGATTAATTGGTAGGGACATCGAAAAATACACGGCGAATGGAGGCTCCTGCACCGGCACCGACCCTTGTTGTGATTAATTTGTTCATAATTCATAATTTATTTATTGCATACAAACAGTTACATGGGATAATAAAAAACATAGAAAACGTGTAAAAAGGCGAGCTAACGGAGGCGGTGGCTTGTTTGTCTAATCTACTATATAAAAATAAGTCGGGTTTTCCTTCCTGACGCTATAACTCCAGAACGCACGAACCGATTTCCACGGTTTTGCATTCGTTGGAAAGGTCTCGGGCTCCGTGAGGTTTATAGCAAAGAAAATTTAGGAAAAATTTCAACAGAAAAGCGGAAATATTAAAAAAAAGTCGCCGCCATCTTGAACTTTTTTGTTACTGAACCGATTTGCTTCAAAATCGATATCTGAGGATCCGGTTGGAGTACACTCATGATTCTGAAGTCAAATATTAAAAAAAGTCGGCGCCATCTTGAACTTTTTTGTTACAGAACCGATTTGCTTCAAAATCGATATCTGAGGATGCGGTTGGAGTCTAATCATGATTCTGAAGTCAAATATTAAAAAAAAAATGGCCGCCATCTTGTTTTTTTTTTGTTTCGGAACCGATTTGCTTCAAACTCGATATCTGAGGATGCGGTTGGAGTCCAATCATGATTCTGAAGCCAAATGGTAAAAAAGTCACCGCCATCTTGAACTTTTTTGTTACCAAAGCTATTTGCTTCAAAATCGATATCTGAGGATGCGGTTGGAGTACAATCATGATTGTGAAGTCAAATATAAAAAAAGTCGCCGCCATCTTGAACTTTTTTGTTCCGATTTGCTTCAAAATCGATATCTGAGGATGCGGTTGGAGTAGACTCATGATTCTGAAGTCAAATATTAAAAAAGTCGCCGCCATCTTGAACTTTTTTGTTAATGAACCGATTTGCTTCAAAATCGATTTCTGAGGATGCGGTTGAAGTCCAATCATGATTCTGAAGTCAAATATTAAAAAAAGTCGCCACCATCTTGAACTTTTTTGTTACCGAACCGATTTGCTTCAAATTCGAAATCTGAGGATGGGGTTGGAGTACACTCATGATTCAGAAGTCAAATATTAAAAAAGTCGCCGCCATCTTGAACTTTTTTGTTACTCAACCGATTTGCTTCAAAATCGAAATCTGAGGATGGGGTTGGAGTCCAATCATGATTCTGAAGTGAAATATTAAAAAAGTCGCCGCCATCTTGAACTTTTTTGTTACTGAACCGATTTGCTTCAAAATCGATATCTGAGGATCCGGTTGGAGTACACTCATGATTCTGAAGTCAAATATTAAAAAAGTCGCCGCCATCTTGAACTTTTTTATTACTCAACCGATTTGCTTCAAAATCGATATCTGAGGATGCGGTTGGAGTACAATCATGATTCTGAAGTCAAATATTAAAAAAAGTCACCGCCATCTTGAACTTTTTTGGTACTCAACCGATTTGCTTCAAAATCGATATCTGAAAATGCGGTTGGAGTCTAATCATGATTCTGAAGTCAAATATTAAAAAAAAAATGGCCGCCATCTTGAATTTTGTTTGTTACTGAACCGATTTGCTTCAAACTCGATATCTGAGAATGCGGTTGGAGTCCAATCATGATTCTGAAGCCAAATAGTAAAAAAGTCACCGCCATCTTGAACTTTTTTGTTACCAAACCGATTTGCATCAAAATCGATATCTGAGGATGCGGTTGGAGTACAATCATGATTGTGAAGTCAAATATTAAAAATGTCGCCGCCATCTTGAACTTTTTTGTTACTCAACCGATTTGCTTTAAAATCTATATCTGAGGACGCGGTTGGAGTATATTGGCTGCAAAAAACATAGATGTAAATGAATTAAATGTAAAAATACAAGAACATTCATATGATTAACATTAAAGAGATTACTTATTTTTAAATGTTTATATATGTTTGTAGTAGTCGTGAATCCCCTCCACCAACCCGCACTGAGCCAGCGTGGTGGAGTATGGCTCAATCTTACTCGGATCCGAGTAAAGGCCTGTGCCCCTCGGTGGGGACATTAATGGGCTACATTTACTTTACTTTATATATGTTTAATTTAATTATATTTCTTATTCACAACGCTCTATCACCAGGGTGACGGTTCTGTTCAGGAGAATTTTTTGCCCAGACTATAAAATATGTAGGAACAAAAAAATGACACATTACAAATCATTTTGACAGACTGTATTTGGCAGTACGAAGTCTGCCGGGTCAGCTAGTAATTGAATAATAATTCCAATTGAAATGGAAACGAATAACTTATTTTTTTTTACTTTTTTTTTCACAATTTCACAGTGAACACAATACCGGTTTGTCACATGAAATTAACTGAGCAGAGAACAATGAGTAGCTGTCAAACAATGTATCACGCACCGGCGCCATATTGGTTTGTAGTACATGCTATGTATCAGAGATGGCGCTGTATTTGAAAAAAGATTTTGCTGCTTTTCTGTTGAAATTTTTCCTGAATTTTCAACCGACTTCAAAAAAAGGAGGAGGTTCTCAATTCCACCCGTATGTTTTTTTTTTTTTTGTTACGCGGTAACTCCGCCAATTATGAACCGATTTGAACAAATCTTTTTTCGGCGTATAGGTAATACCTCAAGGGTGGTCCCATTGACACCAGGTCAGGATCTGATGATGGGATCCTGGAGAAATCGAGAGAACTCTTCAAATATTATAGGCAGACCTATAGTGATTTTTGTGTTTTTCATAATAACTCATGCAAATGCACACGGTAAGCATAATATTGTGATGCGGAACTGCTGATGAAGACCACATATGGCCACCAGATCTGCTCAATACTAGGTACAAATACAATGCGTGGCTGACGGGCAGGCAACGCATAGCCTAAACCGGTGGACCTAGAGCCATGAAACTTTGTACAGGGGTTCCTTAGTCGCGTGGGGTAGCACTGATATAGGATTTGACAAAATTAATTCCCCAAGGGGGGGGGGATAAGGGGTTACAGTTAGTATTAAACTCAATCTAATCAAATAGGGTTTGTGGAAGTCGGTTTTTTCTAAAGTTTACTTTTTGTTTCAATTATCTTTGCTATAAACCTCACGGAGGCCGAGACCTTTCCAACGAATGCAAAACCGTGGAAACGGATAATTTGCGGACATGTATAACGCTTCGATTCAGTATTTACTTTGGATTCACTTTCATTTATTTAGAGAAGTTCAACTAAATAACACTTCATTTAGTGATCGAAATGAATTCATTACTGTTGTGAAATGAAATTTTTTTTTTTCCTTTTAACAAAAAAAATATTCTTCATCTTTTAATCACCAAACAAAATGTTACATAAAACGAAGCCATCTGGTGGCGAAACGGAGTTCGCCGGGTTTGCTAGTTACTATTATATTAATTTATTTATTATTTTAATCAATTTAATTATTCAAATCCATTTTATTTTTGACATTTTATTTAACATTGGACATTCTATTCTGGCAAGAAACAATTTATTATTATTATTAAAATTCTACTCAAATAATTGCGATATTTTTAGTACATTCTTGCCGGGTCTTGCCCACGTTGCCAATTATGTCCGAATTTAGCTCAACCAACTTGTAACATAAATTATATTAAACTAACCTTATAAGCTGTATGTACCTGCTTAACTTAGTGCTGATCTCTCATTCCTCAGATAGCGTTTATTTGTCTTTTTATCTGAGACATTTGACATTTCACACGTACATTAAATAAAGTCAATTAAAGTTATCTGACTGTTTATCCGTCTCTTAAGAGACCGGACCTTAATCATAGAAAGTAAAATCCCACAGAGCGTTACGTGACCACATAAAGTGCACGACTCGTTGATTAAACAAAGTAATTATTTTGTCTCGTAATAGATGTAACCGGGTGAAATTGCCCGCCATTTAAAAGTTCGCTGTACGAGAAAATTGCGTTGGCACTTTGTCGGCAGCCACCACGAATTCAGTTATGAATCCAGTGAAACAAAGTTCTGAGGCCCTCCTCATGTACCCCAATTTCCGCAGTGATATTTGTTAGTGAAATTTGATATTACACTCAAGTTCACTGTACTTACATAGGTACCCGCTGTTATTAGCTTTGCTGTTAAACAGTGGTATTCTGACATCGTTCGTTCGTTTTTAACCAACTAAGTTCATTGGATAGCATGAACATGTCAAAGACCAAGGTCATGTCTAACAGCAAGGAGCATACGGTGGACGTGGATGGGGTTAGAATTGCATATGTCCAAGAATACATCTATCTAGGCCAAATAATCTCTTTCCAGGCACGACAAGACAAGGAAGTCGATAGACGCGTCGAAAACGCCTGGAAGAGCTTTTGGTCTATGAATTAAGGAGCTCATGAAGGGACAACTTCCGTTGTCCCTGAAACGAAAGCTCATGGACATGTGCATTCTCCCCATCCTTACCTACGGAGCCCAGACTTGGTCTTTGACTGACGCGCAAAGGTTCAGACTCGGGGTTTGTCAGAGAAACATGGAGCGCAGCATTCTCGGTGTTCGGCTTTTAGACCGGATCCGGAATTCCGAGCTGCGCTCCCGGACAAAGATTATAGATGTAGCTCAGAAGGCTGCCCAATTAAAGTGGGACTGGGCCGGTCACGTTGCTCGAATGCTGCCAAATCGTTGGGCTAAGAGAAACACAGACTGGCTCCCAGTAAATGCAAAGAGAAAGCGTGGCCGACCCAGGAAGAGATGGAGTGATGAGTTGGCTCTATGGGATAAAGAGTGGAAGGAGACCGCTTAGGATCGAATGGAGTGGAAGAGGGGGAGAGAGGCCTTTGCCCAGCAGTGGGATATTACAGGCTCATATAAAAAAAAAGGTCATTGGAAACTACATGAAAAAAATATCTAATAGATGTTTTTTACCTAAACCGAGTCATTCCAGGACTTCTACAAGGAACGCTGGTACGGTTCATATGTCTAAAAATTGGTAGGTATGGTATTGTAGGTAGGAATAAGTATTAAAACTTAATAGGTATTAATGTGAATTCACGGATTAGTTAGGACAAAAGTTGGTTTTATATCTGAGTCCAATTATAAATATAAAATCATACAAACAAACCGCCCCAAGAATCGCCCGGACCAAAAGTGCCCATAACGCCTGGCTGCGTTATCGCGCTGCACGGCGAGCAAAATCCTCTGGGCCAGGAAAGCCCCGGAGCGGTTGCCAAAACCTCGGTCCCTCAAACGACGGCCGATGTCCCTGATGAAGGCCCTACCCTCAGAACCCCATACCCCGTGGTCTCGACGGCCAAAGGAACAAACAGATAATTTTCCATTAGCTGCGCGTATTTTATGCGCTTTTGCCGCGCCGCTGATTCAGCAGCAGCACCAGGGGTTACCACAGTTGAGCCAATGTGGGATGGAGCAAAAGTGCATACACAGGTCGCATCCCATATAAGGCAGCGACCTCTCTCCCACGGAATTAACGTCAGACCGTCCGGGCGCTTACCGTCGTCGCTGCGATTCAAACCCGGTGGTTCTAGAACCGCCGGAATATTGAATATTGGAATACAAAAAGTGTCAAAAAAAGATAAGTATACGATTGTTTATCCGGGCTGATTGCAAAAGCCGGGTCCGGGTCTCTCAAGAGACGGATAAACAGTCAGATAACTTTTTTACACTTTTTGTACGTGTTAAATGTCAAACACCCCAGATAAACAGACAGATAAACGCTATCTGAGGAATGAGAGAATGGCACTTATGTTATTATTATGGAATATTGTTATTATGAATGATCTACTAATTTAGTTGCACTGTACATGATTCCTTTGCCAGTCACCGCCCTGTTGGGCTATTCGATACAAGATGGTTTTGCTGCTAAGCTTGTAAAGGTTCCGTACAAAGTTGAATAATATAATGCTGGTTGAATATGTCAACTCTCTTAAAAAAATTATTTAATTTAATATATTTTATGAATCTAGGGTAAGAACTTGACTAAATAAAATATTTGCTTGCCACAAGTTGGCTGAATGTACCGTTCTGCATATAAATATTTGCATGCCACAAGTTGGCTGAATGTACCGTTCTGCATATAATTATTTTATGACCTATGACTATACCATATCAACGCAAATAAATTTCATTTCATTTCAAAGAAAACATTCAACTTCTACGCACGCTTGAAAATTCTATCATATCAGAATGAAATGATGAAAGGTTTTGAATAAAACATAGTTACTGCTCGGGTTTCGTATTGTTCGTCTAAAAATCTAGAAACCGTATCCTTCAGCGACAGGGCGTGGGACGGGTCATGTGGAGCTCCGAAGCGTTCGTTACCCTTCAATGTCGGTAGTACGTGACTTTACTCAAGGCAAGACACCGTCTAACGAATTTCTCACGAGGATAGATTTTGCGCGATGAAAAATTGCAAATTTCAGCGACGACGCCAGCCCAGTTTGTCACGGGTTAAGAAATATTCGATAGGGGATTGGATTTTTCATTTTACGCTCAGCACACGGTCTCGCTTCTATCATATGAGTAGCAAAAGTATCTATCTATGATGACGTACACAGGGTAACAGAATTACATTATTATTTGTGCACCTTGCCGTAATGACGTCATAAGTCCAGTGCTGTGGATTAACTTTGCAGCTCTGCACTGCTTGATTAAATCGTGTAAAAAAACAATTATTATTAGCATATTCAAAGGGCTGCATGTTTATCCCATTGTTGTAGGGTAATTTTTTAAATATCGGGTAATTGCTACACCACATAATATTTTAGTATAAAGTTATAGGTAAGTACCTAAATTTGTTATGATCAAAATGTAGTCATGCTGTACTTGGGCTTAGTGAGCGTCGTCTTCGGTTTAAAAATGTCCATTACCTACCAGTGACATGCTACAAGCACCAAAAAGTATTGTACAATAGGAAGCATTATGTTGAGGCAAAACGTATGTCCCTTTTACTAACACTTTGCACTTTAAGCCTACTTACTCATTTCATGTTTAGTGTTAGTGTTGCCGCACTATAGATAGTTTGACTATCGATAGTTGACCTCGAAAATCATCTATAATATCGATAGGGCTATCGATACTATCGATAGTGATTCGGATATTCAAGTACAATACTATCGATACTATCGATAGTATCGATACTATCGATAGTATTGCTGTGTGTCAATAGTATTTTACTAAAAAATCTATCTATACTATCGATAGCGATTTCGATATTGAAGTTCAATACTATCGATAGTATTGCTGTGTGTCAATAGTATAGTACTAAATAAGCTATCGATACTATCGATAGTATCGATACAATTGTTTTTGCCTCAACTATCGATAGACTATCGGCAGCACTATTTTGTGTCCCTCACTCAACTAACCTAAATCCGTTTGAAGAGTAGGCTTAAAATATTCACAGCGACCCTTTTAACGGAAATCGCTAAATAACTAAAACCTTATTTAGCTTTCATAATACTAACCTATATTTATTTCCATTTGCACGTATAAAGAAGCTAAAAACCTCAACAAATGGGTACGATCCGCTCTTTTTTGTGCTGTTTGGGTATTTGCGACTATTTCCTATAATAACTCATAAAGTTTTAAACTATCTTACTGTTCAACCAAACATCAGTCATATCATAACACTTCTAACTGAAATATAAAAAAACTGAGTGCAGTGCAGATTCATTTTACAACATTGCAATAACAATAAAGCATATCACGCTGCACTTTTCAAAATGACCTCGAGTGACACTAATTCATTCATTTTCATATCGCTAGCGGGAATTGATATGAATTTAATTTGTGCAAGCGATAGTGGAGAATATTCAAAGTGCAACAACGATTTGGGCTGAGTAATACGCTTCACATAGATACTAAGTATTGCCACGTATTCGTTCAGTAAAATATGAGGAATGTTTGAAAAGGAAGGAAGAAAGAAAGGACTTACAGTACCTAACGATTTGCTTAGTTTACACCTCACAGAAGTATACATAACTCCTATTTTATTCTCTTTAACCACAAATGAAACGGTGGTCAAATATTTAGGATCTGTCTCAAGTGTCTCGACAAACAGACAAATCAAAAAAATTCAACGTAAAATAACAGATGAATTTGTCAGCTACATCGAGACTGCTTGAAACAGACCCTCAATGTCGTAAAATGTACTCCGATACCAAACGTGGGTACTGCTCGAACTCCTCCCCTAAGTTGGGTGGGATACAGTACATTTTGCTGATGATGAAGGCCGTGTCACGACGATAGAGAATTTACAATATATTTGCGCTCAAAATCAATTTACCCCGCTAAAGTGTTACTTACGATGGCTCAGCGCTTCAGTGCCGTAAAAAAAGTCACGTAGTATGGAAGTTGAAACACTCTCTAAATGGTAATCGCTATACATATAGTTGAGTTACCGGGTGCCACGCGATTTTCATGTGAATATGGTTTTTATGTTGATAACGGGGTAGGTACTTGATTTTGATAAACGAGTGTTATTTCCATCTTTGGCTTTCAAAGTTGATAATTTATAGCTATTTGATAAGTACGTTGTAGGCTTGACATGACTTTTAGTTTAGACTTTTCAGACCTTCCGACACGAGGAAACCAGTACAGTAAACATCTTGATATCCATACTTAATAACAACAAGTGCGAGTCAGACTCGCGCACGAAGGGTTCCGTACCATTATCTATAAAAAACCGCAAAAAATCACGTTAGTTGTATGGGAGCCCCCCATAATATTAAATTAATTTTGTTTTTTAGTATTTTTTGTTATAGCGGCAACAGAAATACATCATCTGTGAAAATTTCAACTGTCTAGCTACCTGCTGTACAATGCTGACCGCGCTGCATAGGCCTTGAGCTGAGCTATGCTGCGCTTTCGGCCACCAACAGTGCGACCAGCAACGCAGTCATTACAGACCGCGCGGCAGTAATGTACTATTACTGTACCGATATGCTATATCCAAAGTAATAAAGGTAAATATTCTTCTCGAATGGTTCAGTTGGGCATTACGTTACGCCAAAATATTCTAACGGTTCATTTTGTAAGCTGCGCTGCGGTTCGAATCCTCTCATCGCCGATACATGGACGATAAATCATTCGCGACTCTTGATGGCATTTGAAAAGGGTTACACACTCAGTACAATTTATTTATGGGGGTCGTGTGGCTGTGGTCAAGCGGATGGAAGTTCAAAGGGTAATTGGGCGAGGGCGCATTGCATGGTTCGTGCGATTTTACCCTTTGCCTTTTTCCCGCAAAGGAAATGTGAAGTTATTTTATTTTCAACCGACTTCAAAAAAAGGAGGAGGTTCTCAATTCGACCCGTATGTTTTTTTTTTCTTGTTCATGTATAATATATTAAGTATGTGTACGGTATATTATGTTTATACGCTTTATAATTCATAATTACTTCATTGCACATAAATAATTGAGAAACCAAAAGTACCATCAAATAGTACAAAGCCCAGCGTTGCTCTAGAGATTCCTTCTATACTAAGACAAGTTAAAGTAAGGAATTAAGCACCGATTTTGAATCTGAGCATACCTTTCATAATCAGAGAACAATTTATTCTTAAGTGTTGACTAATTACACTTCCTAAAATCTCTGTGTATTTTCCTCTAAACTTTACGAGAGCTGTAGACTTTAGAGACTGAAATCTACAGCAACTAATTGACTTCGTCTATCCAGCTAGCTAATGTAAGCTAGACGCTTTTAACAGGAGGTAGGGGTTTCAGGATGTAGAATATACTACCTGACAAATATGCAAGCGATTAGGGAAAAGGGGTATTTTTTTTTCATTTCAAAGTTTGTACAGCCCTTGTTGCTTTCACTTTAAGATACACCTTTGTGTTCAATGTATTTTTACAGGTTATAGCGATAATGCTTCCAGCTTAGATCTTTTTTTAAATTTCTTGTAAGTGATTAATCCCGACCAAAAGCTTATAAAGGCCACATTTTATATCAAAACCGCGGAGTATTCTGTGGAACGATATAGAGCTAAGCTAGTCATTTAAATTTTGTTTTTTATTTTGTGTAGAGAAAATGTGGAAGGGGCATTACTCTGTTCTCTCGCCCCGAGAGGTTTCCAGACGGTTAGAAGAGCTTTTGTTCTCTGCGCTGAAAATTACAGCCGCACACTGAATACATGGCTTTGAAAGGGCAGGTGATGTATTACAAGACATGTGACAATGATTTGTAGTGAACTTAACTGACGATAATAGCAGTCCATTAAAAAGGCATAGTAAATAATTGCCCATAATCCTCCTGTTATGAGAAACGGACAAGAAGTTTGCAGGCAATTTATATTTTGATGTATCAATTGCTCAAGGAATTAAACGAAGTTCGTCGTCCGTTGACATCACAAGGCGGCTGGCTGCACGCCAGGAGTTGTTTGTTCCTTTTTTATTTGTGCAAAAAACAGTACGGGAAAAGTAAATTAATGGTTGATCTACCAGACAATTAGTTCACTCAAACAGAAATTATATCATCTTTAAAACGTCAAGCTTAACAGCAAAAAACGCGGATGTTTCTTTGAGGAATATTTATTATTATTCAAGAGCTTTTTGATCTAGTTTGTTTCACAATTGCTGCTCACATGGGAGATGCAAGTTCTACTTTATTCATTTAAATACCTACATATCAGACGTTTTATTCCTCCACTTGGTGATAGGTAGTCGTAAAACCCGTCAATCAACCCACACTGAGCCGGCGTGGTGGAGTATGGCTCAATGTTACTCATATCCAGGTAAAGCCCTGTGCCCCTTTGTGGGGACATTTGCAACTGCATAGGTTACAAAGTAAAGGCCGATAGTAGGGCAGTAGGTGTAGGTATACCTTTTGTTAAATAATCATCCATTCGTTTGCTGGAAGAGACCTCCTGTTAGAGATAAGCTCGCCTTTGTACATGTTTAATCCATTATTAAGTGTCTGTATTCTGTTCAGTGCAATAAAGTATAAAGTAAGTAAGTGAGTAAGTCTCTGAAGTTAACGCATGAACGAGCACTTAGTAATTAAATAAGTTTTTAATTTAACTATGAAGCCCCGGCAAGCACGGTTGAGGTAATATTTATACAATATTAACACATTCGCTTTTATTGCCTACATTTTCTTGTTATTAAAATAAAATCGAAAATCGATATCGTAATATTTTATCGCTACATATTCGTCACTCTTTTAATGAAACATAATTCAATTGCGGTATCTCATATCCTCCAATTGGTGTCCGCGAGGCTCGAACCAGCCGCGTAGCGGTTGGGCCGAGCCGAGCGGTAGCCAATACCTCAGAACAATAACTAAGCCAATACCTACCATAATTTTAGATTGGTATCAGTTGTTTCTGTCAGCATTTTCGTCATGAGCTTTTTAAACGGACCGGTGATTGGTGGAAGATGTCCAACTCAGGAAACTATTTGTGTACGTGCGTGGCAGGCGGCGCGGCGGCGGCCGATGGAGTTAGCAGCGTAGTTTGTACGAGCCAAAGGTACGTTGAAGAGTATGGTGTGACGAGTACGGGTAGACGGAGCATTTAGCCTGAGCAGAGAATCGACTAGATTTGGGCAATCAACAACACCATGACATACGTTGTACAAGAATTGCATATCCAACATGACTCGACGAGATTCGAAGTTGAGGATGTTATGATGACGGCATTCTAAGTTCATCATCTGCTATTCAACCTTCTTGCTTGCTGCTAAGCAATAGCTGCAAACGAGAAGCAAACTGGCATTTTGTTTTTCTCGTGAGTGTAAGGCACAGAATTCATTTCAGCCTACACGTTATTGGATCATGCTTATTATTCGTCTCATCGGGTCAATATAAGCTGAATAAATAGGTTTAGTGTTATAATCCCGCCGCGGATTGTAATTAGTGGTAACGAACCAATGATGTCCCAAATAGTGGACATCGCCGGTTATTGGGTCACTGTGCCACATGCCTATATAGCGATATACCTATCAGACTGTTTACCATACATTAAATCGTGGGATTAAACAAACAGCCTAAATCCGAGATTGTTTTCCTTTGGCAAAGTCCCCAGGAATTCTGTCTTGAAATATCGAATTTAATTGACAACTGTTAAAGAGAAAAATGTAAGTTTTTTTATGGCAGCTAGTTAGTTGACATTCTAAAATCGTTCTTACGTCGTTGAATTAACTATCCAGCAGAGACCTGTAAAAAAAACATTATAAGAATGGACAGAGTATAACTGTTTAGTGAGCTATACAAAGACGAACTTCTAGGAATTACTTATATGCTGACAAAAATATTAATTAAAATCCACATTTGGATATTATGGTCTGTTTGTAGTAGTTTGTCAGTGCATAGCCCAAAAGTGACGAAAGACCAACTCGAACCTTTGTTGGCGTTTGGCCAGACTGGACGACAATGTAGTGCAGAATTTTGTCGATAACGTTAGCTTCACTGGCTTCAGCCATATTTTCCACAGTGCAATAAAAAAGTATACCTTTATATTTTATAAATGCTCCTTTTTGGTAAAAAATAAGGGTTCCTTTACATAAGCAAAAAGCCAAAACATCACTTCGTTGTCCGTCTGTCCGTCCGTCTGTCAGGTCAAGACTTTTTCGTCGTGAATGCGTTTACCTTGGTATCGAGCTGAAATTGATATTAATTGTTCCGGTTTATAGTCCCATAAATCATGAAAGGGGTTCAAACATTTTTGTATGGTGCCTGGGATACTGGGGTGCTTGCGACAATAATAAATCAATAGAAATTAATTACACTTCAACAAAGAAACGATCCGCTAGAAAAGTCCAGCCTCCTAGATTTGTTCGAGACTTTGGAGACCATTGTGTTTAGAACAGAGTCTGATTTTAAAATTAGAATTTGTTGACAGCTTTGTTGAGAGAGTGCTGAAAACATCAAACCTACTAACCTAATTAACGCGACCGACTGGCTGAATAGTTTGTTGTCTGTAGTTACATATTATGTAGCATAAGATTGGGTATACACACAAATACCCACTAATCGAGCGATTTGCGTTGCACAAAAAGATTGCAAACATTGAGAATCTAGATATAAGTATTCCCAACATTTGCTATCTTTTTGTGCAACTCAAATCGCTCGATTAGTGTCAGTAAGTAAATTCAAAAATTATTTTTATTAAAAGCACTTTCTTTTCCTCCGGCGAACAAAAGTGCTAAAGTAGAGTAAATGGACTGGAATTTCCGTTCCATGGGTGAATTATCCCGGAATATTATACTAGGTATTATTCCCTCGAAAGATGCTCGGAAAAATGAGATAAATACCTACACCTTTCTGGTGCACCATTTCAAACCGTGACTTTAGTTTTTAAAAATAATATTTTCTCTTCTCATGCTCGTAAAGTTCGTCTTAATGTTGGGTACAGGCTGCATAAGATCACTTTTTATGTACTAGTTATTATTATTATGAGCCTGTAATATCCCACTGCTGGGCAAAGGCCTCTCTCCCCCTCTTCCACTCCATTCGATCCTGAGCGTTCTCCTTCCATTCTTTATCCCATAGACCCAACTCATCACTCCATCTCTTCCTGGGTCGGCCACGCTTTCTCTTTGCATTTACTGGGAGCCAGTCTGTGGTTCTCTTAGCCCAACGATTTGGCAGCATTCGAGCAACGTGACCGGCCCAGTCCCACTTTAATTGGGCAGCCCTCTGAGCTACATCTATAATCTTTGTCCGGGAGCGCAGCTCGGAATTCCGGATCCGGTCTAAAAGCCGAACACCGAGAATGCTGCGCTCCATGTTTCTCTGACAAACTCCGAGTCTGAACCTTTGCGCGTCAGTCAAAGACCAAGTCTGGGCTCCGTAGGTAAGGATGGGGAGAATGCACATGTCCATGAGCTTTCGTTTCAGGGACAACGGAAGTTGTCCCTTCATGAGCTCCTTCATAGACCAAAACTCTTCCAGGCGTTTTCGACGCGTCTATCGACTTCCTTGTCCTGTCGTGCCTGGAAAAAACTGTACTAGCACATAAAATAAAATCTTCGTCTAAATCTCAGACAAATCAGGTAAACAGCCACACACATCTAATGCTAAGTTCCACTGCCACTTATAAAAAAAGTATATTGGCGGTAAGTATTTTGCAATATTTCTGTTTACTTTCCTCACAATCGAAGTGAAAAGCAGAGTATATAACTCGTACATAACCTGCGGCTCGGGTGGATATGTAAGTCTCGGGTAAAATGGTGCGTTTTATGGACTTGTTGTACAATCTATGGCGAATGGCTGTGGATTTTTGTTAAATAAATAAAATACTACTATAACTAGCTGTGAAATGCCAAATTCCTCAGATAAAAAGACAGCTAAACATTATCTGAGGGTTGAACTGTGCATGCATTATAATGTATTACATACATATTACATACATTTATGTATAGCGATGGGCACGCCTCGTGTCATGCAAAAAGTTATGAAGTGCATTTACTGCGTAATTTGTTTCGGCCCTTGGAGCATCGTAATAAAATAACAGACAGTTGCAGTCGGAACCCGTGCCATCACTACGTGCATAAATTGCGCTTTGCGATCAAATCTAGTTACACCCGTAAATATTAATCATCTTATAACCTCCCTGTAATTTCTGTTACAATATTAATTTTGAAACAATCTGCCATTTAATAAACGAATTTCTATTCTCCTATTTCTATTGCAGATGTTTTAAGGCGCCTGGTAACGCTAAAATTAGGACGCGGACAGACGCACGGACGGACGGACGGACGGACGGACAACAAAGTGATCCTATAAGGGTTCCTTTTTTTCCTTCCAAGGATCGGAACCCTAAAAAGTGTGTTTTTTGCAAATTACACAAAAACCACTTTGATGATTTATAAAATGTTAAATACCTAATAAATTTTTAGATATTTTGATTACCAATTTTAACACATAACAACCATACGGTCAGCGTTCCTTGTAGAACTCCTGGAATAACTCGTTTAAGTAAAAAAAAACAACTATTAGATTATTATTTTTTTTTCATTTAGTGTCATTGGCATTATCATGTTTTCAAAAACAAATTTTTTAGCCAAGGGTCAATTTTATAACATATATTTTTTGTGGATTCAGGAAATATCTCAAACTGCTGGAATAACTTTTTAAAGATGGGCATTTTGCTGGAAAATCGTCTTCGTCATCTTTTCCCCCACAGCAAAATGTACAAAAGGCTACAAATATATGAAATCTCTCCGTCCGTTTTTGTGAATCTCTCTATGTTGTTATAACGTAAGCCTAATGACATCCAATTACACGTTCTCCGACGCACAGACACACGCAATCTAATTAACACTCAATAAGCCCTATTGCGTATTGCGAGGAAACTCCCTTTCGGCTGGTCTCAATATTAGATTAACTACCTAAACTAGTCGAGTCGGTAATGGAGTTCGATCCAATTCACGGGATCACTGTTCATCATTTCTCAACGAGATTCTCTAATCACTCAACAGTTTTGAAATCGCACTCGTCCCTGGAAGATAGGAGAAGGACTATCTGATAAACATACGGACCGACTTTGACCTTAATTTCTAACTTCATTTGGGGTCTGAGATACTGTTATCAGGGAGTATTGCCGAGTCCCTCATATTATGGCGAGATTAACGGTAGGAAGGTTCAAAGAATCTCTCTCAGTTTCAATAGAAGGAAATCTGCTATGAAATCGGGAAAACTTACACTCACGACGAGGCATGCGTTAATTCAAAGTTCCTTCTAAATCTGTAAAAACATTGAAAGTAGATACACCATACATTTAATAAATTTAATTGGTAGAAGGGGGAATAGGCTCATTTATTGTCAGTAACAACATAAGAAGTTTTTTTCCTGTACCTATGCCTTATTAATGTTTGAAAAGTCGAAGGGAAGCAAAGGGAGTGGCGCTAAGAAAAGGCGTAAAGAACAAAAAGGACTACTTCCTTAGGGCGCGAAGTAATTTTAGTCGTCGCCCTCTCGGAACTTCTAAACCAAAAGACTCCCATTTCCTTCGGGTCTTCACAGAATGGCTTGATTAAACCATAGAACAGTTCGGCAGATTTGCAGCTCTTATAAATATCTAGTAGATTTAGTAGAATATTGTGAACCTGGCAGGAAGCAATCCAGGATAACCTTTCAAGTGGAGACGATGCAGTATTCTTGTTGTCTAAGCTAGCCAAACACCAGTTGTGGTAATAATCTGTTAATGAATACATCATAAACATACTGCAGGATGGCAAGCGCTCACATTTGTACCCGGTAATAAGAAAGAAAGATTATCTGGCACACTTCATGAAAACTTCAGACGTTCGTCAGTATTATCCTTGATGTCTTTCATCACACCACATTAGTATTATTTCCCCGCCTGAAATATAATAAAGCGGTAGAATTGAAAGGAAACATTATCCCACGTAGTTGTGTGTGTTAGACCTAGCAACATTAAAAAGGAATCAATCATTTTACCGGACAAAGTTAAATAAAGTAACGTAGGTAAATCGAACGCATTTGATCAGATACTTGAACCAAATTCCAGTGAAAGAACCTAGTTTGATGGCAAACGGACAAGAACTGTCAAATATTAGGTGGCAGTTTGCAATGCCTTCTGAATTCCACGGAGAATGTTTAGTAAGTAAATACGAATGAACGTAGTAACAGGATCAATAACAGTGCGCTCCCTCGACGATCCAGATTATTCACTCTCTAAATATCGATGGAGAATTTCACTACGCCAAGCTCTCTGGAGCCTTAGTTTGTTACGCAGTTCTAAAAACAAACCTCTATTCAAAACGATGTTCATATTGGAAATCGTTAGGATTTCTCATGTTAAAGAACGAAGGAAATACTATGGTCTACACCGAGAATTTCAGTGTGTTTATTAGCCATTGCTTTTATTACTCACTAACGCATGTAATGTGAGCATTTGTGAGGGACATCATACTGACTGAAAAAGTTTAATTATAAACTGTTATGCGCTGAGCATATTAAACAGAAATAGCTTTATCGGAAAATTTATACTGGGTCAACGAAAAGTAGCAGGATAGTATTTGACCGGAATGAAAGACAATACTTTTTGTTAACAATGAGACCTATATAATAAAATAGTACCTAATAAATCAATCGAAGAGTGCGCCAGCTTTAATTAAAGATCAATTCTACCGACAAAGACTGAATTCAAGAAATAGCTGCCGATGGCAGACTAGCAATTACGTTCAGTGATCGATATCAGACTGGCTACCATCAGAATCACTTTACCCCTCCAGCAAGCACTTTGCTTTGTATTACCATAAAGATTTTAATTAATGTAAATGGGTCAAGCTTCTAAAGAGGTATCTGTAGTAGAAGATTGTTCTATTGAACATGCAGCAGGTTCATCTTCGAGAGGTCTTTGGATCCAGATAAATGTATTTTTTTTAATTAGTACTATTTAGCTGCCATACAAATTCAGTATTATGTAAATACGCCTTGAGGAGGCTGCGCTCCAAAATGACGAGACTTTTTGTGGTAAGTAAATGTCATATCTCGTGGAGAGTTATGACTTTACCCTCGGACATTACCCGAATTACTAATATCTTATAAAATTCTTATATCGTAGCAAGAAGGTAAAAAATGGTCAGTACAAATAAACGGGTTAAGTGCGAGTAGTACTCGCACACCAATCAAGGGTTCCGATCACACAATTGGAATTGTTGCCCCGTAATTAGATCTCTACCTTAAAAAAGTATGATGTCATCCATGTTAACCAACTAACTTTAGCAGAAAGAAGATACTTATTTACAGTTTTAAGATTTTTCCCTTCACATAAGACCTTGTTTTGTGCCAAATTTCATGATTCTAGGTCAACAGGAGGCCCTATAGGTTTTGAGTCCATTGCGATTACTTTAAAAAGCAATTTTTTTACACCATAAATCGTCGTAGCGTTTGATTGCGTTGACCGAGATGGTTGATTTTTTTCACAGCTCTATTAGGGACCACAGACCTAATGACTGGCCTGATGCATGTTATGGTATCACCAACAGATGACAGGCATACAAACTATACCTAATGGTCCGACGTTATTTTGGTGTGTGAGTGACGTTTACAGGGGGGCGTCACTTCTACAGTGCTACATGGATGTTTTGGCACGTGGGCCAAGGGTCGGAACTAACGCAATCAATCCAATCATTCAATCGATCAATGTTGCAGTGGCACCCCTCTGTCAGTGTCATCTAAGTGCCAAAACATCCATGTAGCACTGTACGCAACCCGTAAAGGGAGTATAGTATAGAGATGGCACATCGTCAGAAAAAAAAGAAAAGAAAGAGATGACATAATACGAATCATTTTTGTGTAAGCGAGAAACAATAACGATCACCTGTCCCTTACCCGCGTATGCGTTTTTGTTATTGGCCACAGCATTGTCAAATGCTTGTTTGCTCTTGTTTTGACAGATGAGTGGCAGAAAATCTCTGATTTTGAACCTTATGCTTATTGAGAACCAACTCTATCTCCATCTCAAAGGTGTACGCATGCACTCCGTCTATTCCTTTCTCTGTCTACGACGCAACCTCATGCAATGATCCTGTCAAAAATCGATAGTTTCTACCTGTCACCGCACGCCAAAATATCGTTGGACAGCTGTAACTACTATTCTAATTGTCTGCGGATATCATCGGTCAACAATGCCTTTTAACTGTATTTAGGGGGGCTAATGAATGGCTAGAGTGCAAACTGCTGTAATGTGAGGCCTGAGTGATGTTGCTGCGGGTTTGCGCCGGGTTTTTCACGTTTTGGTCACTTACAAAGGGTTTCTTTTATTCGTTTTTCGTGTTCGTCCCGGACGAGTTATTAGGGCCATCTATTAATTAACTTTTTTATGTCTCGGTGCGGTTCTGTCCGTTAACTTTTAAGTGATGTGCTGTTGAGTTGAACACGTTTTCATGGCTTCTTTTCTTGTTACTGCCTACGGCCTTGTGATACTTAAGAGTGGGGAATAGAGAGAAATCAATCAATGTATATTTATCACAACAAACAAATAAAAGTTAGTTTAAGTTCATAAACCGATATTAAAATATAACTTTATCGGTACAAGCCATAGGTTTGTTTTCGCTTTATTTACCTATTCGCTATTATAGAGGGTATCTAAAATAGTAAATGTTAGTCACATATAGGGTAGTTTCAGTTAATTAACTCTAAAGCGAGACAACACTTTAGAGTTCAGACGGGTGGTGAGGAGGTGGGTGGATGGTGTTTAGTTCGGGCTTCACCGCACGTCACATTATTCGGCTAAGTGCCGATCTTCGATCCTCAGATAGTGTTTATTTGTCTGTTAACTGAAGCATTTGACATTTCACACGTACATGAAGTGCCACATAAAGTTACCTAACTGTTTATCCACCGGGCCTAAAGAGTGTTGCATAACGGAACAAAATCGCATGGCTCTCTATTGTACGGTCGAAAGTATCAATACCTCCTACTATTTGTGTATCAGAAATAGTAGTAGAGATCGAACAAATTATGTAATGACGGCGTCGATAAATGTGTGATATACAACTACTATTGCATGATTCAGTTAAGGCTTATCATTGGAAGCCCACCGTTTCCTGAAAGACATGTCTCTTGCTCTCATCAGGAGATTAGATAAAATAGAGCTCTCCCTTAGCTTTGGAATCACACTGTATATTGGTCATCTGTTGAAATTGGTCTCAAAATGCTCCAACTTGATTCCGATTGCAAATCCCATCTATTATTTATACTGCGCTGACAAATAAAACATGAGCTACGTAATTAGCCCCAGAATGTTCGGATAGAAAAAAACAGAGAGATTCAGCCATAGATAGATCTACAGATCTCTAAATGTTGGCATCCGAATCTTTGCTGGAGCCCTATATAGTATGGCGCAATATAATTTAATACACATTAAGTATACAACAAATACACAAGCATTACAACCATACAAGCAGTACGAATAAAACATGAATTTGTACCTAGCGTATGAATTTATTATAGGTCTGTGTATTTTATACTACCTACCAACTGAACTTACTAAAGTCGGTATCAGCCTTGGGTACACGGATAATGTTCTTTTGTTGCCAAGTAGGTTATGTAGGAAGCATGAAATGATTCAACCGGGACATTCGATTACTTCTTTATAATTTAAGTTCTACTTTTTTATTCCAAACTGCAATGCAACGCACCGTACACTAGCACTATAATTTTTGCTGCCTCAGGATTATTCAAGATCAAACAGCTCGTTCGCAGAATAATGCGAACCGTGGTAGAAAAAGCAAAAATCATAAATAAAACAATGACTTTTCAGGCAGAAATGGTCAGAATTATATGCAGGAGGCAAAACCTAACATAATAACACTGAATAGTGGAATTTGACTGACCATAACATTCCGACCTAAATGTCGCTGCAACCATAAAATATCGGATTCAAAATTGGTTCCGTCCTTCTTCCATATCCACAATGTTTGAAATAGTTAGAGCGGTGAAATATCGTCAAATGTATGAATCGTGTGTGTAAATAATAACAGGGTCAACTGCAAATTTATGCAGATTGAGTTGGATTCATATCACGGGTTTACTCACTCGCGAGCTTAGAATAGACTCGCAGGTTTTATACATTAATTGTTCGGCACATAGGTGGCATAGGTATGCTCGAAAAAAATTGTACAAAAGCAAGCTTATCTCTATAAGAGATCTCTTCCAGCAACCTATGATGGACAGGATTAATTAACAAAAGATAGACCAACATAAATATACAACGATAAATATTAAATTAATACATAATAACCATACATATGAATCAAATAATACATATCTGTTCGGCAGTTCTATAGAAATTCATTGATAGCAATCGAATATCAAGTTCAAGTTCAAGTTCAAAACTTTTATTGACCATAAAATCATACATATTACTTAGTCAACGTCAATATAATATTAATATTTTTGTATACTACCGCCCGTTCGGAAGTCGTGGGCTTAGGGATGGAGCAAAGAAGGGCAAGAAACCTCCCCCGTACCTCTTTTAAAATATCAGAGCCTTAAAAATACAATGTTATATCCGTTTGCTGCCTGCGTACAGCTATTGAGATCTCAATTTATTCAACGAAACCTAAGTATTAAGTATTAAATCTTGTCTAAAGCACAATTGCCAAATTGTAGATCTCCATTTGTCGACGAAACAAACGTGGCTCACATCTTCATGTTTTTCATGGGACATGTCCGACGATGGGTACACGTATTTTGAACTGGAACGTCACTGTACTCGTATACGAAGCAGAAACTTACTGTTAGAGATAACGTTGGGTTTCTGATTGAGAGCGTAAAATATTACGTGTTTAAGGGTCTGCTTTTGCGGGTATAACTGAAAGTGTAGCCATTGGGTTCGCTTTTGCTAAATGGCAGGTGCACGCTTGGTGGCGCTGGAATTTTGGAAACTAGAGATCCTCTGGACGATTAAAATATTGTTGATCTGATCAACTTATTTTCATCGTGAAATCGTATGTAATGTAAATTTAACTTGTGTCGCTTAAAGAGGCAGAGGTGTATGCTAAAGTATAACTTGCACTTCTTATATCAATCTATTGTATGTCTTAATTGTTCAATTTGTAATTACTTGCACTGACAAAGTTTCTCTTGTGGCGAAATCTTTCACAAAATATCGCAAATTATTCAATAGAGTATTGTAGGTACTGATTTATTTTTCTTGTTCTACTTAATGATTGTCATTTTTAGGGTACCGTACCCGAAGGGTGCCAAACGGGACCCTATTACTGAGACTTCGCTGTCCGTCTGTCCGTCCGTCCGTCCGTCCGTCCTGTCTGTCACCGGGTCCGTCTGCACGAACCGTAATAGCTAGAAAGCTGAAATTTTCACAGAATGTGTATATCTGTTGCCGCACCAACCACAAATACTGAAATACGAGAGTTATTGCAAATTAAAGGGGGCCCCGATACAAGAGACGTGTTTAGATACACTTACGCATTTCAAAATGGAGATCTTGACTGAAACTGTTTATTTATTGTCATAGCAACCATGTCATAGACACATATACTACACATTTAAATATGATAGCATATTTCGCGTCAACCCACATGGTTGTGGTTAGCCGGTGCGGTATGATGTAGACTCTCAATCCGGAGGTCGTCGGTTCAAATCTCGTGAAGGCATAAACTTTTTAAATTTTCTTTTTGTTTATTTTTTTATTGTTTTGAGTGCTTTTGATTTGTTGTACGATGGTACGGTACCCTTCGTGTGCGATACCGACCCGCACTTAACCGATTATTATTATTTTTGTCTAAACTATGTAGGCATTGGTTATTTTGTAAATTGTAAGGAACCTTGTAATCTACTAGCAAATAATAGTTAAGACCACAATTCCTATCTCATCCGAGTGAGCGTCTTTCGGAAATATTATTCACGGAAAATCTGGCACTAAATTATGAAACATTTATTACAGTAGAGAGACATAGTTCTGTCAGTAGCACCTGTTGTTCATGCATATGTATTGAGATAAATCTTCATATTTGTGTCCGACTATGTTATTTGTTTTGCGATTACGAACCGTTCGTTGCTATGCTACGAGAAATTCATAGCATATCTCATAACCGCGTAGCGCTGGCTCGTAACTCGTAGCACTGATGTGCATATTTATCTAAAAGATTTGTAAAGCGTTTCAGAATAATACCGAACGTGTAATCTATTGTATTGTAATGTATTATTCAGTTCTGTAATCAGAGTATGTCCCAAACCCAAATAGATTGAAGGTAAACTGTAAATTGACATTCTTTCACAATTCACATCCTTTTAAAGATCTAAGTCGGATCCCTTTGGTCACTCAGTTATATTTTTTATTATTAAATTAAGGCTTACACAGACCGAGGCGCTGGTCATTAAACTGGGACTTGTGTAGAGCTTTTTCTGCTCTCCGCGTGTAAAAACGCTTTAGCTGAAAAGCACTTGCATTTATTTTCCTTTTCCATTTTTCATCATATTTTTATTTTTGTGTAAAAGCTTTTGTGGAGCATAGCGCGTTTAATTAAAGCTTTCCTTTTTTGTCTGTGTTCGTTAATAGACACGACTGATTGTAAGGAGTTGCTTAAATATCGGAAATTCGCTTTCTTTTGTGACTGAGAATAAATTTAAAGAATACAACTCCACCATTTGATTTAGGGCCAGTATTACAAGAGAGGGATAAACAGTCAGATAACTTTTTTGACACATTTTGGACGTGTGAAATGTCAA
This sequence comes from Argyresthia albistria, assembly GCA_963457715.1. Lineage (NCBI taxonomy): Eukaryota > Metazoa > Arthropoda > Insecta > Lepidoptera > Argyresthiidae > Argyresthia > Argyresthia albistria. The sequence continues at coordinate 6,022,691 of OY735264.1, read as the reverse complement.
TAGACCCAGATAAACGCTAAGCAATGAGAGAACGGCATTAAATTACTAATATATGTAATAAAAACATGGTGTCACGTCTTTCTTTACGTCGACGACTTTTAAGGCGATTCTCCTTCCAAATATCCATCTTTAAAAAGTTATTCCAGCAGAATGAGAAACTTTCTGAATCCAGAAAAAATATATGTTATAAAAACGTCCCTTGGCCTATGAATTAACTGTTGGAAAACATAATGATATCATTGGGAACTTGGCATATGAAAATCGTTAAAAACTAAAAGTATTTATTTTACCTGAAACGAGTTATGAGATCTATGAGTACAAGGAATATTGGTATGATTCTTATGTCTAAAAATTGGTAACCAATATCTTAAACAATACTGTTTGGAATTTTAGAAATAATAATCAGCGGTTTTTGTGTAATTTGTAAAAATTACATTTTTTTCACTTTTCTGTGGGCCGCGTTGCAGTGTGAGCTGTTTGTTTACTTTGTTTTATCATGTTTATATTCTATAACGATACCACGAGCTAGTTTAATGTATCGTTAATTTTGCGTGATAAGGATAGAGGAAAGGCCCATAGCCGTAGTTATTGAGATTGAAGGCGAATAGTGCTACTCAATAAAAGTAACTCGAATAAAAAAAGTCTAATAATAAAAAATGTAAGTACATAATAATACAGATACATGATTGAGACCAACTACCGAATGAAAAGACATCAGCTCAAATACAGCGCCGTATTATCATTTCGCGATCGAGAAGCAGCTACAACATAAACTTATGTGTATGGCTTTGAGTCACTGTTTGTGAAATCGGGCCAAAGATGTCTTGACTGAAATTGTCCTGATTTTACTGACAACCAAGGAACGCCGGCTAATTAACCCTCGGTTTTAAAAGGAAGCGATCTGAAACTTGTCAGAATCTTATTGAAGGCAACGAGTCGGTCCCAACAAAGTTAGATGTTCAGGATCGAGTTAAGACCCATTAACTGTTCGTTCGCGGTTTAATTTTCTCCAGCGAACTCCGGTTCAAACTTTGGCCTCGCGAATCGCGCTCGGAGGTTCAGGCTACCACACGGTTCCTGCTCCCCTTAGAAAATAAGCGGAAGTTCCCTGAACTTTGTCTTTGCCATGAAAGAATGTGGAAATTTCCTTTATAGATTGTTCATTAATTTTGCTTTGCAAATGCTGAGTTTAAATTCAGTTTTTTTTTATGTTCACAATAAAAACTTACTTTGCGAATCGCGAAAGCACAAAAAGGAAACTGGAACTAACAAAAAAGTAGGTAACGGTAGTTAATCCAAACATAGAAACGAAAGATTAATGTGACTCAAAAAGCATTACCTACGTCTCGCCTAAGAAAAGGTATAAAGAAATTTAAAAAAATGTAAAAGGAACATTTCATCGATGATATTCACTAGCAACTCATAAGTATGTACGTTTTGCATAAAGTTGAAACTATCGTTGTGATCTCTTTAAGTACCTTGTAAGTAGCATTGTCGTTAAATGCGTAATGCTTGTGTTCAACATATAAGCACCTTATACGTTCTGCATCAAGTGGAACGAATTGTTTAGTAATCTCGTATACTTTGTTCGTATACGCTTGTGTTTTAACTCTACTATGACATCCTGCATTTTATTTTTTATGATTCTTAAATTATATACCAAGCAACGCTTTGGTTTAAATACCTACCACACATACAATTACATTCCCCTAATGAATAAAGTAGGTAGCACGTTTGCTCCTCTGTGTCGTCGTAATAAGAGTGGCGCACCGAATTCACATTGTTGGTATAACACTGCAAGTTTAAGAATACTGCCGCTACGTCCGTCCACGAGGTAAGGGGGGGATTTCATCGGGAAAGGATAATATTACATATTTTGTAGTTGTACTCGTAATGGGCTCTACTCACGATGCAACGACTTGCAATATGTCGCCGCAAGTATAGATGGGATTCTGCACGGAAACTTTCCGAAACTTTCCGAATCTTAAAACTAAAATTTTATTTCAGAAATATGATAAACTATGCATAAACTATTGCTTTATGTCAATAAAGAACAAAGAAAAAATACAATTTGAATCTTCACTGGGTGGTAAGAAACGGAAGATTCCGGGTTTATTCCGGGAATTTTCCCGGAAAGTTTCCTAGTCGCCCATCTATAGCCGCAACTCATAGAAGGCAGGTTGCCTTGCAACCGCGAGAGAAGGACGGACCAGGAAGATAGACAGAGAGAGAAATACAAGTTGCAGGCGACCGATTGCATCGTGAGTAGAGCTCTTGCAACCGCTAGAGAAGGACAGAACAGGAAAAAAGACAGAGAGAGAAATACAAGTTGCCGCAACAAATCGCGAGACTAGAGATTGCATCGTGAGTAGAGCCCTCCTTATCTGGGTGAAGAAAGAAGATAAAAATCCACAGGTCAGTTAGTTTCTGTTCTGAGGTCGTCATCGCAGTTTCTGACTCCAACAACTCAGGCTCATAATAATCACTAGAATTCCTGTACATAAATGTCTTTGTGACGGCCTGATGTTACGTTGCTCAGAGCTGCGTAATCCAACGCGTTATGTCATGCATATACTTTTTCGTCTCCAGCGTCATTACGTCACTACCTTTCCCCCGCGCGGAACATTGGGGCGACTTTCATGACCTGTTGGTCTATAGCAGTTAATTAACTTGGCATTCAGGCCGTGACTCAAAAGTTTAGGAAACGCGACTTGAAAGCCTTTCAAAGGATTTGTGAAACTTCACAGGAAGACGTCATCTTTAAAATATAAGTCATTAAACAAACATTTCCGTAGCGAGAAAAAGGGGCTTTATGATAGAGTACATCAGTGCCTCCACCATCCCGTATGAGTAAATCATACGTACGTAAATCCGTGACGCTATTTAAGTATCTATATATATTAACATTCTTGTATCTCAGAAGAATCAGTTAATTAATGTAGATAGATACCTACTTGTCTCTAATTATACAGGTAATATTAATTAGCTGACCATATTTTACGCATAGTTGTGATTATTTAAATACTAGCGCAATCATTTACCGAGTCAGAAACAATATTTAGAGTCACGACACAACCCAAAAGTAATCCTGTATATTATGTAATGGTCGCAAATGAAAAAAAATTTGGGTGTCCCATAGTAACTTGAAATCAGCTGATCGGGGTAATGTACTGGAGAACGAAAAATCTTTTTCATTTGCCGACTATATGTTTCTTGGGGAAAGTTGTTCGTATTGATGGGTACTATCGTTCCCCGAAATATGGTCAGCTAATTAAATGTCACCTTGTATCGTATAGAATTCCTTTACTTATATTACTGGGCATAACGGACGCCATTTGATGCTCGTATTGATTTGGCCAAAACTCAGTCACAATCACAACTGATTCGCTTCAGTTCAGGTATTCTCGAGCAATAGTGAGGTGCACAGCAAAGAGGTCAATTAGTGAGACCACGACACGGCGACAGACGGTAGTGACTTGACTATTTGGCCTTTGGAAAGCTAATAACGCCCGTAATAATAAACCACTCTCATAGCTCTGAGAACTATCTCAGGCACGTAAAAATTACAGATTTGATATGATCAAACCCCAGATATTAACACTACGAGGCGAAGCCTTCATTGTGACATAGCTAAGACAACTCTCAGAGCTAATAGGGGTTAATATTGATTTAGTAATAATATTCAGAAATAGAATGATTAGATTAGATATCCTATGGATACTGAACATAGTTGGATGTTACGCATTTGAAATCATAGTAGATGTTTATTGTGAACATAAATTTACTTTTATTATGCCTATTTGTAATGCGAAAAAGTAATATCCCCGAATCGAGCAGTAAATCAATATTATGTAGGTGCATTTCTTGCCAACGCAAATAAAATCTAAATACTTACTTATAAATGTAACACAAATCGTGTTGTTATCATCGTGGGCACAATGAAGCCCCCGATACCCAATGACTGCTATTTTTGGGTCTGCCAGTTAGACCAACAACGACGGTACCAATTGGAAGATCGACAATTATGTGGCAAGGTCGGCTTGGCTGCACATAGTGCACTAATTACATTCTCTAGCTTCCTAGCAACTACGTGCATACAAATATAACTGGCCCACAGCTTGCTTCCATTGCTACGACGCTTCTATTGACGCTCCTAATTGGTACCACGAACTTACCCAATTATTATTGTTACTGTTTCGGTGATTTAGAATTTTGGCTGTAAAATAGAGTAGCGATTTAATTGTCTAAACTTTTGTTTCTCAAAAGTATAAGAATATACTTAATCGCTGAAAAGTTTGTGGGGGGGGGTTACCTGGTATTCATTATGACCCGATTTATTTATTATGTTAAGCTTGAAGTGGATGACTTTATTCTTGTGAGAGACCTCCATAAAGTTTAAAATGCAAAATCCCTCGTTTGTGTGTGGCGGACTGGGGGTGGGGGCATTTGATGGGCACACCACATACTTACACACTACACAACACAACATCGACATACCTACATATGTGAAAATGTACGCCGTAGGATAAGGTCGTCATGACCTCAGTCCTCAACCCAACCGTGAATTTTAAAACGATTCTAAAGTTTAGATAAAAGGTTGCTAACAAAGGTAAGTAGGACAAACAAACTTTAATTTCGGTTCATTATTTAATTCCATTAGGTACGCATTCTGTTCCAACTTTACTGACGGCACCACGGTGAGGGGCTTCCATTAAAAGAGTTAAATGTTTACCATTTAGAACAATACCTCACCCCGTCATTTTCCATTTCGTAATTTCGGAGAACCATAGTATGATTGTACAATGGGGGATTTAAAAAAAAAACAACTTCAGTAGTTCCAAATTCGTCACTAGATATCGTAGGCAACACGTGGCGTGGCTTTTATATAGTTCATCCTTCATTTGATTATAAAAGGGTGTTAAATAGATAGCTGGCAGTCACTTTTCATACCTAAGTGCTTTTCTTTTTGCGAGGAAATGCGTAGTTTTTCTGGAAATCGAAAATGAAAATAAAAAAATGTTGGTGAACGAAACGTAATTTGCTATGAAAATCAGCCTTACAAAACGCCAAAAGTACCATACATCGTGCAAAATTATGACGTATTGTCAATATTATTGTCATTATTGCACGATTTTGGGCGAAAAACACAGATTGCCTCATATGAAAACACGTCGATACAAAGCCATCTATTTTTAGCTGTCAGAAAATCGCCTATTATATGCAACAACATTTTTTGATGAAAACAGTTGACTAAAACAGTAAATAAAACTCGAATTACTAAACTCGTATAAAAACAATAATAATGGCCATAGAATAGTAATTTTATTGTTCTGAGATAATGTAGTAAGTATCTAACAATAATAATATGAACGTCAAAGTCAAAGGTTAGCCATTGTTTACCATTTTGCTACGAGATTAATAAATATGCCGTAATATGTCACAATGTCTTGTACGAAACTTGCAGCCAACTAAAGAAAGTACTTATAGGCAGGTATTTTATGTGTATACCACTACACAGTGCAGTGACAAAGTATTGCCTTTAGAACAACGACGCAACTTGCAAACAACTTTACACTCCTCTGAAATTTCAGCCAACCTCCAGGCAAGAGCCTTCTTTCATCGGCAAGCCGTTTTTGGCTCAAAGTAAACGGGTCCTTTCATGGAAAAACATACGAGACCTTAGGTAAGTAGTTGTCGGAGGAGACGTTTTGGTATGCACACGAAGTGCAGCGCTCAATCAGTGCTCAAAGAACTTGGAACCAGCCGGGACCGTGAAAAGATCAAAGACTTTTCGGTAGGTACCTAATAGTGCAAGTAGGAGGATGCAGTTCTATTCAATTTATTCATAAAAAGTGCTTTAGTTATTATTCTGAGTTCAAATGTATAGAATCCTACTACGAATCATACGAGGCAAGAAGGCACATAATATTATCCTCTGTAGTTTTCATGTTTAACATCTATACATACGTATAACATCTATACATCGTATAACTTTAGGTATTCACAAATACACAATAACGTGACGACAGCGGCGGCGGCGGTAGCCACACAAAAGCCGAAACCCGAGTAATGTGTATTGTGAAGAATCTCGCTAAAAATGTTGACATAATCGTCTCGGAGACGATATTACAGACATTATTACATTTCTGAGATCCGTCGGCACTCATATTGTGAGAACTGAGGGTATTCAAGCAGTATTCACAGTATTGTTGATACGAAGCTTTGTCAGAGCAATGGGGCAGGAAAATGTATAGTAAAAGAGTTGTCGTTCATGAAAATTACAAACCAAGGTCAACGAAGATTGCGGAAGTGAGGGGCAAATATAACTTGGGAATAGGAACAAGTGGGATGGCAATTGTGCGCTCGCACCTAATCTGAATCAACGTAAGCTCCAAAACGAAAAAAAAAAGAAAATAAGCTATTTCAGGGAATTACATTTCAATTTTCATATCGCTACAATTCCCCACATATGACAATTAATAGAAAGATCATATTTACTACTACTGCGGTATAATAGAAAAAAATATTGGAAAAAAGGGTTAACTTTGGATTTATTTTCTATGGAAAATTATCCAAACACGTTTTTCAACATGAAAACCCTAGAATAGTCAAATTACTATTAGTATTTCCCATCAACATTATTTGTTTTCAAACACTATGATTGATTAAAAGAATGTCTTCACCATTGTTTATATTTTCGGGATTTGAAAAGGTTCACCTGCAAGAGGGATAACGCTCTAAATATGGACATTAGAGAATACCCATCGTCTTGTTAGATCGAGGTCTCTCACGTGTCATCCGTCACGTGACTGTCGTGTTACTTGTTGAAACCGAAGAACGGGACGACACAGGCTCCGGCTTATTGGAAATATCTTCATTCATATGGAAACACATTGGACGTAAGAATAAAATTCTTATTCGATGAGACAAAGGATGTCGATCTTTTTAATGTAAAGGTCGATCATCATCGAACTCTGCTTACGAGTCTAATATTTTTGTGCGTAGACTCTCTTTTGCCTTCTTTTCTTTTTTCAATTTATTGTCGTGCCAAAACATTGTGATGAAGCGATGGCCAACCGGGAAATTTGACGTGCGTGAAGTCAAATTAAAGTACAGTAAGTACGTTTGATCTGGCACGTCGGGTCTCGTCTCGCTCTCTCTCCTCCTCTCTCTCTCTCGCCAAGTCAAACGCCGAGTATCACTCATCGCACTCGAGTCCCGTCCCCGACACGTGCCAAATCAAGCGCCGGGTTCTGTAAGTAAGTGGACATGTATTTACGTCCAAAATGTTCTTTATTTTAAACATAAATTAATCCACAACAATCTGGTTCCAGCACGTCCCAGAACGTATTTCAGTTCAAAATAGCGCAGCAAAGTACTAAAAAGTGGCTGCAACAACCAGAGCCCATTCATTTTCTCTTTTATTATTAAAGGGGATGCTAATGCTTTTAACTACGGCTAATTTATGCGGAATTTGCTGGGCAAGATCACAGCTGAGTACATTTCACACCAATTCGGCCAAATCCCGACTGCTAAATGTACTGTACATGTGCAATGTCCTGGAAAATTTGGTTATTGGTGGTCCTTATCCCCCACAACTTGGTTACAATACACACAAATGTCTGTGTACATGGATTAGTGCGGTGCGCTACGCCATAACGGTGCGCTCTATTGAATGTGACCACTGCACAGATTATGTGACGTGCGTGTTGCAGTTCTGTTAGTTGTTCTGTTACAGCTGAAGAAATTATAGAGTTGATTGGAAAATGGTAAATCTGACTTCGACGTCTTAGTTATGTCCTTCAATAGGAGCAAGCATCAAAGGAAAGCTTGGAAAGGTAATATCTAAAAACTAACAATGCTTATGTTTTGCAAACAATATTTAATTTACACGTTCTTCCAAACATATTTACATTTTATTACACATTATTTTAATGCTGCAATCTCCCTTGAGCTTTAAAGAAAAAGCCAATCAATTTCTTCGTTCCAAAAATTAAGTGAGTATTTAATTAATATTACAAATTATCATAAATCTTCCTTACATGTCATAAGCAAGGCTTAGATACCGAGCCAACTAATTAAGATGCTGTCGATAGCTGAAATATGAACATCTAATTTGTATTCTAACAAATTAATTTGGAGAAATTTGCTCTCTACTTTATTAATTAATTACTTAAAACGGTCTGTAAATTAATTGTGTGGCCCAGTTTCTTAGCCTCAATTAAGTTTAGCAATTGTTTTTTTATATAAAAAAGTAATTGTGAGAATGTCATTGATATGAAGTCAACAAAATATGATATTCATGTGCAGTATACCATATAAGTCCATTATATCATTAGTGTTTTTTTTACGTTAGATAGTAGCAAGTATGTTATTGCAAAATATTTATCATACACCCTATCTCACAGACGGTATATCTGGCGTCATCATATGGCAAATAGTGTTGCAAATATATAGCATAGCATATTTGAGATAGCTATGGCATATAATATTCTATTGGAGAGCGCTCGGGTCACCGGCTTTCTTTGAGCAATAACAAGTTCGTACAATTTCAAGAATCCATTGCCCGAACATCGCTCCTTATACCACCTATCTTCTGAAAATGTATTAGTATTTGCGTCGATGTGAGTCTGAAATAGACTACAGAGGAAATATTCAAGTAATGCGTTCCTATGCCAGAACTCGCAACTTTGGCAATATCTGATAGATATATATTGAGTAACTTGGGAGTTGCTCAAATAGGGTAGATAAAAAACTTCAGTTGTTCCAAATTCGTTCGTAGTACATATCTATAATGCTCTTAGTCGCCACGTCAAGAAAGTTCAAATGACCATCAATCTTCAGCAAAAAACGCCAGACCCTAATTATCACGGGTTAAAAAATGAAACCGTGATACAATGCAATTATATTCACGTCGGAAACAAGATTACGATGTAATCAATCAGTGGCTAGAGCCGACGAGATAAAGCAATTAATCAAGTGTTTTCTTACTCGCAGACATGTGTACTATCAGCAAAAACACTTCGCTTACTTTTACTTATCTAAGTATGAAGCTGGCAGAGGACCCGTGACCGAGTTTTTGGACTGCTTGTCAAAATATACGAGTATACTTGTCAGAAACTGTCAAAATGCATCGCTTTGTTAAGCCATTTTGCTCCTCTTTTCCACATATCCCCCTAGTAAGGATATACCCTTGGCCAATGTCAAAATAGTTGCCTCTGCCGCCCCATCTGAGAAAAGATAGGTGAAGGAGACATTTGACAGGTATAAAAATAGTGACAGCCGTCGAAATCATGACACCTGTCAAAAGTGGTGACGCTGTCATAAAAATCTTGATAGTGCAGATAAAGATGCAACTTTTCAATGTGATGATTGAAATGAACAGAATTGTTAAAACAGTGAAGATAATTAGTGGGAAAGTATCCTGTAGCGGAAGAAAAGTTGAAAAAAACTTCTTCCCTACCAGTGGGGATAGACCATTAAGGATATGTGGAATATTTTGTAGTATTTTGTATATTTTGTTTTGTGTAGTCTAACTGCTTAAATGTGTTAAAAAATAATGAAATATTGTTTTATTAAGACATTTATTCGAATGACGATGACGTTCTGAGTGCTGCCAGCATGGTATCATAAAGTTAGTTCCACTTCATCCGCTCCCTAGCATTTCTTGCCAGTCTGTACGTCCTCCTGGAAAACTCTATGACACTATGACGAGCGATGTCATCAACTGAACAACTAAGTTGGTGGCACTCACTGCATGTATTGTATCGTCATGTCGCCTCTACCGCACCTAGCTCCATTAACTCAGGAATCTACTCAGCCAAGCAGTATGTGTGTATTGTAGATGGTGCAGCAACTGGCATCCAGCATCTCCCTCTCTCTTTAATTAGCTCAGATCTCTCAAGAAGTTTATCTCGCAAGTTGTCGGGGAGTGGCTGTTGAGATGAGAAACTCGCAGCTACCTCGAGTGTAGACGCTGATGGGTATTGTGCATTTAATGGCGGAGTAGGAAGCGTAATATCACTGTGATATGTATTCAGGATGGAGTGAGCAGAATGTAGGTCGAATGCAAAAACTGCTGCTCAATTACGGTGCCACTTAATTGACAGTAGACAATGTTATTTCTCGAGTGAGATTGACACTCTGAATTTTAGTTTCCGGAAAATTTAAGTTGTCTGAAATGCTCCAATAAAACTTAATTGCTTTTTCTGCAACCGAGTGTGAAGCCAATATTCATTAATGCTAGAAAAAGTCGACAGTTTTTTTGCGTAGCGATTCGTAACTATTTATTACCACAGAGCTAATGGCCATTCCATTTCTAATTCCAATTATATTCACACTATGGCCCTAATAGTACTTACTTATGTATTTATAAAGCAATTTTCAGGATATATCAATATTCTTCCACGTCACAAACCCCCCCCCCCCCCCTGATGTATTCATGAATGAATGTGTTATCAGCACGTATATTATACTCCTGGCAGTATCATTGATTTATTATGACAACAATAATTCAATTCAACAGATGATATGGAAAGAAGGAATAATTGCATGTGAATGAGTTAATAAAATGCATTAATGTTGTATCTTCACATATCATGCTATTTGACAGCATAATGTAAATATTTATTGTTAGTCATGCGCACGTACATGTACCTACATTAGTCCAGTCAAGATCTACATCCGTGCTTGTAAAAGGTTAGGTCGTTCTGAATTTTTTATATGTTGCAAGGGCCATAACCAGCATTAAAATACCAGATTTGCAATTCTAAAGTGCTGTGCGAGCAGCGGTGTACCTAAAGTGCTGTGCGAGCAGCGGTGTACCTAAAGTGCTGTGCGAGCAGCGGTGTACCTAAAGTGCTGTGCGAGCAGCGGTGTACCTAAAGTGCTGTGCGAGCAGCGGTGTACCTAAAGTGCTGTGCGAGCAGCGGTGTACCTAAAGTACTGTGCGAGCAGCGGTGTACCTAAAGTGCTGTGCGAGCAGCGGTGTACCTAAAGTGCTGTGCGAGCAGCGGTGTACCTAAAGTGCTGTGCGAGCAGCGGTGTAACCAAAAAACCATGAAATTTTCGGACATTTTTGGACTATAGCTGTATAGAGCCCGCCATGGTTCCAAATTGTAGCAGTAAAGTGACTATAGCAGTCAGCCCCTTCTTTCACTGAGATATTGAGCAAAAACTGAAAAATTATGCTGGTGTAGGCCCTAACAACATATAAAAAATTCAGAACGACCTGAAATAAGCACGACCCCCTTCTCATGTTTAAATTGACTGTAATATACTACATAATCTTTTGTCACAAGCAACTGTGTAGCACGTACGTAACAGTGCTTTGACTAATTTTTAGGACAGGAATCATGTTTTTTTGTTGCACGAAACAGAAAATATGCAAGGAATCTTTATTTCAAAGATTCCATATGTATATCACGCAAAATGGGCACACTCCGCCACCCGGTAAGGCAATAGGAGTGACGCTATGTTGTTAACATCATAAATATTGCAATACAGTTTTTTCCTTGAAATCCCAAAGGACATAGGGAAGTTTCTGACCCAAACACATTGTTTGCGGACACTAATGAAACCTGTGGTAGCTATAAGATATATTCGCTTCCCTGGGCCAATAGCGAACAATAGATGTGCGAGCGAGAGGGTTAACCCTTAACAATTAACAATTAACGTCCTTTAAAATTTTGCAATTTTTTTTTGTATCACATGGGAATGTTAAATAAATTACGTTTAGGTATGTGATATAAGGTTTTTGCGTTTTCAAAATACATTCAAAGTATAGAGTGCCTGTGATAAGGAATTGTATGTAGATTAATGTTTGGCCTCAAGTATTTAGGCCAAACCCGACTTTCGAAAGCTGAACTAGTATCCTGACAAGTTACATGAACCGGTTGGGCCAATATATCCCAAGATTCCTATTACCATCATTAATGCGCTTTAGTCCATAACACGTAAATGTCTCAGGCTGTGAAATAAGCCATAATTCATATCTGTCCGCCGTGGGTATTTTTCTATAGTAATGTTCCCAATGTCCTTTACCAGCAAGTTTTACATAGATATCGTCATGAATCACTGAGCAGCTTCAATTTTATGGCCGACATCTGCAAGATCATAAATTCTTGTGACACACATTCACTGAATACGTATGAGAAAATTCAACAGCAGTGTCAATGAGAGGTTTGATATCTATCTAATCCTGAGTTGCACGTGAAATTTTAGCATAATCCTGAGCATAATTTTAGCAAATAAATGATAATCCTATAAGATTCTCGCCCTTATATCAGTAAGATGACAACCTTAACTTTCAAAATCGTATGCCTACTTTAAGCCAGTTATTTAATACTTTACTTGACAGGGGACAAAGAATAAGAATGAAAATAAAGTAAACAAGAAAAGCACAAATTGTACAAAGAGACATTATGCGGTTAGCAACCTTTTCCTCAACTTGAGGTACATTGGCAACTACGGCAAACGACGGTAATTCTGAGTTACCGACACATTACCGTTAGCATAATCAGGAGGGAACAGCTGCAGCTCTTCCCTGCGTGTTGGAACATTTGTGGGTAAAATACGCAATCAGATGAGGATTTAAAAGGTTGCCGCTTAAAATCGAATTGTGTTTATTTTTTTGTTATGTTATTATAAAAAAAAACGGAGATTGAAAGATTCATCAAGTGCGATAATTCAAAGAGCATGTAGGAAATAAGAGAACCTATTCATATGGGTTATATATATGTAACTAGAGTATACTTATAACTTATAACTTGTAACTTTATTTCCCAAACTAACAACCAAAAATTCAACCCGAAAACACACTAACAACACCAGCAGAGCTCATAATGCCCCTGTCCTTCAATCGAGGAGGTGTAATGGCGAACAGCACTCTGCTCTATGTTGTAATGACCCACTGTGCACTAAATGAAAACGAGTGGCTTATCTAGGGCCCCAGACCCGTGGGACCTCACGATGTGACCCTAAAAGCATAAGCGCAGAGATTGCGCTGGCTATATAAATACGGAGTGGCACTTCCGCCGTAAACTGGTAGCTGTAACGAAAGCTGGGTATGCTTAGTGTCCTAAGCATACATACTGTATAACACTTGAGAGCTACTGAAATGAATAAAGACCTCGGTGCTAAAGGAATAGAAACTTATAAAAGTTACAATGCGAGACCGACAATAGAAGTTTAATGCCTTTTATTAACCAAAATAAATAGACTAGAACAATGAACCCCAACAATATCATAGATATTGAGCGAGAGCCAAACACTGTGTGTTCAAAAACTTACTTCCAAAGCCACAGTGGTATTTGCAAGAAAGGGGTTCAACCCGAACGTACAAGTTTGATTTACGGAGCACCCTGTGAACTCACTATCCGCCTGGCACCGCTGTCTACCAACCATGAATACTACAATTGCTTTTTGATAGGAGTCTTGTTTGAGTTTATTCAGTACCTATCCAGTATCAATCTAAGTTTCCTGTGGGAACTACGCTTTTAGGGTTCTGTAGGGACTCTAGAGATATGTAGATCAACGCAATAAAAAATATGGAATTGTTTTTAATTTCAAAAAACTGGTAAAGGTTCCACAGTTCAGGGTCCTACAGGTTTGCAAGCGACGACAGGTTGCCTAATGAGATTATTAAAAGCCGAGTTCGTGTGGCACTAAGCCAACATACTACTAGTCCACAGGGAGGAGTTAAAATGTAACTTTGATCTGAATAAGCGTTTTATACTCTCCATGTCCGCCTAATGAGATGTGATTAATATTTTTGTACTTTCGTACATAGACGTTTGTTTTTTTATATGAAAAAATGGACCTTCAGGTTGGTCCTATTATTTGAAAATCAGGAATTGGTCCGTCATTTAGGTTTCTAAATAGACAATACTGTCATCCAGGTATCCAAAATTACATACTCGTATTTTTGCCTTTTTGTGACTATTTGTGGTGTAGATGGATTCTGGCTGTAAGAACCGATTTCGTTTATTTTGTGTAATATTGTGAATTTTTAGACGTCATTCGCATTCCACGCGGACATGACTATTCCTTGTTAAAGGGGGTTCGTTATGGCCCTTTTGAAATAAAGTTATACTTGTAATATTAAGCAGCCTTTTAATTTGCAGATTTATTAATTAATACAAAACAGATGTGTTGTGACGCGAGCCAACGCTAGGCGAGTGAAGATGAGGGGTTGAGGGGAAGCGGGGCAATACGGGCAGTGGTCGTACTTGAGTTCACCTTGAGCCTACTGCTTCTAATGCTGGCGTAGACAATCCTGGCGGCCCTTGAAAGTCCTGGCTTGATCCTTGGCTTTCAAGATCTTCAGACGTCAGTAAAGGGCACACTCTGTTGACTGCTCGTCGTATGATTCCGCGTGCGGTGAGGAAGTCAGCAACTCTGGTAATGCCATCTTTTCCGGGGTATAACTGATGGACCCGGCCTAGACGCCAGTGTAACGGTGCGACATTCTCTTCTTTGAAGACGACAAGATCACCAGTCTTCAGATCTCGTTGACGAAGGCGCCATTTGGTGCGCTGTTGAAGCTCCGCCAAATACTCGAGTCTCCATCGCTGCCAAAAGTGTTGCCGTAACTGTTCAATTCTCTGATATCTGTTAGGACTTTTGAGAGTTACTGGAGGTGATGGTAGTGAGGTCAGGGGCCTGCCTATGAGAAAGTGCCCTGGAGTCAAGGGGAGGAAATCGTTGGGGTCGGAGGATAAAGGAGTTAAGGGTCTGGAGTTAAGGATCGCTTCAATTTGTGTTGCTAATGTACTCAACTCTTCAAATGTCAGACTTGCGTTACCCATGATGCGTTTTAAATGGAATTTGGCTGATTTGACGCCAGCTTCCCAAACTCCACCAAACGTGGGTGAATAAGGAGGATTGAAGACAAATTGTATGCCTTCGTTGTTGGAGAACTCATATAGGCTATTGAGGCTAGACTTTAAGACCCTACCTAATTCATTATTAGCGCCAATATAGTTTGACCCATTGTCGCAGTGAATGGTATGAGGTTTACCTCTCCTTCCTATTAGTCTTTTAAGGCTTAATATAAAGGCATTTGATGTGAGGTCGCTTACAATTTCAAGATGTAAGGCCTTTGTGCTAAAGCAGATAAACAAGCATAAGTAACATTTCGTTATCTTGTTGCCACGCCCCTTTTTGCTAGATATGTATATAGGACCTGCAAAATCTGTGCCGCATACTTGAAACGGGTAATTCTGATTTACGCGGTCAGCAGGGAGATTGCCCATCAACGGCTCCACAGTTCTTCCACGCAAGCGAGTGCACAGTATGCACTTTCTGACTATGCTACGAGCTAAAATCCTGCCACCAATAGGCCAGAACTGTTCACGAAACGAACTGAGAAGCAGCTGAGGGCCAGCGTGAAAGAGGCGTAAGTGTTCGCTTTCCATTAACATCTTTGTAAAGTGATGTTTACCATTTAATAAAGCTGGATGCTTTTTATTGAAGTCGCAATCGGAATTATCAAGGCGACCACCTACCCTCAATACGCCGGTATCATCAACGAAAGGCGCAAGCTGTAACAAGTTTGATTTTAAGGTAAGACTGTTTCCTAGTTTTAAGATATTAATTTCTGAAGGAAATGATTGTTGCTGAGCAATTTTGATTAAAAGTGTAAGTGAATTATTTATTTCATGTATTTGTAAATAATCTTTCTTTTTATTTTCAGGTTTTCTACAGTTATGTGTAAATCTCAGTACGTAGGCAAATATTCTTTTAAGTTTTTGTGCGTCTGAGTATTTACTGAAATCAAGAAAAGGTTCGTCTGATGTACAGGTAAGTGACTTCAACTCAGGTAACTCATTTTCTAATGTCTGGTTAAAAGTCTGTGGCCAGCATGATTCGTCCTTATTAAGGAAGGACGGTCCCTGCCACCACAAACTTGAAGATGCAAGTTGGCTTGGTTCCACACCTCTGGAAGCGAGATCGGCTGGGTTTAATGATGTGGGTACATGTCTCCACATGTCTCGGTCAGTGAGCTCATGAATTTCGTTTATTCTATTGCACACAAAAGCTTTCAGGACCTTCGGTTGTGTCTTTATCCACCCAAGCACTATCGAGGAGTCCGTCCAGTAAACTTTTGTGTGAATGTCACACCGTAGCGAAGCGACAACCCTCGCTGCCAGACGAGCGCCCAGCAAAGCACCACATAACTCAAGGCGTGGTATTGTGTTTTGTTTCAGCGGGGCTACTCGTGCCTTCGAACAAAGAAGATTAACTTGTACATTATGAGCCGAATCAGTTGTACGTAGATATATAGATGCACCATATGCATCCTGTGATGCATCGACAAAGCAATGAAGATCTATTTTAATGCAATTGGCACTAAGTGCATATCTGGGCACAGAAAGAGTTTCTAAAGACAACATGTTTGTTGTAAACTTTTTCCATGTCCTTTTAATGTTATCCGGGACAGCATCATCCCATCCCAGCTTCAAGACAGATAGACTCTGTAATAGTATTTTAAGTTTTATAGTACAAGGACTAATTAGGCCTAACGGGTCAAACACCTTCAAAGTATTCGATAATATGTATCTCTTGCTTACGTTTTGTGATTTATTATCGATATTATGTACTGAGAATTGCAATGTGTCAGTTTTAGGTGACCAACGCAGGCCCAAGACACTTGTCTCTTTATTTAGGTCAAGCGAATTTGCCTCACATGACTCATTATTAGGAAAAATCTGAGGACAATTTGTTCTAAATTTATGTAGTGGTAAACAAGCCGACGACAAAATATCCACAACCGATTGATAAATGTAGGCTAAGCCTGTCTCACTGTCACTCCCTGTCAGCACATCATCAAAATAAAAATCATGTTTGATGACGTCGGCAATGGTCGAATCCTTGCATTCATTTGCTAATTGTAACAAACAACGCGTACTCAGGAACGGAGCCGACGCCGTGCCATAGGTAACGGTATTTAGTTGTAATATATCGAGTGACTCATTCTCGTCGGCCCGCCAGATTATGAGTTGCAAGTTACGTTGTGTCGGTTCTATCATGATTTGTCGGTACATTTTTTGTATGTCGCCGGTTAACACATACTTATGCTGTCGAAATCTCAGAAGGATTCTAAGTAATTCATCTTGAACTACCGGGCCTATTCTCTGAATATCGTTCAATGACCTGCCGGAGCTAGTTTTCGCAGAGCAATCAAATACTACGCGAATTTTTGAAGATTCGCTGTTTGGCCTAAAGACAGCTAAGTGGGGCATGTAATAGCCGAAATCAGGTTTGTCTATTTTACTTAGGTGCCCTAAATCTTCATATTCCTTAATGAATTCGCAATATTGTTTTTTAGCCACCGGGTCTTTACTCAGTTTTCGTTCCAGACAAAAGAAGCGACGCATTGCCATACGATATGAATCGCCGAGTGATGATTCGGGCGATTCCCGCATGGGCATCATGACCTGGAACCTACCATCAGGTAAGCGTGTCGTGTTTTCAAGATAATGTGATTCGCAAATTTCATGTTCCTGTGTTACGGGAATTTTATCTGAACCTAATTCTTCTATTTCCCAAAATCTATTCAAGGATTTATTTATTTCCATAGTGAAATTACAGTTTATATGTTTACTTTCTTTCAGGCCAGGGCATAATAAAGGTCCTGCTATAATCCAACCGAGTTTAGAACTCTGCAACGTAGGCATATTAGGACCTAGCTTTATTTGTCGCGAGTTAATTATATCAAAGAATACCTCAGCGCCCAGGAGGAGGTCCACTTCGGAAGAGTGATGAAAACTCGGGTCAGCTAACTGAATATTCGGCGGCAAGTTCAATTCTGAAGCATTGATCTCGGCGTTAGGTAAGTTTCCAGTGATTTGAGGTATGACCAAACATTTTAGCTGCATATTAAAGGAGCCTGTTAAGGAATGCAAGGTCATTTCACAGGATTCTGAAACATGGAAAGGTGCATTGTTTATACCTGATATTGTCATTATGTCAGATGTTTTTGTGTTTAACCCTAGTTTCTTTTTCAGGTGCTCAGTCATGAATGACGATTGGCTGCCAGAGTCCAACAAAGCCCGCGCCACATAAACCTCAGGAGATTGTGGCGTTTTAATTTGAACTAAAGCCGTGCCTAGAAGTACTTGTTTACTAGTCGCGGCGGCGGCGGCGGCGGGCAGTGAGACTGGCAATGTATGTATAGGTGTATGGCTATCATTTTCACTACTCGAGATAGATTCATTTAGGAGTGAGCGCGCACAAAGCATTGTATTATGTTTTTGTCGGCAGATTCTACAACAACCAAGGCGGCACTGTGGTGCTTCATGGCCTCGTCTCAAGCAGTTGCTGCAGAGATTTAACTTCAAGACCTCAGACATTTTATCTTTGGCGTTCATGTTTTTGAATTTTATGCAATCAATTATCCTATGTACTTGCTGACAGGATGGACATGATAATGGTACCTTCCTATCGTCATGAGACACAACAAACGACTTGGTTACTTTATGCTCAGTTTTATGAATGTTATGATGAGATGGTTTGTTGTCTGGTTTGTCGAATCTATTCATGAATGACGTTTCAAGTATGTCGGCGCGATTACGCAAGAATGTTGTAAATTCACTCAATGACGGTAAATCGGAGAGATTATTTTTATGTTCTTCCCATTTACGGCTAGTGAATGTGTCAAGTTTTGAGGACACCATGTATATAATGATGGTATCCCACTGATCGGTGGGCTGGCCTAATGATTCAAGGGCTCTTAGATTTTTAAGAATGTGATCGATGAGATAACGAAGTGCCTTATGCGATTCACGAGTTAATGATTCGATACCAAACAATGCTTTCAAGTGATTGTTAATTAGTATCTTTTTGTTGTTAAAGCGCTCGCACAGCAAATTCCAGGCTAAATCATAGTTAGGAGAGGTAAATTCAATTGATTTAATGACAGTTATTGCACCTCCCTCCAGTGACGATCTCAAATAATGAAATTTATTTATGTTTGGTATGGAATCGTTCGAATGTATTAAAGACTCGAAGGTATCACGGAATTCCAACCATTTCAAGTAGTTACCGTCAAAGGATGGTAGATTTATTGTAGGTAACTTAATCGCACTGTGCTGATGACATGACCCGTGCATGGAAGTACAAGTGGACTTATTTAAAGGGTCCTCTTTTTGTTCGCCTGCCATGTACGTTTCAACAATATCCCTAGCGGCCGGTAGAAGTGAATACAATTGGGAATCGACTGCATCTCGTTCTCCTACTTGTTCATCTAAATTCGAGGTGGTGAGCTGCTCGATCTCAGTTTGTATTGACTCGAAATCCACCCAATGAGCTTCGATTTTCTTAATTCGGAGCTCTAATTCCCTAATTTGTATCTTAGTTAACTCCTCCGGCTTTTTCTTTTGTAACAGTGCTACATGATCTCTAAATTTAGTTATAAGGCCTTTAATTGTACCTCTCTTTCGAATTAAATTCTTAAGGGTTCTTTTGCTCCCTGTTGTCTCGTTAGGAGTATCTGATGAGTCTGACATTTTTATGGTCGAGTATCACTAACAACACAAAATCAAGAGGGAAATAATGATATTCAAACGGTATAAGGATAAGAAGGAATGGACACTTCCCTGTTCACGGCTTTGCGGCTTCAAATATCCTGGTCGTTGATGCTGGAATGTGCCACGTCCGGCGCGCGTTCACGTTCACGAGTCCAAAGTTCAAACAGTATCTTGACGATGTTTGCACAGTCCTGTCACGGTCGCCAATTTGTTAAAGGGGGTTCGTTATGGCCCTTTTGAAATAAAGTTATACTTGTAATATTAAGCAGCCTTTTAATTTGCAGATTTATTAATTAATACAAAACAGATGTGTTGTGACGCGAGCCAACGCTAGGCGAGTGAAGATGAGGGGTTGAGGGGAAGCGGGGCAATACGGGCAGTGGTCGTACTTGAGTTCACCTTGAGCCTACTGCTTCTAATGCTGGCGTAGACATTCCTCGGTTTCTGAGACGCTGTTCAAAGGTTAAGATTGACTAACAAAGTGATTAACTGTTTTCTGCCAATTACGTGCCGCCATCAGCCAATCGTGTGCCGCCATTTTGAATTAACCACCGAGTTAATCGTGACCTGTGATCAGCGTCTCAGAAACTGGGGGTAAGTAAACGATCATGAAATCTTTTTTTTAGTTTTTAACTTGGTGAATTATGATAAATATATAAGTGGATAACTCTCTACTACATACTTTAAACCATAAATATTCAATGAATATTTCACTGATATTGACGCAGTAGCAGTATTATTTATAATATCAGGCCTAGCCTATCATTGTTTTCTCTGTAATAAATTCCATAAATTAAACAGATGCTTGAATGATAAAGCTTCTGAATACGTATACTACTCATACGCACAACTATTAAATTGCAAATTGTCAACCTCAATAAATTGCTCCTATCATCTCTAGCATCGAAGCAAACATAATTATAAATGGTTATGCATGAGTGTGTGCCATAAACTTAACTGTTCAATAGTTTAATATCTTTGATAGTAATTAATTAGTTTGAGTTAGTGATTACTCTTGGTATAATAATACTTGATCTGAAGGTACCAATCGGTGAATTTATCCTGCATTATCAGTGTTATGGTAAAGAAAACATCTTGATTAAACCCGCATAACTGAGAACCTTCAGTAAGTCTTTCAGTTCTGTGACTACTGTTACCTTGACCCACGAGATTTGAGCTACTATAACATGAGTTGAATTTTTTATTTAAGCGCCTTGATGAACCAGTGGCACTGAGCTACGAGAAGTACGCAAACGGTGCTACGCGATTTGAACTACGCACTTGGTGCTACGAGATTTGAACTAAACACATGGTGCTACGAGATTTGAACTAAACTCATGGTGCTACGCGATTTGAACTACGCACATGGTGCTACGAGGTTTGAACTACGCATATGGTGCTACGAAAATTGAGCTACGCACATAGTGCTACGAGATTTGAGCTACGCACAAGGTGCTACGAGATTTGAACTACGCACATGGTGCTACGAGATTTGAGCTACGCACATGGTGCTACGAGATTTGAGCTACGCACATAGTGCTACGAGATTTGAGCTACGCACATGGTGCTACGAGATTTGATCTACGCACATGGTGCTACGAGATTTGAGCTACGCACATGGTGCTACGAGATTTGAACTTCGCACATGGTGCTACGAGATTTGAGCTGCGCACATGGTGCTACGAGATTTGAACTACACACATGGTGCCACGAGTTTTCAGCTACGCGCTTTAAGCTACGAGCTTCGAGCTACGCGAATTGATTTACGAGCTTTGAGCTACGAACTTTCAACTACGCACTTGAAGCTACGATTTTTGAGCTAAATAGCTATAAGTTAAGCTACTTTATTTTATTTTATTTAACAATTTTAGAAGAGGGAACAGCTCACTGCTCAACTTGATACAAATCACTATAATAACTAAGAAGCTAATAACTACCTCCCACAATTCTTTTACCAATTATATTTCATAATTTCGTAATTTCTTTATTGTACTCACATGATAACAAACAGATATCTTATAGAAAAATCGTGTACAAAAGCGAGCTTATCTCTAATAAGAGATTTCTTCCAGCAAACCATGTCTTCTTCCAACAATTATTCTTATTTCTTTTAAACTTGTTGAACTCCAAGTTATCATCTCAGTGCAAGTAAGCAGTGAGCTGGGATTTAGGGATCAATCTGAAACATATTTAGAATACGGAAGTACCCAATTCGCTAGTGTTATTTCTGAAGTTATAAAGCTCTGTCCATACAGCCTATTATGGGTTGGTATTGGCCCATTGTGTTTGTTCGGGAGCGACGCATATTCACTTATATGGGTCGTATTCTGGAACTCCCATTGTGTCGGGCGATTAACTCTCGGGACATGAATAAGTTTGTTTTGGGGGATGGCAAGTTCGTTCAGTTTACCACAAATCAAAGTGAAACAAGTATGACTAAATATATTCAAAAATCGATTAAAGAAGCACTATCTTTCCTTATTGTTGTTTTTCCTCATTCGAAGTGCGTTCTCATACGGTTTGTGCGTCCACCATCCACTAGTACTCCGAAGCTATGGAGAAAAGGATTCCATTGTATTATTACCATGCTATAACAAAGTTATCGAGTTAATACTCCATGATTAACTTCAAATAAAAAATAAATATTACAAAATGTCTGTATAAGTCTAAAGGCCTCTACAAACTGCGGCCGGTGGGTGCAGTTTGTAGAGGACTTTAGATAGTTCAAATCTTTTCCAGTAAGTATGATCATGAGTATAAAGTTTTTTCGTATAGAATTATGAATGAAGAAAACGAAGTATTTTTTTTTATTTCAGTCGCAATCCCCTCTGTACAGACATGTTGTGACGTTGTTGTCTCCTGTCGTGCGTGTATTACCCGGGTCTCGACTGTTCGAGGATTTATTTACACTAACGGTAGCAACAAGAACGGTGCGGCATGGGAACATTCGCTCGAGCGCGTCCCGGACAAGTTTCAGTACATAAATTATTGTGGAACAAGGAACAAGCCGCTCTCTATTTATGCTCCGCTCCCGATGGAGAACGGAAATGTTTAGATTTCACTTAGCTCAATGAAAGAACATGAAAACGTGCGGTTCTTGTTGTGGACTTTTTTCCTTTTCTTAAATAAATAATTTAGTAAATACAGGTTTTATTGTAAGTGCCCGTTTTATTTAGATACCCTGTTGCTGGAAATACAAATTCTATTATAAGAATCTTCCTAGTAGCTATAGTACTGAATATTCGGCTAAACTTGGGCACAGTTGTGCCTCTGCCAACCCGTGTGGGAAAAGGCGTGACGCGATGTGTGTATTGTATATGTGTATGTTTATATGAAATATTTTAGTGAATTGTAATCCTAGGATAGATAGAATTGTAACTCTGCTATATCCCTGTATCGACATTGTTATTTCCTGACTACTAAAAAACAAAACAATAATACAAGAAAAAGAAAATTAAAAAAGATTATGCCCTCACGGTGATTTGAACTCACGACCAACGGATTGAGGGCCTACAACATACCGGCTGAGCTACCACAACGATGTGGGTTGACACGAAATATACAATTCACAATTTTTTATTGCACACAATAATTTAAACAGTCACATTAAAAGAAAACACATGTACAAAGGTGAGCTTATCTCTAAAAAGAGATTTCTTCCAGAAAACCAGGCGTGAAAGGAATAATTATGTAATGAAATATTGAAATGCGTGGGTGTATCAAAACAAGTCTCTTGTATGGGGACCCCCTTTAATTTGTAACATCTCTCGTATTTCAGTATTTGTTGTTATTGCGGCAACAGATATACACATTCTGTGAAAATTTCAACTTTCTTGCTATTACGGATCGTGCTCTAGGACCCGCTGACGGACGTACGGAGACGGCCGGACAGACGGACAGCGGGGCCTTAGTAATAGGGTCCTGTATATGGCACCCTTCGGGTACGGTGCCCTAAAAACCCACTAAACAAGACGCAGCTTACCTTATTTATTTACTAAAACTAACCTGTTGAGGCGAACCCATACCCAGCCCACCTCAATAATCATGCATCATCATAACGCAAGACGTTCCGTTCATATCCAAGGAAACGAGATGGGTAACCACACGCAAAAAAATAATAAAGAATGGCTCTCATTTATCCTAATATAAGTCCAAGATACAACCATTATTCAGCCCACACCTCTCTTTTACCTCCATTAGGTCCAACATGTAGTTTATAAATAGATAAACGAGCTTACTTCACACACATGTCCTTTCTTATTCTTTTATTACGTCGGAAAAGCTCTAAGAAACTTATTAAGGTCTCCGGAATGGGAAAATAATTGACAATATTATTTCATGGACACATATAAACATTTGTTTGGTTAACTATGAGAAATAGAATAGCCAAATGAGTACCAATGGAGAGATTATAGACATATGTACCAGAGTATCTATCAGTCTATGTTGTCTCTTCGACGATTTTAAGTGATTATCCACTAAGCTACAGTTTAGTTTAGACATAGCTAAGTCTTTGATGTAACTTATGGTCGAATTACTAACCTCGAATTACATTTGACTTCGACATTAACTCATTATTTTGTATGGCCATTGTTCACCTTAAAACGAGATAAAATATTATACATGTACCATCTCATGAAGAAGTTTTGACTTTAGGTTTAAAGAACCTTATTCTTATAAAAATAGAGACAATTATGTAAAGACTACTAACCAGTATGCTACAAACTAGTTACTGGACGAGATCGAGAATACGAGTGTCTACATAAATAAACAAACAATTTTGTATACGCATCCGACCCAAGACAAGATGAAGACATTATTTCTGAGATAGCCTCTATAAAAATCCGGGAGCATAAAGGCACTGACACAATAAATAAACAATTTCCACCGTTATAAATCGTGTGCAGCAGAAAGGAAACTGCTTTATGTAGATTTCATTGCGCTAGCGCCATGCCCCGCCAGCCGTACAAAATCTCTGAAGATACTAAGTACTTATTATGATTTAAAAACAACCAAACGTTACTTTTTAGGGTTCCGTACCCGAAGGGTGCCAAACGGGACCCTATTACTGAGACTTCGCTGTGTCCGTCCGTCCGTCTGTCTGTCAGCAGGCTGTATCTCATGAACCGTGGTAGCCAGACAGCTGAAATTTTCACAGATGATGTATTTCTGTTGCCGCTATAACAGCAAATACTAAAAATGAAAAGAAATTTAATATTAAGGGGGGCTCCCATACAACAAACGTGATTTTTTTCCTCATTTTTGCTCGATATTAATACCATTATTTATTGATAGCAGGTAGACGCTTAAAATGTTCACAATATATTGAGTATATTATTTACTGAAAAAATAAATAATTAAATTAAAATTAAATTAATATTTAGGGGGGCTCCCATACAATTATTTTTTGCGGTTTTTTATAGATAATGGTACGGAACCCTTCGTGCGCGAGTCCGACTCGCACTTGCCTGATTATTATTAATAATGTGATGCATGCAAGTCATTGTATATACATATACACATATACATACATAGAAGTAAATATTTTGATTAGGTACCTTGACTTGTAAAGACGCAATTAATTTGTGAAGCAATAATCTAAGTAAGCTTTTTCTTACTTCTTTTCTTACCCGCAAATATTTTTTAAAAACTTGTCCCAGATTATGTTAAATAAAACTTTCTTTCTAAGCCGTCCGAGAAACAAAACAGACCGGGGTTCCCGAGCAAATCCTGTGGCCTTGTCCAAGTATTAATAATGAAACTTTCATCAAATAATGTAAGCCCTAAAATTTAAATTAATAATTACGCAAATCTATTCTGGTGCCAAGGGTATGAACTTCCTCGCTTTGAATATTTGTACAGGACCGTCATCGTCGTCGGTATTGGACCTGCAGCATTGGACCTGCAGCATTGGACCTGCAGCATTGGCTGTGTTTTTACGGAAAAGCAACCTTTGATTGACGATAGAAATATAAAAAAATCCCCTTTCAAATTTGGCCTTCACCTTTCTGTCACAGCCTGTAAAAGCCAAGAACTAAGGAGACGTAGTGCCGTCGTGGTTGGCATGCATCCAGGCAGCTTTCAGTTTGCTCTCGATACTCGAACTCGAACACACTTATGAGGAAGAGGTGATGAGGAAAGTACCGCATTTAGATCGACACAAAAATTTACTACTTTCTTTCCTACTTCCCGGTACCTACTCTGAACATTATCTTATCATACAAATTACTCAAATGTACACATTATTATCTTTTGATGAACCATCTTATGAAGAAGTTTTGACTTTAGATATAAAGAACCTTATGTATATTCTTATGAGAATAATGTTCTTTCAACCTAAGGTCAAAACTTCTTCGTGAGATGGTTCCTCTTTATAGTAAAAATATGTAGGCATTGAAATGTATTTGGCACTGGCATTGCACTGGGACGAATTTACCTACTTGACATGTGTCGAGTTGTCGACACACTAATGCCCTGCCGACACTTATTTATTTATTTATTTATTTATTACTTTTATCACTCGACCGTAGTTCGACGTGATTATGCCCTTCGATTATGCGGCATACCATCGAACTTCGTTCAGGCATATTCGGCGGCGACGACGAATCTTTATTCAATTCTGTAATTTTTGTCGTGTAATTTACGCGCATCGTGTTTCCGACGAAACATAAGATGAGCCGCTGAACTTCGGTAGCGTAATTTCGGCACAAGTATTGACACCCTTTTCTAGTGCGATATGACCACCGCTGGAACAACGTACTCGTAAAAATATATTTCATATCTAGGCGCTTTCTTCTGAAACAATCCTACTATAGATTTCCCCGTTCCGCAAAAGCGATATCTAACATTTCTTTTTCCAGGACAGTTGCAATGTAAGGCCTTTAAAAGGGTCTTAGAGAGAGAGCGGTGGATGGTTGCGATGCAAATAAGTTTCAGCTGCAGTATTAAATGCGATTTGAATCCACTGCACTCTATTGTTATGCTAAATAGACGTTCCTTATCTAGTTCTCTTGGCGATGTGAAGTTTTCTTGTTGAAGATACACATTGCAATAAACTTGGATGCTTAAAATATTCATCGCAAACGTATTTTCCATTATGTATAATAAAACAAGTTAAGTAGCGCTAAACAGCCGGTATCCAGAAACAAATCTAAGTGTTATATCAATATCATGCTCCACTACTTCAAAGGTGAGATTTATTTTAACAGAAAGTTAATATTAGTACAACTGCGCCACTTATTCCATCCATTCATTATTTTGTCAAAGTACTCGAGTTTAGTTACTATCATTCCGGCTAGTGGCACTAAGAGGCCACAACGCACGATACCACCGACTGAAATGCAATAAATAAAATATTCAAACCCGATCTCCGATACATTCCCGCGGTGCCCCGGATTCCAGCCATTTCCAGCTTCGGGATCGTCGGATCGACTAATGAGAATTTTGTCAGTAGACACTAGATAGATACTAGTTCCTCCGATGGTACTTTAATTGCAGTGCCTGACTGTAATAATCATAGTAAATGTCTTACGTGACTTGAATGTGAGTATTTCTAGGGGCGATTTTTGATACCCTGTGGTTTGGAAAATCGGCCGAAAATCAATAACAAGATTTATACATATCCATCTATAAACTTTCAGAAAAACAATATTTCGTAAAAAAAATAAGACTATGGTATAAGTGCATTTAAAATTACACTTTAGGTCTCACAATATCTCAATATCATCATTTAAATTGGCGTCGCCTGCACTGGGCGGGCGCGACTGCCGCAGCGCCGTCAGTCGGGTCGCCCGCCCGGCCACCAAACGCTTCCAGAAACTTCGATTAACGAGCTCCGAAGATTTAGTGCTTCGGTAATCGCCTAAGAATTATATCTTTCGAACCTCTGTGGGCTCTTTACAGGGATTTATAGTGAGTTATCCATTGTGTCGCCTGACCGTTTCTCTTTTAATTTAGTTATTACGAAGACTTCGGGTCATCATAACGGTTGCAATTAAACTCCCTTTTGACAAAATACCTATTGCTATTTTCGCTCCGATTCAGGAAATAGGCTTATGTGTTTAGGCTGCTGGTTTCACTATTTAAACAATCATGAATTAATTACTATTACTTGTAGTACCTTCCCTTTATGATGAGATGAGGCACCGCAAAAAACAGCTACTACAAAGTACTTACTAAACTATCAAATAATAAATATTCCTTTCACTTGGGCTCCCGTAGAACAGCAACTTGTGTTTTATTCCTCTTTAGAAGGCTTATGTCTAGTTATAGCTTCAAGTAATACGAAATATAGATTAATTTAGTTATCAGCTGGGATTTCATGATGTGAAACGATATTCCACAGAACAAAGTTTCTGCGCGGCTTCTTCTTAGGAATGTGCTCGCTCAACTAATTATCATAAAGTTTTAATGTCGCCGTGCCTCAGAAGCCACTTTTGGCGACTATCAACGATTTAGTTAAATTAACTTGTGTCTCTAACTTCGAAGTTTGGCCAGATATGAGGCAAATTCGTCAAATAAGTATAGCTAGGAAAAGTTTACTCATGTCATGACAGCCCTCGTGGTCGACGTGGGAAGCGGGTTTTATTCTAGATGGTTAGATAGTTAGATAGATAATCACTTTATTCGCTGTTACAATACACTTTCGAGGTAGTTAACTAGTAGCAGCTTTCTCTCTTGATTCCTCTCCCCGCTAATCCCCGTAGACCATGTGCCTGCAACTTTGTTAGAATGTCGAATCTGACTTAACCTGAGTTCAAAATTCAAAATTCAAAATATTTATTTTCCAAAAAAAACATTGACAGTAGTTCAAGCAGTGGCTCCCACACTAGGCCTAGCCTGTTTCGTGGATGCCGTTACCAAATTATAAAAACATAAAGTTGCACGAAACTTTGAAATTTTTACATATCCTTCAGAAACTAATGACAATCCTATGAGTTACACCCTTAAATCAGTAAGGTGACAACTTTAAATTTCATAATCGTTTCGTGCAACACAGGGTTAAATAGAAAAATGTTCTTACAACTAGTTTTAATCTAATTAGAGCCCTCATCGTCCGCCATTAGTGCATTGGCAGTAGGTTCCTACTTAGCGTAATTCCGTTCAGAGACTTGAGAGTTTTTTCAGTGTTGTCCCGAGCTTTGAGACGCGATGCTTTAATTGGCTAATTACTTTGGACTACCTTTCCGCCTTTGCAAAAATGATTATCTGAGTAAAAATAAAGGGAACTGTGAACGTTGTACATAATTAATGAGTTTCATAGTAATTACGTGTAAATACATCTTTCAGAATAAGGCGATTGACCTACACACCTACATGCCCACAGAGCAAAAGAACTTTTAAACGCCTAAGTTTTGATGAACGAGAACTCTGGCACTGTAAGTGAACGAAACGATATAAAACTTTGCAGCTGAAAGGTTAGGTTAAAGTTAGGTATTACTACCTACTAAACTCTTCACAAAAAAAGGCCCGTTTTGACAGTTCACGCCCATGAAGTTTTAACCTCTAATGCGTAGGTAATAAGAAGCGTACAAATACAAGCAAAGCGTACAAGTTGCACCTAGGAAAACCGCTTCTATTACCTACGCGTTAGGGGTTAAATTAAAACTTCATGGGCGTGAACTGTCAAAACGGGCCTTTTATTTTGTGAATGGTGTAGTATGTAGTAGGCACATCTTAAACTTTGTTTTTGTGTTGTGCGGAGCTCAATAGTTGAATAAAACATAAACATTTACATACAGGCACATGCATTGCTTCTGGCCCCACACTAGGATACCCTGTGTCGTGGGAACCAGACACAGCGACATAACAAACATGTAACATCCAAGACCTGGGGATTTGTTTTTTTTTGTCCCCATCCGGGATTCGAACCCGGGACCTCTCGCATGGTAGGCAGATGCGCAACCGCTACGCCAAAGAGGTCGTCGTGAAGTCGTCGTCGCCACATGAATAACTTTTTTTCAAGCTTTCGATCGTAAAGAAGTTGAAAGAATATTACATGCTCGCTAAGGAAAGAGGAATAGCGTATCGTATGGCGGCATCTCAGACACACGCGTTTTCCCTGCGCGATTGAACGTAGGTGTGTAACTGGAATTCTGAAGGAATTCTCAAAATGTCACAACACTGACAACACTCACTCATTCTGATAACAAGCAAGATTGGACCTACATATTTACGCGATATAGCTCCAATAGTGGAGTTACATAAGACAGAACATTTATATTTACCAGCGCTATGTATTAATCTGTGGCTAGGCACAGATTGATTCTAAAAAGGTTTTTTTTCTATGGCTATTTTGTTTGCGCAGTCGTTTCATATCTGAGATGTTCAACGAAATTCCTTTATCAATGGGGTGGGGTGGGGTGTCATACGGTGTAATTACATTGTATTCAATTGAATACTAGATTTCTAGAAGCTTCTGATTTGATTGCAATTTCTAATGCTTTTCGTATCTAGATACTACCTACCCGCACATTATGAAAGAAGGTAAAATTTGTCAGTAAAGCTAAGGGTGATGTACGTATAGGTAATCATTATAGGCACGTGCATGACATATGCGGAAGCTTTCTTTAATGATTTTAATTTTCGTAATTTCTTTTTTGTACTCACACGATATACAGACAGCTTAATATATTAAAAAAACATGTAAAAAGGCGAGCATATCTTTAATGAATCACAGATTCAGACCTCAATTGTTTTACAGCTGCAAAAACACAACTAAGTACCTATTTACTTTTGGGCCTACAGAAGAGTCCAAATACTTCGCTAATAGCACATATCGATCTACTGAGCACTTTTGCCATGAATCTCCGTGACATGGCTGGGTAATGGGCCGTTAAGCATTTGTCTATCGGAGGAGGTGATTACGAAGCTATGCTGAACACGCGTGCACGAAATACATACTCTACTATAAAGGCTTAGATTATATACAATAGTCTAAGTATAAAGGATGAGCAATCGATCGCACTAATGGTACCTACAGTAATATGCTCCTGGGTCTGTGCACTCTAGGGTCATTTTTAGAGAAATGAATTAGATTAGCGTAATATTTGGACAACAATTCATTCATTCATTCGTTTATTTGCTATTTCACAGCATATGAAAATATATAATACAATCAAATATCAACAATCAAAACCGTAATGAAACATCATGAAGGGACGTTACAAAATGGCAAAAAAATCATTTCTGTTGTATGGGAGCCCCCTTTAATATGTATTATAATCCTTTTTTTTATATTTGTTGTTATAGCGGCAACAGAATTACTAAATCTGTAAAAATTTTAACTGTCTAGCTATCACGGTTCATGAGACAGACGGACGGACGGACGGACGGACGGACAGCGGAGGCTTAGTAATAGGGCCGTTTGGCACCCTTCGGGTACGGAACCCTTACAATAAATACCTATTTACAAAACAAAATACTTAAATAACAAAACGTATTCCACTATGGAACAGGCAGTCATAGTTCTGTTTCGTGGTTTGTGGGTATATATCTGCTGCCAGAGGCAACGACGCTCTGATTTCTAATTTCACTGCTAATAAATTTTCTGCTGGTGTTTTCCGGATACAAAAATATCTGCACGTCTTTCATTCTACAGAGTTGGACTTTGTTACTTACAACTTTATGATTCAGTTCGGACCAGTTTTGTGTTTTGTTTTGTTTTCCCTGTTGTCTCAGTAAATGACGGATGTTTCCATAATGGGTAGATAAAGATTTTGATCAAAACAAAAAATAAGTAAGTAATATCGGTTTGACAGTGGGATAATAATAATAATAATCTCAGCAGTGGGACACTTTGATGGCTAAATAAAAAAAAATTATATCGGTTTACTATTTATTAAATAGTTATTATTTAATCACAACTTATTTCATCACAGATGAAATTATACATGCTTAGATCACAGTCAATGTTGGAGGCTTTACTTACAAATACTTACATAATTTACAAATGGTGAACTTTAATGTCATAGGTAACTATAAATGTGTATCAACTATTGTTGGTAACGACTGATCTCTGGATGATGTACCTAAAACAATAAAATAATAATTAAATAAAGCCATCGATTTCATCATGTGATAAAAGCGAACCAGACGAGTGAAACATATTTTGCTGCAAAACAAAAAGGGACATTTCATTGGCGTCCTGATAGGGCCATGATGCCTTGGCGCGCAAATATATATTATTATTACATTATTTAACAATTCAGTTCTTGGGCTAAGTGAAACACCAATGACAGGTGTGTACAACATTGATATGAATTTATCAAACATTGACATTGTGCCTAATAGGGTATTTAAACATTATTATAAAACACAACTGCTGGAAACACACAATTCTGAGATTGTCAAGCCATTTTGTACATCAACTTCAGACTTATGCCTAGATTTATTTGATTACCTTGGAAACGTCCCAATTATCTCACCTATATGAAATTGATTGAGGGCCATCATCAGTTCAACTTTGGAGTCGCAGAAAACCGGCGCCTCCAGCGTTGATCGCAGTTGATGACATAGTGAAGCTCGGGCGCCATACCAAATTACTAGGCCACTCCACTCTGAAGCTATTATCTTGAGGCACTGAAAAGTGGTAAATACAAAAGTAAATATAACTATGAACAAAAAAATTACAAACAAGACAGATGTTTCACACATCATCAGTCGTGTTGTTTATATAAAACAAACTAACAAAAACTTTCATTACATTAATTTCCTTTCAAAGTGTTATGTAAAACATAAATCCACAAACATGTAAAACATTGGTGTAAGTTTACCGAGTCGCATGTGTTCATGACGACGTCCTGATAGTTTTGTATAGAGATAGCTATAACTAATAGAGTTTCTTTTTTGTTGCAGAAAAAGCTGTGGAAATAGATCGGAAAACGATACGAATGATATGAATAATGCGGAATTGGGGAAAAAATACCACTTGTGGCTTGTTATCGGTAATGAGATTCTATTCAGGACGTGTTTGGTAGGCTCTATAACAACTCATATAAGCTAAGAAACTACATATTACATGATTAGAATAGAATTGGCGTTCATTCAAGTGGTTGTAATTCCTCGTTGATTTAATTAATCTTTAACCCTAAACATATAAATTGAATGTAAAATGGCAGAAGAATCGGGATTTCTCGAAACATGTCATATAAGAGTCAATGCACTCGGACACCAAACTTCTCGCATGGACGATGATCTGAATTTTCTTACTCACTTATAATAACCGGCCAAGTGCTAGTCGGACTCGCGCACGAAGGGTTCCGTACCATTATCTATAAAAAACCGCAAAAAAAAAAACATTTTGTATGGGAGCCTCCCCTAAATATTAATTTAATTATTTATTTTTAAGTAAATAATATATTCAATATATTGTGAACATTTTAAGCGTCTACCTGCTACCATTATCAATACGAGCAAAAATGAGCAAAAAAAAACACGTTTGTTGTATGTATGGGAGCCCCCATTAATATTAAATTTCTTTTGATTTTTAGTATTTGTTGTTATAGCGGCAACAGAAATACATCATATGTGAAAATTTCAACTGTCTAGCTACCACGGTTCATGAGATACAGCCTGGTGACAGTCAGACAGACAGACAGCGAAGTCTCAGTAATAGGGTCCCGTTTGGCACCCTTCGGGTACGGAACCCTAAAAATGATTACAGAATTACCTGCAGCACAGTATAATCCACTCTCAGCAACGCCTCACAATAAACAACCATGGCACGCGGAGATTCCGTGGCCAACATAACAGGCGGCGTAACATTCCCATTACTCGCTGCAACATTCCCATTACTCCCCGTTACATTCCCATTACTACCCGCGGCATTCCCATCAGCCCCGGTCCGCCCTGATTGCTCGTTATCCGCTATAATAGTTAGGGTTTGGTCCTGAATGGCCGGTGGGCTCATCAGTATGGTGTTGTGTTGTAACGAGGCAAGTTTGGCGCGTAGTTTTTCCGCGGCCGCGAAATGCAGGCTGCCGATTGGTCGGAGCGAGTAGTATGAAGGCAATGACGGCTCCTGGAAGTAACAAGGAAATAATATGCGTGAGCACAATGTTTCCAGCAGTGAAAGGTGTTCAACATAATATTTTTGGTGTAATGTATACCAGAAACATGACACTGGAGTTTGTAGGACCTACCTATCTATTTTGTATATATATTTCGTATATATTTATTGCACATATCAGAAAAAAAAACACAAACAATACAGAAAAGGCATGAACAAAGGCAAGCTTATCTCTAAAAAGAGATTTCTTCCAGCAAACCCAGGATGGACAGGATACATTTTAAAACTAAAACTAAAAACTATTTATATATTTTATGTCTTAAGTCAACTCTAGTTTTAACACTGGTTAACTATAACTATTTTATTTATTCGTATGACATCTCCAAATAGGAACGTCACAGGGTGTAACAGAAGGGTGTAGTCATATTTTATGGGGTTGTTAGGGAGACCATTCTGAGCAACTTTTACTATGAAACCGATTTGAACAGAGCAACTTCATTCATTTTTCATTGCTCCATTCGTTTTGGTCCGAGCGAGCGGTCAGCTGATTTGATAGAGAAGTGAAAATTAATTTGCTCTGATCAAATCGGTTTCATAGTGAAAGTTGTTCAGAATGATGTCCCTAACAACCCCCTAAAATATGACTATATCTTTCTGTTACAACCTGTATATCCAAACTATAACTATAATACTCATACTCATACTCAGATATTTATTGCGTCATTGTCAATCTATAATGTATACTGTTTTGTGTATAATGACGTCTGAATAAACGCTTATCTATCTAACTAATGTGTAAATCAGCTAATGCAACGTTTATATTGATCATGCTCATTTGGGTACAAAACAGCCCTGGTGGGTTACTATCAACTCTTATAGCAGTCGGGCAGTTTTGCTTTTTCGATACTAAAATGTTATGAATTTGTATTAAAAAAGCAGAACTACCCGGTTTAGGTCCTGCTGAGTTGATAGTAAACCACCTGAACTTTGTTGTGCGCCAATATGTCGTACGTATGTTATTTATTTTCTCGTATGGCGGACAAGGTAAAAGGTACTTTGATTTTAATTTCATTGACGTCCATCCTTTCCTTTTCATCCAAGGTTTGCTGGAAGAAATATCTTGCTAGAAATTAACTCGGATTGTAAGGGCCCGTACGCACAGCGTTTTTTTTCCGAGCGAATCAAAAACGCGCGGAAAAAAAACGCTAAATTGGATGAAGAAAACTGCGGAAAAAGAATCGCCAGTGCGGCTACTCCCATTTATTACAGAATTGCGGGAATAAAACCGCACGGAAAAAAAACGCTGAGCGTACGGGCCCTAAATGTTTTTTTCTGCAACTTATATCTGTATCCGTATGTGTGTAATGTGTTGTGCAATAAAGAAATTACATTTTAGCAACAAACTTACATTGACAAGCTCCACACTCAGGCTGGGTCTTGAGTTGTAGAATAGCAATAACAACACATCTATAGCCACTCCGCATATCAGACCAAGTTCTATACTCAATGCCAAGCACAACACAAATGTACCAAATAGCGGGATGAGGTCTATTCCTGGAAACATACACAAATTCTTTAGTCAACAGTAATTAACAGAGATTTCCCGCTATGCCAACCACTGTTTAATACCGCTGATTCGGTGTGGTAGTTTTGGTATTTATACCAAAACTACCACACCGAATTAGCAGCAGAACTTATATAAAAGTTCCGTCCATTCTCTCAATTCTTAGTACGATGTGTGCATTTGGTAGTTTGCCATATACTCCGTCGGCAGACATTCAGTCCATACAAAATTCGAGAAAATTGCGAATTTAACGAAACTTAAGTATGTTGTTTGTGGCTATTCAGTAGGCTACACTCAATTTTCCAAACAAATAAAGCTTGAGCTAACTTGAGGAGGGGCGAAAAACCGTTTTTTTTTGGGACTTCTGCCAGTTTTTTAGGTTTAATTTAAAAAAAGTCAATAATTGTTAGAAATAGTGTATGAGTGAATCAAGGATGACAAAATTTCGCGCCGATAACAAAAAGAAACACGTGAAAAAACGGTTTTTCGCCCCTCCTCAAGTTAGCACAAACTTTATTTGTTCGGAAAATTGGGTGTAGCACTACTGAATGGCCACAAACAACATACTTAAGTTTCGTCGAATTCGGAATTTTCTCGAGGTAAAAGTCCCTGCTGGGGTAAAAGAGTAGTTTAGTAGTAGTGAATTTACCTTACAAGTTACAAATTTGGCTGCAGCGATGAGCTAGCTTCCTCACGCGCCAATCGGAGTATAGATAATGAAAGTCTGGCTAAATGGTACCGCTGCACTGCCACTCCGTATGGCAAAAGGCCCGACGACCAAGAGGGGGTATTATAAGTTTGTAATGTCTGTCGGTCTGTCTATCTGTATGTCTGTCTATCTGTATGTCTGTCCGTGGCAGTCTAGCGGTCAAACGGGTGGACGGATTTTGATGCAGTTTTCTGTAAATGGACGGAAACTTCTATTTTTTTATCATATTTATTGCACTCTTTTCGTATTTTTGCTTCTATTTTAGGTTTATTAACAAGTACCTACAATACAGGGTGTAACAGAAAGGGGTGTACAAGCCGAAAGAGGATTGTTAGGGACATCATTCTGAACAACTTTCACTATGGGGCCGACTTGATCAGAGCAACATTATTTTTCACTCCACCATACAGATCAGCTGAGCGCCAGGCCCGAAATGAGTTACTGAGTTAATAAAAATAAAGTTGCTCTGATCAAGTCAGTCCCACAGTGAAAGTTATTCAAAATGATTTCCCAAACAACCCTCTTTCGGCTTGTACATGTACACCTCTTTCTTTTACACCCTGCAAAATAAAATACCCCCACAGAGTGGCACTCACTGCTGGTCCGCCACAGAGTGCGCACAATCTGCAGATCCACCATGTGCAGCACAGCGCACACTATCACCGCCGCCAGCGCACCGCGCGGAATGAAGTAGAAATAGGGGGTGAGCAGGGACAGGGTGATTAGCACTATTATGCCTGGGGACAAACAGTGTATTGTATATCTGCCTAACCGTGGGCACAATGTGCCTCTGCCGTCCCGTATAGGCAAAGACGGGACGCTATGATATGTTATGGTATGGAAAAAAGCAGAAATATATGGGTATCTCAGTGTGGGGCCAGAAGTATATGTGCATGTATGTAAATGTTACGTTATGTTAATGTTTAGCCGTGGCTATTATAGAGATAGATATATCGTAGCCATATAGTCAAATTTGGCCATATCACGAAATGGCCAGCCAATTCATGAAATGGCCAAGCCATTACTGGCCATATCATGATATGCTTGGTTTAAACTTTTTAAAAGCATTTTTATTCAGCACTACGATATGTTTTTTGTGTTTATCATGTCAAACTAACACGAAGACTATTCAAAGGTTTCGCTGCGCTCGTCCCCTTTAGTTGTTTTGACTACATGTGTAGCATCTAATAACGTATGTAACGTTTGCAAAGCCGGTGTTTTACTGTGTCGACATTGAAATATTTACCCTGATCCTAGTAGGTAGACATTTCATAATTCATAATTTTTTTATTGCACACAAAAAAGTTAACAAAATAATAGTATGATATATATGGTGTACAATGGCGAGCTTATCTCTAAAATGTGGTAAATGACGAGATGGGAGACCGAAACTGTTTTATTTATCACCATGGCAACCCATACAACACCTCCCCATCAAGTTTTATATACATTAATTAACTAAAGAAAGATCATTAATCACATAACAAAAACACACGCACACATTAATTAAACTAAGGAAATACCATTAACAACATAACAAATTGTATTATAGGTACCTACTAGAATAGTTTTATTGTACGCGCAATTCTTCCCCTTACCTATCATCTCCGTCTCCTACCCAACATGGTTTGCTGGAAGAAATCTCTTATTAGAGATAAGCTCGCCTTTGTACATTTTTTTTTTCTATGTTAAGCTATTTTTACTGTCATGTGAGTACAATAAAGAAATTACAAATTACAAATTACAAACAAACAAAACACACGTGCGACGCACACTACTCAAACATACAAAACACTCACTCACCAAGTTTTGATGAGAGAGGTTGATAGCTGAGCGGGGGGAGACCCATGTGTCCATTATTCACTTCTATCCCTTATTATTATAACAACGAAGTAAAATGACAGTTCCGATGTTACCGCTTTTTGGTAGAAAATAAATAGTGATGGGGTCAAGAATAATTTAGTCCATTCTAATGTTTCAATCAGGGAGCACTTATCCAGTGGAGAGCGCATAGATACATTTTCCTTTGAAACACAACTCACCAATTTACTGGCGGCGGGGGACAAGGTAAGAGAGCTGTGATTGGTCAGCCGCTGCGAAACTGTCTGGCGGCCCGTCTTCGTACATAGGTTGCGTATGCGAACGTTTGTTGAATACAACAAACGATTGGCGAGCCGCGTTCCCCCGCAGGCGCAGTCAATTGTATATATTATAGTCTCTGGTTTCAATATAGAATAATATTGATAGAAATGATAAGAGAGCTACTAGTGCTAGTTCATATAGCTTGTTCAAACAAATGACGCGCCCACTCCTTTATTTGCGAATAATAAGTAAGAAAAATTAAGCATTTGCAATAGAATTTACTCACAAAAAGTGGGCACAATTTGCTTCTGCCACCTCAAATGGGAAAAAGCATAATGCTTTCAATGTCATATTAAATTGTGGCAAATTTTTATTA
Source organism: Argyresthia albistria (assembly GCA_963457715.1). Lineage (NCBI taxonomy): Eukaryota > Metazoa > Arthropoda > Insecta > Lepidoptera > Argyresthiidae > Argyresthia > Argyresthia albistria. The sequence continues at coordinate 5,984,423 of OY735264.1, read as the reverse complement.
CAAATTAATTTTCATTATATTTCGAATGAATGAGAACATCACTATCAAACTGAACATGGAAACATTATTTCAAGAAGTTACTGTTGATGTTGTCAGTTTAGGTTCTTCGGTTTTATGGTAATAAGGGTCGTGCATGCTATGATACGATCTGAGTGGTTGTACAAATAGCTATTTTAAATTAAGTACGTAAACTTTATTATAGTTCTCAGAAGTCTTAATTGGAAATCTCGTAACGTTCAGGCGTTCGGGGAACCTTGTTTTATTCAGCGAATTACAGGAATATGCTCTATTCAAAAAGCACTCTGTTTATGTAATGAAACTTAAAATTTAAGTACTTAGTAACATTAATAACTCAACAAATTGATAGAATGAATTCTGTTTTATTTATATTGTCGTTACATCGTTTATCTGTATGTAACGAGAATTGAATGAATGGTGCACTACAGTCAGGGAGCACTTATCCAGTGGAGAGCGCATAGATGCATTTTCCTTTGAAACACAACTCACCAATTTACGGGCGGCGGGGGACGAGGTAAGAGAGCTGTGATTGGTCAGCCGCTGCGTAACTGTCTGGCGGCCCGTCTTCGTACATAGGTTGCGTATGCGAACGTTTGTTCAATACAACAAAAGTTTGGCGAGCCGCATTCCCCCGCAGGCGCAGTCAATTGTATATATAGTTTCTGACTACAATTCTAATCCTATTCCAGTCTTTCAGCTGGCATACCAGAGGGCACAAGTTTTGAAAGGAAGGGGAGTGACCACCTCGTAATGGTGGGTAGGAAAGATTTCCATCGACCGCCTTTTCATCCTGAATCCTGAAGCCATTATAGGATATGTGGAATAGGGAGAATATCCATGTGATTTGGAGAGAATCAGATTATGTGCACCTATGTAACCATAATTTGTTGTAAAAAATCTTAGGAAAATGATGACTGAAACTGAAAGAAAGACAAGATTTCCAATTGGATCATCCGTACCTCTCGTCTGAAGTAGTAAAATTTTATAAGACTGTGTCTGGAATGCAAAATGGAATAATCACAATTTACATTGTGAGTGAATATTATGTTACAGTTAAAACGAGTTTTCAGTTAAAGACAGTTTATGGTATGAACAGTATTATGTTAAAATAGTTTTCTGGCTAGTGAATACCTGTTAGTACAAAGTGCGGTTAGCGGGTTGAAATAGCGCAGGGTAGGTGAAGGAAGGGCGGGGTGAACAAAATGATTGAACGTTTATATACCTTGAATAATATAATTGAAACAAAAAGTAAACTTTAGAAAAAACCGACTTCCACAAACCCTATTTGATTAGATTGAGTTTAATACTAACTGTAACCCCTCATCCCCCCCCCCCTTGGGGAATTAATTTTGTCAAATCCTATATCAGTGCTACCCCACGCGACTAAGGAACCCCTGTACAAAGTTTCATGGCTCTAGGTCCACCGGTTTAGGCTATGCGTTGCCTGCCCGTCAGCCACGCATTGTATTTGTACCTAGTATTGAGCAGATCTGGTGGCCATATGTGGTCTTCATCAGCAGTTCCGCATCACAATATTATGCTATGTGCATTTGCACGAGTTATTATGAAAAACACAAAAATCACTATAGGTCTGCCTATAATATTTGAAGAGTTCTCTCGATTTCTCCAGGATCCCATCATCAGATCCTGACCTGGTGTCAATGGGACCACCCTTGAGGTATTACCTATACGCCGAAAAAAGATTTGTTCAAATCGGTTCATAATTGGCGGAGTTATCGCGTAACAAACATAGGGAAAAAAAAAAATGGGAACCTCCTCCTTTTTTGAAATCGGTTGAAAATAAAATATGAGTTTGATAGCATAAACTTTCACCTCCGAGAGGATTTTGTTTGACTAATCAGTTTTTTGTTTCACAAAAGACAAGACAAAAGCAAACGGATATTTCATTCTTACCTGTATAAAACCCAGCGGCTGGGGTCCTCACCCCCGAAGTGTTGCTGACAGCGCTTCTCGTGAAGGAACCGTTCACTGGTATCGAGGAGAAAAAAGCGCCGACGACGTTGCAAAGTCCCAGGGCCACTATTTCTTGTGTTGCATCAAGCGTTCGTCCGTTCGCTGCAATGTAGCACAACACAAACCGCTGTTAAAGTTGGATGTTAAGTGGTACTCCCAGGCTTTCAACGAGGTTCCTAATAAGAAGGAAGGAAGGAATAACTCTGTTAAAGTTAATTAGGGTTTCTGAAAAGTTATTTTAAGAGCTTCGTGGTCAAGTGGGTTTCACGCTTGCTTCTCATGCAGAAGATGTCCGTTCTAAGTAATTTGTCGTAACTTAATGCTCTAAGATCCGAGAGAGCTCGACCTTCACCCATCTGTAACTGTGATGAAACTTGGTTTTTATCAAATTTTGTATGCTAGAAAATACATCGCGAGTGGGTTGCAGCAAAATCCTGCGGCAAGGCTGCTGTGATGGTGGGCTAGCATCCTGTCACGCAAATTTTAGTAATAAAAAACTGGTTAAAAGTGGGCACAATTGTGCCTCTGCCACCCAGTGTGTAAAAAAGCGTGACGCTATGTTAAAATAAAAAGCTATTTTTAGGACCTGACGCTTGGTTGCTCAGACTAACCATATTCTAGTAAGAATTATGAAAACAAAAGAAACCTTAATTTTGACGAGTAATTCTCCGCACCGCTTTGATTTACTTCCGACAAACCGTGAGAATAGATGAACCAATTATAGTGCTACTTAGAGGCTCCTCTTCATCAAGATTTTTCCTCTTAACGAAACTCATGCCAACGTGTTAAGATGTACGTGACAGACACATGTGAAATCGGGGTAATATCATCAGTACGCATGTCGCATACTTAGATTATATCTAAATAGTCTAAGGTCGCATACAGTCGGTCAGTCAGAAAGTCAGAAACTACTTTATTACAGTGAAATAGAGTCCAAAGGAGTAAAATAGAGGATAAAATAATTTGTATTTGTATTTCTTTCAGCTGTACAATGTTTTGGACGCGTATTAGTTATGTCAACATGTACATTTGAACAATTAAGAATATCCCAAAATAGGAAGGTATGCGACAGGCGTAAGACTGTATGCGTACTGATGATATCATCAGTACGCATGTCGCATACAGTCGGTCAGTCAGAAACTACTTTATTACAGTGAAATAGAGTCCAAAGGCGTAAAATCGAGGATAAAATAATTTGTATTTGTATTTGTATTTCTTTCAGCTGTGCAATGTTTTGGACGCGTATTAGTTATGTCAACATGTACGTTTGAACAATTAAGAATATCCCATGGCCTGGCCTTCAGCATATCGCTGAGTCAGTTGCCATTTATAATGACAGTGACACACCGCCGTCATTGTTTACAACTATTAATGATATTGTGTGTGTCCTACTTTATGTTTGGTTTCTTTCTTTTTCCTTCGTCTGGTGTGTTTCTGTATTTGTAATAAACGTTTCTTTCTTTCTTTCTAAAATAGGATAGACCATGTTTTATATAAGAAACACAAGTTATACGTAAGAGTCATTATCATATTCCCAGGTCATGCATCAATCTGCAGCCGTCCAATACGTATCTTTATCTTGATAAACACACAAAAGTCAAGAAGTCGGGTTGAACATCATCATGCACAAGCATTTCATTAGAAACTATAGAGAGGCCTTTGCCCAGCAGTGGGTTGATGTGGGCTGCGTATAAGATGATGTTATGATTAATGTACAGACTCAGATGCAGACAGACATTAAAAGTAAACTCTGCTGTCAATTTGTCTCTAGCCAGCTGTGTAACTATTTTTTCAACACACCTGCTCGTAAAGTGACCCTTATGACGTGGGTTTTAGAATTATAATGTTGCCTATTATACACGACTGCGGTAATAATATTACAACACTAGTGTGGTAATGAATATAGTTTTTGGACAAGAATGACAGCGAAGAGTTTTTATGCTGGAAAAATATTAGGTATACTTTAATTGACTTTCATTATGAATTAATACATGTTATTGTCAAAATATTACAAGCAAACTAAGAAAACAGAGATGTATTTCATTTACTATGATAAAATTTAATATTTGGCTGTTTGTTTGGCTTTTGCATTGCTTCTGGTAGTCAGAGTCAATGAGCAAAAACAAAAAACAAAAAGTTCGCGCCATTTTCAGTTTTCAACAAATAAAACTTTTCATTCATAGTTTTTATTGTGAAAATGTCGAGTACCGATAAAGATAATAATAGATTTTTCCTCACAGCAGTGTTGAAAAACGTCGTATGAAACTCGTTTATTACAATTGGTAATAAAATAACTCACTTATTCCATAATGTACTATTATAAATTCAGGTACATTTTTTCGGTACCTAACAAGCCCATTATCGACTTTGTAAAACTGGAATCGTTATATTTTACGACACACAGCGATTCAGTGTTATTGGTTAAAAGTTGCAAACTCCAAATTGGATAATTTAAGTTCTGTAAAAGTTTATCGACTAACGGGCCATTAATTACTCTCGAGAAATTATTCGTTCTTCAAGTTTATTTGTTTCTTGCAACTTTAATTGCTGTTTCATATAAGAATGGTATGATTAATAATATAAATGGAAGCGTTTGGGTTGGACCATCCATCGTTCTGAGAAACTTTGATAATAATGTTTTCTCTGAAACGTCTCAGTTTTGGCATGAGAAACAGAGCGTCACTTCTTTTCACATACGGGGTTTCAGAGGCACAATTGGGACCACCTTTAGCAACAGTTACTGACATCTTAGGTGTCAGGTGGCTCTTCGCCACAGCTATCTCCATCCATCTCACCAACTCTACATAATAGTTTTAGCGGTGATGGAAAACATCGTGAAAAATCCTTCATTACACTACACTTGCGGCGATGTGCTCTCCCTTTGTCACGCAAAATGGAGGATTGGATTAATGTGACCATAATTGTGCCGCTGCCACCCCATATGAGAAAATCCGTGACGATTTCTCGTACGCTGTACTCACAGAAAGCCTTAGCAATGGCAACATTAGCGATAATCCCCACGAGTGGAACCACCACCAGCCCGGAGCCGAGGTGGGATAGCATATCTCCAGCGTAGTACGTGGTGTTTCCAACTGTCGACTGGAACGGTGGCAGCCGCGGTACCGGCAAACCTGGAGTTATCTCGCCTGCCAGTTGTTTAAACAGGTGAAGATCAAGATTAATTATGCAAAGGCACTCAGCAGAACTTCAAAGTTACCGACAAGTAAGGTGGTAGTCTTAAGATTATGAGTTTGTAGAGATAACATACATATTTGAAGGGCGTGTTTGAAATAACATCTAACTTATTTCAGTTAATGGAGTATGTTATCATAATCATTCAAAACACAGCTAGTGTACTTTACGGTTCGCGCCTCGTAACTCTATACTGCTCTATACATAATATTATGAGTGTGAATGAATATGTTTTTCCCCTTAGAGCCGGATGTCATTTTAGTCAAGGTTATGTTGCTCACATTAAATAGCTACAATGTAAAATTAGGTACAATTTTTTGGATTTAATAGTCAGTAAATTGTAATAAATTTTTCCTATATTTTTTTTTATTATAAAAGTAATACCTGGCTTACCAGTGAGAATTAATGGTTCGTTATTATCCTCGTGAACAAAGAAAGCTATCAGAGCCGCTACCACCACAACCACAGCATTTCTCGACACGCCGACGAACCAAAAGATCTTTCTGAGCATATCCGCATTTCTACGCGACTTCTCATCTTCAGAGTCCTTAATGTGGATGTCTTTCAGAGCCTGGGAAATTAAGAAGACGCCTGTATAAAGGGCTCAAAATGGCACAGACACAGATTTACATCCACGTTCAACCTTAGCCAGAAATTCAACATTCCTTTTTATCGAGCGAACAAACATGAAAAATTTTCCCCGTAATTCGATATAAAAAATATCTGTTCACTTCGCCGGAATGCTATAACCTTTGAGCGCCTCTATGACGTCACATTTCAGGAACAGGAAGGAATATACATCCAGGGTGTAAAAGAAAGGTGTAGTCATAATTTAAGAGGTTATTACGAACGTTTCATTCTGAGCAACTTTCTCTATGAAACCGATTTGATCAGAGAAACTATATTTTTCACTACTTCATATAAGAGAGATAAGCTTCATAGAGATAAGCTCGCCTTTGTACACTGTTTTTATTTACTTTTTGTCATTGCAATTAATTGTGTGCAATAAAGAAATTATGAAATTATGTTTTGTGCTGGGCGATCAGCTGATTTGTATGGAGAAGTGAAAAATAAAATTACTCTGATCAAATCGGTTTTACAGTGAAAGTTGTTCAGAATGATGTCCCTAACAACCCCCTAAAATATGACTCCACCTTTCTGTTACACTCTTTTAAGATATAGCAACCGGGACATGCAGGCAGCGACTCAAGACTCGAATGCAAGGACTGCTTCTCAAACAAAGTGTCGCTTAAATGTCATACGGCATGTTCCAAGCAAAAGACAGCGTGGGTTTGAGTGTCCATCAACTTTTGAGCTGTCAGCGTGTATCCAGGGCCTTGGGTCGTTGCGTACAACAAACATTGCATGTTTGTCAACATAACATTTGTATGTTTTGTAAAAATATTGAATGCGAAGTATCCGAGTGTGTTGATAGCGTTTGTATTGTAACGCACTCCGGCCCGACACTGTGTACTGAATTGAATTAGTTTTGGACTGACCTCGCGATAACATCCGATTGCTATTTTTTAACAGAAAGAGACTTTGATAGCAATTATGCATGCTTTTCATTAAATGTAGCTTAACTATAAGTAAGTATTGTACTTGTATGTTTTTATACCCTATTATTGTTCTGACTGTCCCGAATGCATCCAGACAGGTGGGCGAGGATAGCTACTGAATGGGTGCCTATAGACGGACACCGGCGCAGAGGAAGGCCCAGAAGGAGATGACGGGACGACCTGGACGCGTTCGAACCAGAGTGGGTCAATCTAGCTCTGACTAGAGATGTGTGGGCTCGAAATGGGGAGGCCTTTGCCCAGCAGTGGGACCCATTATAGGCTACGTAAAAAAAATATGTTCTAAGCCCTATACTTTATTTACTCTATGGCTAAAATAACAAGGATCAGCTTTTCTGCGGGCCAATTTTGGCTGCAAAGGCTGATCATCGAGAATATTAGGCTAATAAATGTGTTAGGAAAACCCCAACACAGATTATGAACATGATATTGACGAAAAGATTAAAACTAGGCTGACTTCAACCTTGACTAGGCGCGGTAAAAACATCAAAAGTAAATACAATCAAAGTTCCTGAGAAATCTATCTATCCAGCCTGCAGCACCTACTGTTGTGCAAAGGCCTCCTCTTGAATAATAATTACTGAATATAGGTACTTATAGTACGTATTAGTATAATATTATAGTATAATTATGTGCTTATAGTAATAACTTGTGTGTAACCACAGATACTATAATATTATACTAACTGAACAGCACCTTATGTTACATCGCATACCTATTCTGAGTCTTGGAGGAATTTCTGAGTACACCGTTCTTTCCCGGGAAAAAGTTTCAACAACAAAATGTTCTTCGAATATCTAACAGCCCTGTATTACAGGGTGACATTAAACTAGCTGACCATATTTTGGAGAATGATAGTAACCATCATTATAAAAACAACTTTCCCTCGAAATATATGGTCGCAAACGAAAAATAAAATTGGGACTCCCAGAGTATCTCATAGTCAGCTGATCGGGTCAATGCACTGAGGGACGAATTTTCTTTTCCTTTTCGACCATATTGTTTAATGGGTGAGTTTTTCATATCATTCACCAAAATAAGGTCAGCTAAATTAAAGACATGTGTATACAGGTTGTAACAGAAGGGTGTAGTCATATTTTAGAGGGTTGTTAGGGAGAGCATTCTGAGCAACTTTCACTATGAAACCTATTTGATCCGAGCAACTTTATTCGGTTTCATAGTGAAAGTTGCTCAGAATGGTCTCCCTAACAACCCCCTAAAATATGACTACACCCTTCTGTTACTCCTGTATAAGTAGGAATTAGGATTACCTTCATTCCCATCAAAACGACACAGCACGCACAACTGAGCAGTGTATCTGGCAGTCTCGTCTCAGTAATATGGTGGATCACTCCCGCCCAGGTGTCTGCAAAGGCTTCTGAATTGAACCGGAGACCTAGAAGACCTTTGATCTGAGATGAGGCGATGGTGATGGCAGCAGCTGAAGTGAACCCTGAGACCACTGGTAGTGAAACGAAGTCTACTAGGAAACCTGGGGAAAAGTGTATGCTGTAGTGTAGGGCCTATTTACACATACTTGTTACAAAAATACAAAAAAATACAAAATCATTTATTTCACCTAAAAGTGTATAAAAAGTGTTCATAAATGTAAATACATTAGAGTTGGGGAGATGCACTATTCAGGCACGCACGGGTATCAAAGTAAGATTAGCTTGTGGCTCCCGCACTAGGCACAGCCTGTATCGCGGGAACCTCTACTGTTTATAATGTTTGGCGTACATGATGGTAGCAGGTTAAAACGAGTTCAATTTAAAATAACAAGTGTTAATGGTGGCATGGCACAGTATCGCCACTGTGATAATAGTTGTTACAATATGCTAATTATTTTCACTAATGTAACTACTATAGTAATACATAGTATGGATTCAATTGGCACAGGATCTGGAATACCCAGCAGCAGGCGGAAATAGATGATGATTATGATAGATAGCTATACAATTAGATACATAAAATTAATAAAGTATTAAGGGATCTTAAGATTGTTTACTTCTAAGCAATAAAAATTTAAAGATATCGGGTTAGTAGTGGTAAAAACAGTAACTGACATTTGTGTAGAATAGTAGTGCCTATAGATAAACAGAGATAATGAGATGGGACCCCTATTGAGACGCTAAGTAAAGAAGGTTTAGTAAGAATCAAACATATTAAATATGCAAAGTAAAAATAATGTTGGATTAAAACTTTGGCAAATGATCTCAGCAGCAGTAAAGGTGCCTCATTTAGTCAAATCCGGTGAAAGTCGCCAAAGGAAACGATCGACATTACCGACGCTTTAATCTTTTAAGATCGCGACGAAAATGGGCTCATTACAGTATTTCTGAAGGTAAAGGTAAGATTATTTCTGAAACAAAACTTAAGAGGCAAGCTTAAAAGGCTTCCTGTACCGACGTTCCCAAAAGCGAGCGAAATTGTATTTATTCCTTCTATCTTTAACATTGACATTATGAAATGATTCGTGAACAGGGGCCCAATACTGCTATGAATTTTCCTCTTGAATCACACTATCTATTAAAAAAACTGCATCAAAATCCGTTGCGTAGTTTTATCGATTTAAGCATACCTACATAGTGACAGACAGCGGGAAGCGACTTTGTTTTCTATATATAAATTTATAAGTACCAAATATCTGTTTGAAGAGATCAAAAATTAATCTGTTGTGAATTTCTTTGTTCATCTCTCTCTCTCTCTCACAGTGGTCCAACTTGGAAAAGAGGCGAAAAAAATATACGTGTTCTAAGTGTATTTAGGGGTATCCTAGTGTGTTGCCAGAAGCAATGTATGTGCCTGTATGTAAATGTTTATGTTTATTTTTAAATATCTACAGAAATATATACAGTTGAGTTTGAGTAATCCAAACGCTATATAGTCGCTGAACGGTCATTGATTGTACTAGCGGGATTCAGCCCCAGTACGTCGTCGTCGTCGCGTCGCAGATCATAGAGAAAACATTATTTAATGAACGTACATTACAATGTTTTCTATAGCTAGACTATGCCAAAAGGTAAGTTAAATAATTAATTCTCAAAAAGTATTAACAAATGCAATGATACCTAGTCGGCCAATCCCCGCGATCAGCTGAACTATCCCTCCAATGAAGCAAAGGAGGACAGCGAAGTCGGCCCCCAACCCGTGAGTGAAGGTATACGTCAGTAGCGAGAGCAGTGCCGTAGGACCAATGTTGATCTGGGGACAGGTCCCCATCACGCCATAGACGAACCCGCCAACAAACGACGCGTAGAGGCCGTACTGGAAACATTGAATTACGCTTAGACCCGTATTAATAAAGAACTCTCAGCTCTGAGCGAGAAAATTACAGATTTAATATGGAGAAACCCTCGCCTCGTCGTCATCTCTGTCACAGCTGAAACAACTCATAGAGCTGCACGGCTGCATAATGTACACATAGCGCGATTTTTAAGATTCAGAGAGACTCGAAGATGTTTAAAGTTATCTTCGATTCTTGTTATTTTAGCTGGAACAGTTATCTCAGTGAGACAGATTAATTCTGGATCTTAGCCTTGAGCCTGACTCTGAAGCTCAACTTTTCCACGGTGGCGCCTTTCACGTAATGTAACATGATCGCTATTGTAACTTGTATACCTAAATGATTAACAAATTTAAGGCAACTACAATCATTCATCTAGCGCTAGAAAAGTAAACCATTACTTATGAAAGTGGATTCCGCTGAATATTTTCCTACGCGTCGTACCCTAAATCTGTAAACTCAATATTATCCTTAGCGCGAAATTCGTTACCTGAGGCTCCAGGCCGGCCAACGAAGCGTAGGCTATCGCCTGCGGTATTAGCGTGAGAGCTACCGTGATCCCAGCTATCAGGTCACCCACTCCGGTTCCCAGGTCGTAGTCCCGAGACCATCGCAGTATCGGGAATATCCCCGATACTAACCGCGCAGGAACTAAGTGCAGACGTTTCAGCATGGTGCACTGAAATTAACGTATTATTATCGAATATGAACTTTTATATAAATCAGCGGCATCTCAGAGCATATTTCGCTGGGCTAGCAACTCGCGTCAACTAGCAACAGGTATGTACTATCGTACTTTACAAGATATTTGAATTATCACAAGATGTTAAGGAAAAATACTGAATAATATAACATTGTACTATCTGTGATAATATTAACTCCATAATAAATGTATTGAAAGTATTTTACGATCTGACAAGGAAATTGTAATACTGATATTCATCAATAAAAGTACTGGGGGGATTATTATAACTTTTTTGCCTATTCAGATTAGGTACCTATCTGTATTATGTAACAGATCCCCAAAATTATAATGACACTTTTATAACAAGTCTTGGATAAGGAGGTATTATGCCTAAGTACCATGCTTTGGTAAATTGGAAATGTAAACTGAAACGGTGCAAGACGTTCTGATATTCATTATTGTAAGACAAACAGGATGATAATTAATAATTCAGATAGTTAAGTCTAAGTACTTAGTTAATCATTTCATAAGGCATTGACCAGAGGAACTTACATAAATAATTCAGTGTAACATCTAACACAATAAAATCATGTTGACTTCTCCGGTAAGAAACTTTAATTTATAATTATTATGTCCATCGAAATTACCTGTTAAACTACATAAAATAACACAAACCATTTTTCACTGACCTTTTAATTTACCGTTTTCCTTGCTCTCCTTCAGACATTATATAATTTGAGATTTAGGCATAAAATTATCGTCAACTTCCAAGCCAGGACACAAATTTATATTTTTTATACATCACATTATTCTCACTCACTTGTTGATATGTATGTACACAATGATAGACCACTAACTTACTTCCTGCCAAAACCTCCAGTCATTAACAAAAGTATAATAACTTTCATGTAATGAATGAGTTATGTGAAAAAATATCAAAATCAGTTCAGCCACTCTATGTTAGTTAGCAATGCGAAATAAATACGTAGGTAACGATTTATCTGTAGACGCGGCTGGCTCAAGAGACAGATCCTAACTACTCGCTTCCTCGATTCAAGCAGATGAATTATGGCGTAATCAGTGTAGTAGCCAGCAGCCACGCGACTTTGTATGCCGGCGTACAACATAAAGTACACCTAAGGCCTAATGCCCACGGAGCTACCGAAAAGAAACTGTACGGTGACGCTATGGATAAATCTAACCCGTTTACTTGTACTCATTGTAGCAAGAAGTCGGAATAAGGTTGGGTGGAGGTGGGTATGTCCTGTAGGGTGACGCTCACGCTCACTTATCTTTGTAATCAAATTACAGTCGCGCTACGTGAAAGGTACTGAACCGGTTGGTTACTCTACTTACCTACAACCAATATACCGGTCACACATAACTCATAGTAAACTAGTTGATAACTTAAATTGCCTCACTGACCAGTTTCTTTGCAGTAGCGCCGTGTGAGTTGAGCCTTAACCTTCATTATTACATAGGTCGTAAATCCCGCATGATTATTCTCACGCGAAACATCCCAAAGCATTCGTACAATGCGTTTTGCAGACTTAAATAGCTAGTATTGGTAGTGTGAAAAACGCAATGTACGGCGCATTAGGATTTCAATAGTACTTATCTTGAAATGGACTGTAGGGCAGGTAAGTTGACTATACGGTCACAGTTCCGGTGTTAGCGTTAACAAATTGACATGCTTCACGGGTTGATTTGGGTAAAGCAGTTAGGTATTAGGCAGTAGGTTACTACACGGTGTTTAGCGTATCTAACCTAAGCCTATTTTAAAATCACCTATGGCGTAAAGTTGTATAAAGTTAATAAGACGTTTAAATACATTCAAAATTCAAAAAAAAAAAACCAAAAAAAAACATTGAATATAGTTCAAACGGTGGCTCCCACACTAGGCCTAGCCTGTTCCGTGGATGCCGTTACCAAATTATAAAAACATGATGTTACATAAATTCACAAACAAAATTCACTAAAACACAAAATAATTAATTAGTAACAACATAAGATTATCTGAGCACTTAACTGATCCTTTCCTATTAGATACCTACGTAAATAGATAATAACATCTTGCAACAACCAGGGAGCAGCGTAGCAAACTGAGCAAAACTTTTCCTATTATACGACAAAAGAGTCCCCTGCACAAGTTGCAAGTACAAATAAAATAAACCTTTCGTTATTCTTACCTCAGTTTTAGTTCAAAGGACAGTTTCCAGCCAGCGGCGGCGAGTGACCTAGAAACCGTTTAGTGCAGTGTAGGTAGCTGACAGGCAATATCCGGATGATCCATTGTCCTCCTCATTGTGGATTCTATACATCGTCGCCACAGAGCCGAGACCTCTCTCCAGATCCGCGGACATGTCTGGCGTAGTGGGAAATAAATAACTTTGCGGGAATTCATTCATCTTCATCCTTACTAATCTAATCACACGGGATGTAGGTGGGATTCATCATTGCTTCCAAGTTGACTTTGGTAAATCAACTGTTTTAAACGTGGTCGCAATTTAGAGATGGAAAGGATCCCCAGCAGTTAAGGAATAACATGGGACTACTGTAGTGGCTTGTAAAATCTACCAGACGTCTCGCCATCTGTACTTCTAAACATGACGTGTGGGTTTGATGCAGTGGTAAATTGGAGCCTTTGGGATGAGGGCGTGTGAAAAACCGTTCTGTCAGAGATTAGAGAACTTGGAAGAAATGTACCATGCCATGTGCATTTCTTACAGTCAAGAATTCTTTTGAGAAATATAATAAAATGTTCCTGTAAATTCTCAGTTTTGTATGGGTTTAGTCAGGCTAGTTTTTAAGAATACTCGGTAAATGGATGTAATTTCAGATTTTATCGTGATAAGAGACTGAGCATTTTTCGCTGTAGAGGTGAACATTCACCTGCGAAAAAAACTCGAGGAATATTTTTCCCTTATTATGTCAATAAACAGGAACAGAACTGCATATTTAATTAAATTTATTATAAGATCGATACAATTACTTAAACGAGCATTTTCCTAGTCTTTTACCTCGACTTTGAACAGACCCAAGGCCATCTCTATTCACAACTAGACGAGAATCTGACCTTTATTTACTTCAGTTTTTGTCGTGATTATTGTAGCACAATGATTGTTTGTTTAGTAGATACCTACTGCAAAAAATACGTCGAACGTCATACTAACTAATGATTGGATTAGGGTTCCATAATATTTGACATGCGCAATATTTGCGAACATTCTAAAACCGCTATCTTAGATTGTGGTAACTCGATACTCTATCTATTCCCTTATTTCCTATTGAGAAGATAAATCTTAAAAAAATGTGAAAAATCTTGGATTGTGCTGAATACAATTGACTGGGATAAATGTTTAATCATCTATTAGAACGCAAAAGACAGCTTTTCACTGACCTTTGTCAAGAAAATTCCTAAGGAAAGTATGATCAGTGTTTCATGTTTTGTTAAATCTAGAAGTCAATTTAAAATATTATTCTAACGATGAATAATATTACGATCTCAACGCAGACAAGGTAGGTACCTACAGAAATACTGAAATCGTTACTACTCTAATAGCATTAGTGGAACCGATATCAAGCCTCAAGCATTGCCTCAACCTCACAGCCAATCAGCCATAAAGGTCGTCAAACAAACTTTCGGAAAGTATATACTTAGTCGTGTTCACTTAATTTATGACGGGACATTAACTTTAGCTGATGTGTCGTTGTCGTGTATTCATGTCACGAAAAATTATATCTGTTTTCATGGGAAATTCCACGCAAAACCTAAAAAATTGCTTGGTATCATCGATAACAATGCGATGATTATTTAGACGCTCCATAGTTGAGATAAAGTCGAAAATCTGGATTGAATTTTGCTGATAGTAGTACATTGCACGAGTACTTACCACGAAGAGTCGATTATTGTCGCTTTTTCAATTAGAGTCCATATTATCACAACTGAATCACAGGAAATACCGAGGTTTTTAACAACATCAACAAATGAATGTTCATGTTTTTATAACGTGAAAACTACTGGGCCGATGTTGATGAAACTTGTACCAGGTTTTCTATATCCCTTCATCGCCCAGTTCGTATAAATAATTCAGACCAACACACGTAATGGTCCCTAAGTAAAAACATCAAAGATAATAGAATAGGTTATTTGAAGGATAAATACTAAAATGTACTTATTACTTTCAACCTTTTTTGCGATGAAGTCGTCGTACATCGAAATCAAAACACAACTGCAAGAATACGAGTCGAAATTTTCCTCATTGAATATGGAAGAAACCTGTTTATGGGGGAAACCTTTTGGTAAGATATTTGCAGTCGGGTGTTCCAAACCTCCATATATTTGTTAGTGGGTAATATACAGGGTGTAAGAAGGCTGTAGTCATATTTTAGGGGTTTGTGAGACCATTCTGAAACAGATTGGATTCTCTATACAAATCAGCTGAACGCCGCGCCCGGACCAAAACGTATGGAGCAATGAAAAATAAAATTGCTGTGATCAAATCGGTTTCATAGTAAAAATTGCTCAGAATGATATCCCTAAAAACCCCCAAAATATGACTACACCTTTCTGTTACACCCTGTAGTGGGCATGTTATTTACGTTGTATTACAAAGTTAAGGCTCAGTTAAGCTCAGATACACGAAACATGCTTCTAAATTCGTTGCGTGACATGCTCAAGCACTGTGCTGTGAAACGTTGTATGTCGCTTGAGCGTAACGACATGTTGGGGGGACATTTTCCGTAGTGTATTGTGTATGCCTTCCTTCACAAGTTCAACGGTAGATATATCGTAGCCATATATCGACGAATTGGCCATATCATAAAACGATGAAATCTTTTAAGCCAAACACTGCGGTAGCTTATGTGAAGACGGGGGGCGAGCGCAGCGAAGCCCCCTTCTTTGTCTTCGTGGTAGTTTGAGATGTATAACATTTCGGAGACCAAAACATAAAGAAGAGCATTGTTCCACAGTATTAACATAATCATAGCTGTTTACCGACATCAGTTGAAGTTACCGACATCAACTGCTGTTATGATTGTAGTCAACACAGTAAAAGGAGTGCTGCATTTGACGACTATTGTTTAACATTCTTAACAGGTAAAGTTGACTTATTACTTTCACTTGCTTACGTGTGTTGTGTAATGAAATGATGAAACGTTAACTTGCAAGGGAATACGGTAATGCTCTGGCGATGCGTGTTTATGAAAGTCGGATGACATTTCCGAAATTGCTGGACACTATTTTAGTTTCTTTATCTACTCTCATGTCGTAAAGTTCGAATCACAAACTTGAAATCGAATTCATAATGACGTACTTTATAAATGCAATACAGTATTATTATTTTTGAAGTAAAACTTCTTAGGGCACGGGGGTAAAATTTATTTAACCTCTCAACTGTGGGTTATTCATATATTTGCTTTTCAATTGCTACTAGCCGGGTGCTATCACGAGTGGCTAAGAAATGTAACGGAAATTGGAATCGGTGACGTCAGGGTCGGCTGAAGACTTTTAAAACCGCAACTATTTTCAATACGGTTTTTAACTAATCAGATAAGATAATAATACATTCGTACAATAAAGAATGTTAATTAGTGAGAGAAAAACCTGATGAAACGTTAACAAATAAAAATTATTTTAAGCATTCTCCCACGAGTTCTTGATTTCCGGTATGGCCAAGATGGCGCCGCCGCCGCCGCTGCCGCTGGCTGGGACAAACAAAACCAACTAGCATGACTCAAACTACTTCGTTCAACCTCTTTGTTGGAACCGGAACTTATGTTTGACAGCTGTGCGATGCGATCCATACAGTTTGTAAGAAAAGAGTTTCATCAATGTCACACGGGTCGATATGGATTTCTAAAACAAGCAAAGCAATGCATACATTTGAGCGAGACGGGTTAAAGACGTGACGTCAGATGGTATATAATCTGAGCGAGATGCAAATAGTAGTGACACTATTGAATGAGTTAAGTATATCACCACGAGCGCGACAAATTGTAGATAAGGAATGGTGGGAAATAAATGACATGACGTATTAAAAGTAAGTACAAGTATAAAATAATTTCAAATAATCGGACGTCTGAAACTTAAAAGTAACTTGAAGCAGAGATTGGATCTCAAAATTGGAAATTTAAATCTCTTTTAGTATAGGTAGGTATAGGTGTATAGTATAGGTACCACTTAATGATCTAGCTACAGAAGTTTTACTTCTAACACGTGTACGGTGCTACACGCGTATTTTTTTTTTATAATAACACTACTTCTCGAACCAAACTAATGTTATTATTAAACTTTTTTTCCATAACGATACAGTTCTATATTTTTTGGGAAAGGCGAGGGTCATGAAACCATACAGCCAAGGTGTTTGATAGTCTGTATTGTTGGAAAGTTTTTTTATTAGCTATAGTTGACAGCCAAACAGCCACTCAGTGTTTGATAAGTACTTGGAGGCAGGCAGGAAGAATTAAACAAAGAGGTTCATTGATCTGATAATGTGGCTCCGCGCATGCCCTGTGATGGCTCCCAGCATGGTTTTGGCGGCAACAAAAAGTCAACGTGACGTGACGTTGTTGTGTCTAAGCACTGATTTATGTGGAAATATTGTTGTTTTAACTTTGATTTTTGTAGGAGAGACACTTAAGTATGAGAGTAGATAAAGTAGTGTATGAAACTGCACATAACTAGGTGTTACGCAACAGTTTCATAAACTACTATTACTTAACAGTGGGTGTACACTGCAAAGACCGGCACATAACAAGCGGGTAATACAAGAAACTCTACAACGTCATTTTCCACTTCTCCATACAAATCAGCTGACCCACTCAGGCCAAAATGTACTGGGAAGTGAAAAATAAAGTCGCTCTGATCAAATCGGTTTATTAATGAGAGTTGCTCAGAATGATGTCTCTAACAAAGTAGTTTCTCATTTTGCGTCAACTTATTTACATGTTGTATAAAGCATTGCCTAATTTCTTTATTGTACTCAAACTAAAAACACCAGATAGCTTTTAAGCATCTCACAGCGGGAGACGGTTCGAAAACGGGACCACGCTGTAGTGTCACTGTGGTGGCCATTTTACTTTATTGATAAACGCCCCGCCTACGCCCCGCTCGCGACCCGCAGGTGACGTCCGAAGTCTTTAGTTTATAGGATGTACTATAAAGCGAATTATTAAAAATAGTCAAAAATGGTACAATAGAACACTTTTACTTTCCGACAAGGTTAACATTTCAGCCTTACTCAGTAAACTTATAACAATCCTATTCATATCTTTTATTTATTGTTGGATATTAGAATAGGTTATTAATCTTATGACGATATCACAAAGGAGGCTACAAGTAATAAAATAGAAATAAAATTAGTAGTTATGGAGTTTACCGTCACTTGTGAGATTTAAAATATAAAGTTTATCATCACTCTGAGATACTGTAGTTAACCGTTTATTGAGAATTGCAACCTCCATTAGGTGGTTACTTATATTAGGATCGAGTGCTCTCTCTAAAATACAATGCGTGGTGTCCAGGACCAAAAATAATAACATATTATTCTTACAGACAAATCATCAATGTTTTATCTACTTATCTCATAAGATCACAAGAACGCCCCCCAACCGATGTACATTTGGCACAAGTTGTGAATACTCGTTGCCTCTACAATCAGATGCTCCACTTGTCCCTCGGGGGAAAGGGACAGGGATAGCTGCTTGTTCTTCGTTCGTACCTGCGGGAAAGGGACACAGGATTTATGATAGTTGACCGGCGAGCGAAGCGTCTCTGTTTCAGGTTTGGGCAAAAATGCTTTCGTATGTCCGGTTGTTCTCCTCTACAGGTCGCATTTATGAACCGATTCTCGTGAAATTTTGTGAGCAGGTTGGAAAAATAAATAGAATTTTTTACTCGAGCCAGTTTTTAGATTTTTTTCAAAATGGCGGAGATATGGGGTTTTAAAATGTAAAAAAATCGCTACAACCCAAACGGCTCGATGGATATTAACAAATGAGGTGTCGTTGGATTCGTAAAGACCATGAGAGTGAAACAGACTATATAATTTTAGTAAAAAGTCAATAGGTTGTATTAAAGATCGCGAAATGTAGTTTACAAAGTTATTGGTGCGGCTACTTTCATACTGCATGTACGTAACCAGGTACATTCATAAGTTTGTATGTGTTATTGAAAGAAAATTATTTGGGTTATTTTTTTTATGTGTGTTAGCAGTTCAGCTTTCCCACCGACATACTCGCGAGGTCTACAGCTCACAGAGCCACTAGTAATATTGGGTACAGTTGGCTTTGGAGTGGAATAAATGATTTCAGTGACCAGAGTGGGTCTACCGCGCAACTGTCGTCGGCTTCATCCCGATGCTGACGCTTGAATACGATGCCGACGCCGACGCTATTCAATGATAGGTACCGCGCAAACAATTTTGCGTCGGCTTGGTGACCGTCGACATAATGACTGAATGAAAATACTCCGTCGTCTTGCGTTCCGTTTTATTCAAATCGTCTAACTCGGCACAAAAAAAAAGTTTGATATATTTTTACAATTTGTTGATTAATAGATACGCATAAGACAATTTGTTCTTTGTTTATTTGATTTCTTGAAAAAGATGTTTAATTTCGAGCTATTTACAATGTTTTTTATTTATTTTTCTTTACGCGTGTGTTGGTAACGGAACATAAAATTGCATTGACAACTGACATGACCATAGATAAAATATATTAAACGACATGATTACAGACCTTGGAGGAAGGAAGTAGTTAAAACAAAGAGTTTCATTGATCTGAGGTACAAACCGTTTACAGTTATTTTACCTCAGGTGGCGTTGGCATCGGTGTCGGCTTAATTTTGACAGCCGACGGCAATTTTGTACCGCGCAAATTCCCGTTGGTTTGGAATCCCCATGACAACGGCGAAAGAACGAATGATATTGTGGGACGAGTGATATTTTGACAGTTGATTTGACGTAAAAGCTACCGCGCAGGAAAATTGAAACCGACGGCCGATGCCGACGCGTCGAATTGAAGTGTCATTTCAATACGGCACCACTTGGGTTGCCTTCTTGCCTTTCGATTCGATTCGTTTGAAGAAGGAAGACGACGAAACCATGGCTTGGGTAGCCTTGAGGGCTGCTGCGAAGGAAAAGAAGCTAAAGAGGATGAAAGTTACACGCAGAAGGATTGGGCGCGCACTGGCCCGGCGGATGTTGCTTCACGATAAGAATTTCGTTGGGCGGTTTCGCTTATCAAAAGGTAATTTTGTGCGTAATAATGTGAATAACTTATACCGCTCTTACCGCCCAATGAATAATAATACAATTATATGCTTAATAATAATATAATAAACCACCGCTAAACCTCACCCGCTATTCGGAAAGAGACCCGTGCCCCTCGGTCGGGACATTAATGGGCTACATTTAGGTATCTAATAAATACTACTGAGTTGTTACTTTTTACTTTCATCTTCTTTTTTAGGATTGTCTGTCGGTTATTATTCAATAATAAAACCCAAGGAATTCCGCCAATTTCGTAAATAAAACATACACTCCGTTCACAGTTATTTTACCTCCCAGAAACCTCTTTGCCTCTCTTTCTAGCTGTACGGAATCCTTACAGCTATAAAGAGTGGCAAAGAGGTTTAGAAGGGCGCAACTGTCATCGGCTTCATCCCGATATTGACGCTTGAATACGATGCCGACGCCCCGACGCTATTCGATGATAGGTACCGCGCAAATAATTTGGCGTCGGCTTGGTGACCGTCGTCATCATGACCGAATGAAAATAGGTACTCCGTCGTCTTGCGTTCCGTTTTATTCAAATCGTTTAACTCCGCACAAAAAAAGTAGTTGAAATATTTTTACAATTTGTTGATTTAAAAATACGTATTAGGACAATTGTTCTTTGTTTATTTGTTTTCTTGAAAAAGTAATTTAATTTCAAGCTGTACTGTGCTATTTTTAATGTTTTTCGTTAAATTTTCTTTAAACGCGTGTGCCGGTAACGGAACATAAAATTGTTTATTTATTTTTAGGGTTTTTTATTGATTAAAATAGAAGAAGAAAGTAAGTAAACATTGTTTTGCTTTTTATTATAATCCAAATTTATTAGATACCTAGCCTGTTATAGTGAATTCATTCCTATGTATTTTGTAGATGCCTGCCGCGATAAAAGTTAGTCTCCCGCAGATGGAACTGATGGTTATTTACATGGAGGAGCACAGGGCCTTGGCCAAGGGGCAGTATTTGGATACGCCTCAGGGCAAGGCCACTGTTAGGCAGCAATGGGAGGAGTTGGCGGCCAGACTGAATGCAGTCATGGGGCACGTAAAAACGGGCACACAGTGGCGTGACGTAAGTGTGTATTGTGTGTATTTTGGTATTGTGTTTTTCTACTTATAATTTTGTTTTCATCATATTTTTTGCTTAATTGCATGTTTAGTATTGGCGCGACATTAAATATCGCGTCAAGAAGAAGGTAGGGGAGCAAGAAGTGCACAGGCAAGGGACAGGAGGAGGTCCACCTTCCGCTGAAGTTTAAACCCCAGTGGAAGAGAGGATCTTCTCCATTATTGGCAAACAGGCGGTGGTGGGGGATGCAGAAGTTAGAATCCCATTCGATGTATGATGTTTTTGCTTTTCTTTGCTTATTTCTGTATTCATGGTAAACTTTACTGACAGCTTTTTGGCGCATTCCTTAGTGATCCTGCCTGCTGTGCTAGAGGTCGAGGGTTTGATGTTAAAAATTTGTGTGATGAGCATTTGTGTTATCTGGGTATTTATCTACAGCAAAAAAAGTGCATACATATACAAAATGTTACTCTAAAACAATATTTGTTACTTGTTTTGTGACCAATCTACCGCTGATTAATTACTTTGCCCATTTACAGCTTCAGGAAGCAATTGCTCCACCGCCAAGCCCACCCTTGCCTGATGCTGACGTAGAAGTCGTCTGCACCCCTGCCTTCGACGCGCCACTGATGCCAGTCCCACTGCCTAGGCCGCCAGCCACCCGAAATTAAGGAAGATATCGCCAACATGCGCGAAGACTTCGCTGCCGCATTCGGGCGGACTTGTAGCCCAGTATTAACACACTGATGATGATGGACACAACTGCATGCGACGTCCTCTAACACTAGATCTTGTCCTGTGTCCATCAATGTGTTAGTTGATCCTACCACTAATGATAATTATCATTAGTGGTAGGATCAATTATAATTGATACTTAGTATCTGAAGTGGCATTTTTGAGGCCTTCAAAATGAATCTTCAATTCACGCTCATACATCAAAGTAGCGCTTTCTAATGCGAATTGGTTTTCGAAGACCTCAAAAATACACCTCCTGTATCTTTTTACTAAAAATATAATTTAATAATTGAATAAAAAATATAAATTCTAAAAATCTTTATTATTACCTATCATCATTATCATCAACCAACCCAATTTACATAAAAAGTAAAGTTAAATTATAGCTCAATGGCTGATTGCTTATTGTTACTTCCTACCCATTAGTGCAATAGAAAATAGGTACAGTAAAGGGTCATTGTTTTGGCACGTCTCGGGGCGGGACCCGACGTGGTGCCCCGAGTATGATACTCGACGTTTGACTTGGCGGGGGACAGAGAGAGAGAGCGAGACGAGACCCGACGTGCCAAAACAATGGCCTCGTACTGTACGTACTTCATTGCTACAGCGACTCGATCCGCCTGGGATTGTGGGAATTTGACATATTTCCTTAAAATGGCAGGAGTGTTCAGTGCGTCTGTCACATCACGCAAGCATTCGGATGTTGACTGCTGGCTCAGGTGAAGAAGGTCATTGCCACTCTACCACGCTACCTTGGTAGCTACCAGTAGCATAAACATTCAGTGAAGCCAGTATCTGTAAAAGAATAGGTACCTGTGTATAAGGTCAATCAAACACTATTATTCACCTCAGTCATGGGCTATTTATATATTAAGCAATATAATAATATATTAATTAAATGATGTCACTTTTCTTCACTTTATTATTATGGCAATTGGGCGATTATTGTAACAACCTTTACTGCCAAAATACACAGAAGAAAGAAGTGTCATGCATTTTCACTCCACAAAGTTGTAAGCGTCAGGATGGCTGGTCACTAAATATATATCGTCGTATATAACGTTGAAAATATGACTAATAATTGCTTCCCAATTGCTTCTATTTGCTTCCTATAAGTAGATAATTGCTTCCATCATATTTTAGGAGAAATCAAACATTTAAGGGTGACCAGCCATCCTGACGTCAGAAGACGTTACATTATATAAGGCGCTGAAGATTAAAAAAGAGACTTGATCAATATATTTACTTCCATGATAGCTTGAGGTGCGGAGGTTAAAATATTTACGGAAGCAAATGGGCACTAATTTTTGGCCGATGAATAATTCATCTATTCCACCCCCCTAAGGTACCACAGCTAGTGACCAGCCATTCTGACGACAGGATGGCTGGTCACCCTTAAATGTTTGATTTCTCCTAAAATATGATGGAAGCAATTATCTACTTATAGGAAGCAAATAGAAGCAATTATTAGTCATATTTTCAACGTTATATACGACGTTATATATTTAGTGACCAGCCATCCTGACGCTGACCACAAAGTTGCATCGCGACTGTATCGATGCGAACGTGCGACAGTATCGCGACTGCAAAAAGTCGCCGTGGGCGAGGGCTCTTACATTACCCACTGAGAAATTTTATGCCAAAATTTGCGACCGATTGTCCACGTATACGTACCTTAATGTCAGGTCTAATCCCGCTGGCTCTTTCATTGGGCGGCAAGCGCGGTATAAGCTCTTCACATAGCCGCACACATTTGGGTTTTGATAAGCGAAACCGCCCAACGAAGTCGGTATCGGGAAGCAACATCAGCCGGGCCAGTGCGCGCCCAATCCTTCTGCGTGTAATGTTCATCTTCTTCAGCCGCTGTTTCTCCGCAGCAGCCCTCACGGCTACCCAAGCCATGGTTTCACCGTCTTCCCTTATCGCACGGATTGAATCAAAAGGGTATCAAAAGGCAAATACACTAATGCTATCACTGAATGCTATACATATTTTTTTTGTACTATGTCAAAATACTGTCAAAATATCACTCGTCCCACAATATCATTCGTTCTTTCGCCGTCGTCATCGAAATCCAAACCAACGCGTCAGTTGGGGAAATTGCGCGGTACCAAATCGCCGTCGGCTGTCAAAATGAAGCCGACACCGATGCCGACGGCACATGCGCGGTAGACCCGAGATATGAATGAAACTTTCCTGATGAACAAAGTAGGTACTTTGGTATAGTTAATTAGTAAGTTTCATTGGTCAAATCAATAAAAATGTCTTTAGTGCTGTAGATATTTATATTTACATATACAAAATATTAAAGTATCTGAATAAGTAGCAATCGAAATGCCTCTTCTCTACTTTGAACCATTGTTGGAGAATAAGGACAAATAAACTCACAGATAAATTCAGCAGATCCAATAAGCAATAAAAACCACTGATTCATATACACTTGCGCGATGCACGTCTGTATGAAACTCTACTTGCAGCACAGTAGCGCCATCTGTTGCTGTAGAGCTTACCATGCCGTTGAGCCGTTGCCTGATGTTGTGAAGATGCTGCAGCGCCTGCTCGTTGGTGCGTTCCCCGCAGTCGGCCATGCGGCTGCGCGCCCAGGACACCAGGGGATCGTACACGAAAGGGCCTATCACGGACATGAGGGCCGCTGTCTGCTCGCGTAGTACTATCATCACAGCTTCGCACGACTTTCTGTTAGAGCAGAATGTTATGGTGTTATCATGATAGGCGAGTGTTTTTTTTTTCATTTACCGCCTTCTTTAACGCCTATAACTATTTACCAGGATGAAACTGGCTGAAAATATAGATGGAACGAACGAAGTGTAATCAAAGAACCTAGCAATGAACTAACCACAATTTACTAAATAGCTACCTACTGCAAAATATTGCGAAAATTGCGAAATAATGATACACCACAAAAAGTGTCTCTTCTAGGTAGGAGGTTAAATCAACATTGTTTGTGAAGTTATAATGATAAAACGTTCCTTTAAGCTTTGCAGATACAGGTCAGAAATAAGTGCATGATTAGCTGTTTTTGTGAAAAGGGATAAGTAGTGCGTATTTTGTAAATTCAACGGTATGTCCATGCTATACTACAAACTTAACGTATAAAACGAGAATCATAGTACTTGTCGCAAGATAATAACAATGAAGTTAGAACCAGAACTATCTTGCTTTTTTTAGTACTTCAATGGAAAACAATGCATTGCATAGCGCCAGTAAGGCATGTCGCTTTCTCGTATTGATAAATCTTAGGACATACATAACAGTGGGTGCAGTGTTTTATTTCATCAGTTTCCGCCTATTGTTAATCTCCTTAACAAAAAGGTCTATTTGTCGCATATCATATTATCATTCTGTGCACGCTTTCCTTATCTAAATAAAATCGCTTCGCATGATGAGAGTGAAAGTAGTACGGATTGATGTCCCCTGAAATATGACTACACACATTTGTGGAGCAAACGAGACTATAAAATCAGAAATCAGGTAGTATCTGTACCAAATTTTAAATCTGTTAAACTGGTATCCTGTATACATCGAAACCTGTTGAAACTAAAAATATACTAGAAATGGGAATTTGTAGAAATGAGAATCTGAAACACTGAACTTTTTGAACCGAAACATGTGAAAAGGGTAATCTGAAACACGGGATCCTATTGAAACAAAAATGTTTAGAAAGGGAATCTGTCCACATGTGTATAATCGTTTTTTTTTGTGCCTTAAGCACAGAAGAGATAATAGTACTCCGTACAGAACGGCCACTCCCTTCCCCGCGCTGATTCAGATACCGCACCCCACCCCTGGCGTCAAAGGATTGGTTAACGGAAGACAGGGCTGAACGCCAGACGAGTGACGACGCGTATACTTTAATATCGCTGCATTTGCCGCGCCACCAGCCCTAGCAAAGTTTACGCACACATTTGCACGTATACAAACATCATTTGGTTATGTAGTAGTAATAGGTGATTATTTTACGAGCGTTCTATGAAGTGTCCGAGGTGTGCCTTAAGTACGAAGCCATAAGTTACCTGAACATGCCGTCATACTGCAGCGGGCCCATAGCGGCGGCCATGTTGTGTGTCAGTCGGAACGGCACACGCTCCGGCCACTCGAACGCTTCTCCCTACATCACACGACCATTCGTAATTCGCTTTATTTTACTCACATGACATAATAATATACAGATGAATAAGGCTAGAAAAACATGCAGAAAGGCGATCGAACTTATACCACTAACATTACCATTCATCATCAAGGTGCTAGTCGCATGAGTGAGACACCAAACGTAATAGGGTATTATTGCTTTTAAGAAAAAATAATGAAAAAAATTGAGGCCGTGATAAATGAGTAATTTTTAAATTTTGTGAAACCGGCAAATGCTAATTAATTTACGATAGTGCATTGTCGCGCGGAAACGCTAGCCGCCATGATCTTTCGCTAGTGACGTCACTCCGTTAGTAAACACACGTCGACTGCAAAGACCAATGGGTACAATCGGAGTGACGTCAATTCGGAATCAAAATGGCGAATGGTGTTTTAGTCAAATGACGAACTGAGTAGAAAACACGACTTTTCAAATTGAATTATAAAATTTACATTGCATTTTTATGGATTAATATCGATGATTCTCGTTCAGCGTTTTGGGTATCTACCTTGGACATGCATTCTTAGATTTATTCTTACATGGGCAATAACACCGTATTAGCTAGCGAGTCAACGAGAAAGTGAGCGTAGTAGGTGTTTACTATTCGCTAAATGTCTCGCTTAAACATACATATCCTGTAAAACTGACCGTGTATCATTTACATTACATCATCAAATCATCTGTCAATCAAGATAATGCTGATCATCAATTCTTCATCATCGTTAGGTGCTAAAGTAACCGTCAATAGAAATTGTGGACTATGTATATATATATATATATATTGCACATAAAAGACAAAAAACAGAAAATACAGAGAAGTAATTTACAAAGGCAAGCTTATCTCTAAAGAGAGATCTTTTCCAGCAAACCCAGGATGGACAGGAGAAAAATAAAAAATAAAACTTTCTTAAGTGTCTGTATTCTGTTTTTGTGCAATAAAGTATAAAGTATAAAATACAGAACAGGTAGGCCTATGTGCTCAGGTAAGAGAAAAATAAAACATAAATAAATCATAATAATACTAATCTACTGAATATACTACATAAATAAGTACATGAATATTACATAAAATAAAATATATAAATCTAACATAAATCATGTAAACATCTATGTAAACAAAGCGCCATGTTGTCTTTGTCTTTTCCGTAATTAACTGGTGATGATATATTATTGAATATTTCATGATGAAATACAGTGAATAACAGGCAAGACTTGATGCTACATGAGCTGGAATAATGTTCAGCGAGACTCCGTGGCAGAACCTTGAGAAAACGGTTTGTTTACATAGTCCACAATTTCTATTGACGGCGACTTTAGTTCGTCGCCTAACGCAACAGCAAACGTGTGGCGTGAGTGTACGAGCGAGACAGCGAGCATGGCTACATGACGCTGTCACGCTCACTCGCGTCGTAACAACACCGTACCACTTACCTTGTTGAAGAGACAGTTGAAGTCAACGTGTACTGTATCTCCGTTGCAGGAATCGAACGAAATGTTCTCACCGTGACGATCGCCGAGTCCTGAAACAGTTGTAACATATTCTATTATTTTAATATTTATCGTTGTGCACTTATGTAGGTCTACCTTTTATTAAATTATCCTCTCCATCCTAGGTTTGCTGGAAGAGATCTCTTATTAGAGATAAGCTCGCCTTTGTACATGTTTTTTCTAATATTAAGTGTCTGTATTATGTTTTCTGTGCAATAAAGTATAAAGTAATATTCGTACAAAAAATATCCATCACTCACGGACATTGTAAAGAGTAGCCAAAGTAACAGAATACATAATTAAGGTAATACATAATCAATATTTAGGTGTCACTTTTTAGCTAAGTTCCTCAAATTGTGTAAACTTTTTCTGTTTTTCTTTTTGAATAAATAAATAAAAAAATAAAAAAACTGCCAAGTGCGAGTCGGACTCTCACACGGAGGGTTCCGCACCATCATTGTACCAAAAGTACAAAAAATACGTTACTTGTATAGTAGACGCCTTTATTTTTTCAATATTTCGTGTATTTCAGTATTTGTTGGTGGAGCGGCAACAGATATATGTACTATACACATTCTGTGAAGATTTCAACTTTCTAGCTATTACGGTTCGTGCTGGAGGGCCCTCAGACGGACGAACAGACGTACAGCGGAGTCTTAGTAATAGGGTCCCGTTTGGCACCCATCGAGTACGGTACCCTAAAAAATGAATGCCTTGTTCAGCAAAAAAGGAAAAGGGCAAGAAGCGTCAATGCATATTTATGCCAACTAATTTCTTGACCGGAATGTAATGTTACAAAACAGAAACTAACCAAGGATATACCCGACCATGGACATGACAGCTGTGGTCCTTACGTACGCCGATCTTGCTTGGTACCTACGGACAGGACATTATTAAACATAATCATTTATATACAGGCACATATATTGATTCTGACCCTACAGTAAAGACCCTGTGTCGTGGGGTCCAGTAACAGCGACATCACACATGTAAACATCCGAGATATGGGGATTATTATTTTTATCCCCGGCGGGGATCGAAATCAGGATCTCTTGCATAGTAGGCAGAGCCACGACTGCAACGCCAAAGAAGTCTTTAATACATCGCATGCATTCGCTCACTCGTCACTCGCTAATTTTTGGAAACGAAAGGAACGGGGGATGGGTTTAGTATTGAAAAAAAAAATACTGTTATAGTTAAGAGCCAAACCAACCTGCCGACAAACTGCCTAGCTGTTTGGCAGACTTAAAATTATAGTAATTAAGTGCTTTTTCAAAAATACACGTTATAAATAAATAAATAAATTGGCAATTTGACGTTCACAGACACATACGTCGCACGCAACAAATACATGGGCAGGAGCTCTATTTTTGAAACGCTCTTTTGCAATCGAGCACTCTTTTCTACTGATTTTCCTCCGTTATAAGAAATTCCGTATTTTTCAGTCATTCGCGTGCAACGAGTGGTCAGGACCACTCACCACCCGTAGGGGTCCGCGAAGACCCTGCGGAACCACTCGTGGAACACGGGCGGGTGGCGCGGCAGCAGCTCCTCTACGAAGATGCGCCGCTTCTTCTCGACGGGGTCGGAGCTCGCGCACATCAGCTCCTTCAGCTGACGGTTCGACGTGTGGATGCCTGCGGACGTAATATTTGAACTAGTGGCTCTTATACCTGTTCCACACGGACGCAGTACAGCAGCGAACAGTAGGGACAGAGCTAAGCGTAAATCTACGTTCCTTTTCTAAATGAAACAAAGAGAGGTAGATTGACGCATAGCTCTATCCCTACTGTTCTGCCTTCGTGTGCCACGTGAGCCACGAGGAAATCTTTTTGGGTAAACACTGCGGTAACTTAGGCGAAGACTAAAGAGGCCGAGCGCTCTTCGTGCTCGTTTGACATGTATAACACAAAATAAATCACGTAGTACTGAATAAAAATGCTTTTAAAAATACATGTTTTCGTTAAAACCCGCCATATCATGATATGCCCAGTAATGGCTTTGTCATATCATGAAATGACGAGGCACATGCGAAAAAATTTTTTGGGTCTCCCATAGTAACTTGAAATCAGCTGATTGGGGCAATGTACTGGAGGACGTAAATTTTTTTTCATTTGCGACTATATGTTTCTTGGGGAAAGTTGTTTGAATTGATGGGTACTATCATTCCCCAAAATATGGTCAGCTAATTAAATGTCACCCTGTATATTTATTAGATCATTCAGACGTATCCGCGCGGTGTTAAAGCCTTTTCGGTTTGTAACCAAGCGGTTCCCGCTGTGTCTGAACAAGTGGATTTCATGTGGAGGGCAATCCCCCACTTGGGGGTAGGCAGATACTAAACACCTCCACTTGCTAACATCTGGCAAACATCACTAGCTTCCTCAAATTCATAAGTACTTCAACATCTGTCTACTACCATCAATACACCTTTCGCCGTCACACTACGACGGTAACCCGACCATTTCCGAAAGTCCTCCAAACGTCCCTCCCCAGTACAACTGGCCTACCTTTCTGTTTGTAGAGGTGCATCAGCACCGGCCGCAGCCCCAGCAGCCGCGGCACCCACTCCACCATACCGCACTCCTCGTTCAGTGGCAGCACGCTGGGGTCAAATTAACACAATCGTTACAAAATTATACAAAGAACACTCCCGAAACAATTTCATTAAACAATAAGTTTAAAAGGCTCAGTTGTTTCCGAGCTTTTCGAACGTAGAGATAACATACTAGCTTTCGAAAAACTGAACCGATTTTAATTGAACGAAGGGAAGTTGGATATAATTTTGTTAAAGTGTACCACAATGACGCAATAAATATATGAGTATGAGTATGAAGTCTGCTACCATTTACAAACCGCATTAAAATTGGTCCACCAGTTTGTGTGTGTGATATGTTTAGCAGGAGTGTACTCTTCTACGTCCACATCATCAGGCTATGACGAAGGATCGAGATACGACAGACAAGGCAAACACGGCATTTTGCGCCATTGGGAGCAATCGGTTCACTAGAGAAGAGATGTAGAGCTGGCGCCGAGCGCAGGAACCGGTTGACCACCGCGTTGAACTCCATGAGCCGGTAGTCGCGGCGCAAGTACCTGTAGGTGCGGATGTAGAGCCGGCGGCGCCGCGTGGCCGGCGCCGAGCGCAGGAACCGGTTGACCACCGCGTTGAACTCCATGAGCCGGTAGCCGCGGCGCAAGTACCTGTAGGTGCGGATGTAGAGCCGGCGGCACCGCGTGGCCGGCGCCGAGCGCAGGAACCGGTTGACCACCGCGTTGAACTCCATGAGCCGGTAGCCGCGGCGCAAGTACCTGTAGGTGCGCATGTAGAGCCGGCGCCGAGCGCAGGAACCGGTTGACCACCGCGTTGAACTCCATGAGCCGGTAGCCGCGGCGCAAGTACCTGTAGGTGCGGATGTAGAGCCGGCGGCGCCGCGTGGCCGGCGCCGAGCGCAGGAACCGGTTGACCACCGCGTTGAACTCCATGAGCCGGTAGTCGCGGCGCAAGTACCTGTAGGTGCGGATGTAGAGCCGGCGGCGCCGCGTGGCCGGCGCCGAGCGCAGGAACCGGTTGACCACCGCGTTGAACTCCATGAGCCGGTAGCCGCGGCGCAAGTACCTGTAGGTGCGGATGTAGAGCCGGCGGCACCGCGTGGCCGGCGCCGAGCGCAGGAACCGGTTGACCACCGCGTTGAACTCCATGAGCCGGTAGCCGCGGCGCAAGTACCTGTAGGTGCGCATGTAGAGCCGGCGCCGAGCGCAGGAACCGGTTGACCACCGCGTTGAACTCCATGAGCCGGTAGCCGCGGCGCAAGTACCTGTAGGTGCGGATGTAGAGCCGGCGGCGCCGCGTAGCCGGCGCCGAGCGCAGGAACCGGTTGACCACCGCGTTGAACTCCATGAGCCGGTAGCCGCGGCGCAAGTACCTGTAGGTGCGGATGTAGAGCCGGCGGCGCCGCGTGGCCGGCGCCGAGCGCAGGAACCGGTTGACCACCGCGTTGAACTCCATGAGCCGGTAGTCGCGGCGCAAGTACCTGTAGGTGCGGATGTAGAGCCGGCGGCGCCGCGTGGCCGGCGCCGAGCGCAGGAACCGGTTGACCACCGCGTTGAACTCCATGAGCCGGTAGTCGCGGCGCAAGTACCTGTAGGTGCGGATGTAGAGCCGGCGGCGCCGCGTGGCCGGCGCCGAGCGCAGGAACCGGTTGACCACCGCGTTGAACTCCATGAGCCGGTAGTCGCGGCGCAAGTACCTGTAGGTGCGGATGTAGAGCCGGCGGCGCCGCGTGGCCGGCGCCGAGCGCAGGAACCGGTTGACCACCGCGTTGAACTCCATGAGCCGGTAGTCGCGGCGCAAGTCGTCGCGCGGCTTCAGCATTATCGTGTACGACTTGCCGTCCGATCCTAGACACAGTAGAAGGAAGTCATAGAGTGTGGTGCGCCACTGTGACGCTATCATGGACGTTTAATAATGCATACAAACTTGCTTGTGCTTAAACCGCAGCCAAAGATTAAAAAATCTATACAGGGTGTAACAGAAAGGTGAAGTCATACTTTAGAGGGTTGTTGGGACATCGTTCTGAACAAGTTTAACTATGGAACCGACACTACGACACCTTTCTGTTACACCCTGTTTAATAAATAAAACCACTGGCTTAAAGAACCTCGCTGGATGGTTAAATTCAAGCACTACCTACTTATTTCGAGCCGGAACACCGCGGCCACAAATTACCATAATGATAGCCGAACTCCGATATGAGACGGTACGAGATAAAGAACAACGTAGTACTGCAAACGTACAACGTAGTACTGCAAACGGCAAATCGCTTTCATTACCTTTTAATAGCATCGTAGCGAATGCAATTTTCTTGAGGGATCTTAGAGAAATATTTCCTATGAATTAGGCAGGTGACCCATGAGCTCCTAGAACAACCAGCGGGGCAATTCCGGCGCTAGCGAGATCATATCCATGGTCTAAATATCGATTTATAGATACCGAAATCTCTATCAAAAACAAGAAAAAGCTATTCTGACGACTAGCTTTTCGACCAACCGAGATATCTCGACCCGTTTTCGATCGAAATAAATATAAATTGAGATCGTTTTCGACGGATTTAGGCGGTATCAAAACCGATATCTCGACTGGGGAGATGATCTAGATAGCGCGAGAATCGGGGGCCAGGCCTCCTACTCCAGCTGGTGCAGGAGTTGGGTTGGCTGAATTAAGAGAGCGGGAGAAGGGGACATGCACAAAGGCCCCGCACATGTGGGCCACGTGCAGGCACTTCAACCCCCTTAAAGAAGAATAGAAGAGTATAATTATAGGCAAATAGGCAGTGTTCTTTGTTGTCTTATCCAATATCACCTTTACCTTTGAGAGTGACCTTCCTAGGTTTCTGCAGCGAGGGCAGCACCGTCACCCGCTCCTCGATCCCCGCTATGTAGACCTCGGGCTCCGCGGGGATCTGGAAGTCTAGTCGCTCCTGCCTAGCCGCCTTGCATGGTAGCTCCACCTATGCAACACTTTAATGAATCAACGAAATCTAATCCCGTGACTGGAATAGAGCCCACCAAAAAAAATAATTCAGACAATAGCATTCGCTCCCCCACCTGCCCATAGTCAAACATTCCAACTATACACCACATTTCAGCATAACAAGTACCAATTCAGACTTGCAAATAGATTATGTTCCGTATTTATTATTTTTTCGTGTATATCTGCTGTCTATTTCCAATGAATCAGACAGCCTTTTTGCAACTGGAGAGGGTATCAAAACACAGTATACTCGTAGTAAATCTGCCGAAGGCTATATGGTTTGTAATTCTGCTCAAAAAGCATAAACTTGGCTTTTGAGCGAGCTATCATAACTCTCTCTCACTCTCACCCCACCATATCATGTGCGAGAATGAGAGGTCAGAGCACGCTCAAACATCTAGTTACTTAGCAGAAGATATACCTACTTATTATTGGTCAGAATGATTAGTATGGATTCGATCATATCAGTGCCCTATTCATTCCCATTCGAACGTTCCGTGTGTTTTCCCCAGTTTGAACCCAACAATAATATCCTACCTTGCAGAACTCCTGGAACGGCATCATGATACGGCTGAAGTTCTCTCCAGCAAGTAATCGCGGCAGTGGGCGCACCAACGCCGATACTGTTGTAGTCTGCAACATGATCACAAAGAAATAAATCCCAAGTAATAGTACTAACCAGAAACGAAACACGCATCAAGCAATATTTATTTAAACTAATCACGTTTCCAAACATTGACCGTGCAATAACATCACTTGCGCGATGTAGGTTTGTATGCCAATTCAGTTTCGCCACACCAGCGCCATCTGTGTGTCAGTGTGCATACTCACGGTGGAGCTATCGGTGATGGGCTTGTTGCACAACTCTATGAGTTTCTCCGCGAGTTGCGTGAAGTCGCACACCAGCTTCAACACGTGCGGCTGCTTCAGTCGCGGCTCAGCGAACACGTCCTATGAACAGAGAATATTAGTGGTAGAATTAAGTCTTCTGTATGTCTTCTTCTGGGCGTGTACATTAAAATATTTGTATGCAACTGCGTCAAACATAGTTATACGTTATGTTATTATTATAGACAGTGACAGACATGATCACGACAGTAATTAGGTAGCTATGTTTTACAAATTAAAGACCTTTAACTTTGATTTTAAGATTTATTTCCGCCAGGGCCGCGTGTATTTTGAG
The DNA here is from genome assembly GCA_963457715.1 of Argyresthia albistria. Lineage (NCBI taxonomy): Eukaryota > Metazoa > Arthropoda > Insecta > Lepidoptera > Argyresthiidae > Argyresthia > Argyresthia albistria. The sequence continues at coordinate 5,950,256 of OY735264.1, read as the reverse complement.
ATTTACATTTGGGAGAACCTGAAAACCATCCTTAATAATGGTGTGTTTAGTGCGGGGACTGGGGCAATGTCTCATATATCTGTGAATCTCGATTCATGATGTCATTAGGGCCCTCTAAAGCATTTCAACTAACTAAATAAAGTAATCGTGTATTATATTTTTTATGAATGCCTTACCTGACACCGTCTAATACGCTGCGGATAGCTGGATTTCATCACGCTGATCATCATCCACAGAGTGTGTTGCGGGTACGCGAGAATCAACTTCACGATGATGGCTTTTAGTTGCGCGTACACCTGCAATTTTAAGAAACGATGAGATAATTATTATATGAGTATTTTCGTTGGGATTCTAATGCTGGATCCAGACTTTTGCCGCAAACTCCACACCTCTACAAACGTAAAACGTAGTACAAAACCTATGCACACCAAGCCAAACTCTCTATCCACTTGTAGAGGTTTGCCAAGCGTATGCATCTGGCTTAATGCTCATAACTATAATCCAACTTCTCAAGTCCAGGCAAGTTTGTTAACGTTTATTTTAGATACGGTACATAGCCTAACCATAGCAGTTGGCATTTCACGGGATATGACAGATCCTGGATATGATCTGCGAGAACGCCGTCAGGTAGAGGTACAGCGGCAGCCGCTCCGAGTACGTCTTGATGATCTCCGTCATCTGTGCGAGCACGGTGCGGATGTGAGGGTCCGTTGACGTCACTTCACGTCCAACCTGCGATACCGTCATACGACGTCACCTCACCTCCTTCACGGGATGACAGATCCTGGATATGATCTGCGAGAACGCCGTCAGGTAGAGGTACAGCGGCAGCCGCTCCGAGTACGTCTTGATGATCTCCGTCATCTGTGTTAGCACGGTGCGGATGTGAGGGTCCGTTGACGTCACTTCCACGTCCAACCTGCGATACCGTCATGCGACGTCACCTCACCTCCTTCACGGGATGACAGATCCTGGATATGATCTGCGAGAACGCCGTCAGGTAGAGGTACAGCGGCAGCCGCTCCGAGTACGTCTTGATGATATCCGTCATCTGTGCGAGCACGGTGCGGATGTGAGGGTCCGTTGACGTCACTTCACGTCCAACCTGCGATACCGTCATACGACGTCACCTCACCTCCTTCACGGGATGACAGATCCTGGATATGATCTGCGAGAACGCCGTCAGGTAGAGGTACAGCGGCAGCCGCTCCGAGTACGTCTTGATGATCTCCGTCATCTGTGCGAGCACGGTGCGGATGTGAGGGTCCGTTGACGTCACTTCACGTCCAACCTGCGATACCGTCATACGACGTCACCTCACCTCCTTCACGGGATGACAGATCCTGGATATGATCTGCGAGAACGCCGTCAGGTAGAGGTACAGCGGCAGCCGCTCCGAGTACGTCTTGATGATCTCCGTCATCTGTGCGAGCACGGTGCGGATGTGAGGGTCCGTTGACGTCACTTCACGTCCAACCTGCGATACCGTCATACGACGTCACCTCACCTCCTTCACGGGATGACAGATCCTGGATATGATCTGCGAGAACGCCGTCAGGTAGAGGTACAGCGGCAGCCGCTCCGAGTACGTCTTGATGATCTCCGTCATCTGTGCGAGCACGGTGCGGATGTGAGGGTCCGTTGACGTCACTTCCACGTCCAACCTGCGATACCGTCATACGACGTCACCTCACCTCCTTCACGGGATGACAGATCCTGGATATGATCTGCGAGAACGCCGTCAGGTAGAGGTACAGCGGCAGCCGCTCCGAGTACGTCTTGATGATCTCCGTCATCTGTGCGAGCACGGTGCGGATGTGAGGGTCCGTTGACGTCACTTCCACGTCCAACCTGCGATACCGTCATACGACGTCACCTCACCTCCTTCACGGGATGACAGATCCTGGATATGATCTGCGAGAACGCCGTCAGGTAGAGGTACAGCGGCAGCCGCTCCGAGTACGTCTTGATGATCTCCGTCATCTGTGCGAGCACGGTGCGGATGTGAGGGTCCGTTGACGTCACTTCACGTCCAACCTGCGATACCGTCATACGACGTCAACTCACCTCCTTCACGGGATGACAGATCCTGGATATGATCTGCGAGAACGCCGTCAGGTAGAGGTACAGCGGCAGCCGCTCCGAGTACGTCTTGATGATCTCCGTCATCTGTGCGAGCACGGTGCGGATGTGAGGGTCCGTTGACGTCACTTCACGTCCAACCTGCGATACCGTCATACGACGTCACCTCACCTCCTTCACGGGATGACAGATCCTGGATATGATCTGCGAGAACGCCGTCAGGTAGAGGTACAGCGGCAGCCGCTCCGAGTACGTCTTGATGATCTCCGTCATCTGTGCGAGCACGGTGCGGATGTGAGGGTCCGTTGACGTCACTTCCACGTCCAACCTGCGATACCGTCATACGACGTCACCTCACCTCCTTCACGGGATGACAGATCCTGGATATGATCTGCGAGAACGCCGTCAGGTAGAGGTACAGCGGCAGCCGCTCCGAGTACGTCTTGATGATCTCCGTCATCTGTGCGAGCACGGTGCGGATGTGAGGGTCCGTTGACGTCACTTCCACGTCCAACCTGCGATACCGTCATACGACGTCACCTCACCTCCTTCACGGGATGACAGATCCTGGATATGATCTGCGAGAACGCCGTCAGGTAGAGGTACAGCGGCAGCCGCTCCGAGTACGTCTTGATGATCTCCGTCATCTGTGCGAGCACGGTGCGGATGTGAGGGTCCGTTGACGTCACTTCCACGTCCAACCTGCGATACCGTCATACGACGTCAACTCACCTCCTTCACGGGATGACAGATCCTGGATATGATCTGCGAGAACGCCGTCAGGTAGAGGTACAGCGGCAGCCGCTCCGAGTACGTCTTGATGATCTCCGTCATCTGTGCGAGCACGGTGCGGATGTGAGGGTCCGTTGACGTCACTTCCACGTCCAACCTGCGATACCGTCATACGACGTCACCTCACCTCCTTCACGGGATGACAGATCCTGGATATGATCTGCGAGAACGCCGTCAGGTAGAGGTACAGCGGCAGCCGCTCCGAGTACGTCTTGATGATCTCCGTCATCTGTGCGAGCACGGTGCGGATGTGAGGGTCCGTTGACGTCACTTCCACGTCCAACCTGCGATACCGTCATACGACGTCACCTCACCTCCTTCACGGGATGACAGATCCTGGATATGATCTGCGAGAACGCCGTCAGGTAGAGGTACAGCGGCAGCCGCTCCGAGTACGTCTTGATGATCTCCGTCATCTGTGCGAGCACGGTGCGGATGTGAGGGTCCGTTGACGTCACTTCCACGTCCAACCTGCGATACCGTCATACGACGTCACCTCACCTCCTTCACGGGATGACAGATCCTGGATATGATCTGCGAGAACGCCGTCAGGTAGAGGTACAGCGGCAGCCGCTCCGAGTACGTCTTGATGATCTCCGTCATCTGTGCGAGCACGGTGCGGATGTGAGGGTCCGTTGACGTCACTTCCACGTCCAACCTGCGAATAATGTGTAACATCTTGTATCACACTTGCCTGCCATCGCTCAGTATCCTGTAGGAAATGCAACCGCCTGGCGGGTTCTTGGTACTGAAAGTGTAAGCAAGTAAGTTAGTAATTAAGTAAGTAAGAGAGTGAGTGAGTGAGTCAGTGTGGGTAAATGCAGTAGTGAGTGAGTGAGTAAATGAGTGGGTAAGTGCGGTAGTGTGTAAGTGATTGAATGAGTGAGTGAGTGAGTGAATAAATATTCATTATCAAATTGTGAACTCTAATCTTGTCGTTTGGTTTAAATAAAGATAATCATGTTTATGACGACATTTCAACGCAGATTATCCTAGTTCAGCACAGTCGGTGCAGTTAGTTTTGTAAGCAAACTATAAAGCTTCTATTCTATTCTATTCAGCAAAACACCGGAAGCGTCACAGGCACGTAGTCAAATCTACGTTTATATTTCATCAAAATCCGTTGACTAGTTTTGTAAACTAACCACAACGACAGCATCCTCGGCATACTCTGGTACAGATACTTGTGTCCGTACTGCAGCGCTTTCCCGTAGCTGTTGAGGGCGTGGACGCGCCTCGTCCACAGTACGCTGCTGGCGCCGGGAGTGTTGCCGGGAGTTGCGTCGGCTATACTCACCTTCTCGTAGTAAGCGCCGAGGCATACCTGGAGATTGAACAACTATGTTAACTATGTTATTCTCATTACAGTGTAAAAGAATATTTAGATGACAAAACTGCGTGGTCTTTACCATCTCAGCGCACAGAAATCCAAAGAGGGGCGATGGACTGAGTCAGTACGTCTCTCTTCGGTGTATTTCCTTACACTTAAGTAGAAATATAAAAGAAAGTATTTTTAGTGTATTGTTAAGGCCCTGACATATGTTACTCGTAAGTACTGTCTTTGTCTCGCCAGGCAGCGGCGACTTGTCACTATGAACTTGTATCTGTTCTACTTTCTATTCTAGAAAAGCTTGAGAAAACCCTCACCAGGCTCTTTTCCCACTGCTTGTACACTTCCACTGCGTCTTTGTAGTAGCCGATATTCACATCGACGTCGACGTTTGTCGTCTCGTCATTGTATTTAGCGATGAGCAGTTTCGCTTTGGCGCACAGTTTTCTGTGGAAGAAACGATAGGTCCTACAGGTTGCGCCAAATTTCTATTTTAGCTTCCATGCTTCATGTGGAGAGCTTGGTACTAGGGCATCTCTCTTGTACTCAGTGGCGGTGGTAGTGTTAGAGGTAGTGACGGTGGTAATAGCACAGGGTGCACATCCCATACAAATTAGAATTAGTAACCCTTCGTAAAAAAGAGATGGCATGAGTAGTAAGAATTGTACTCTAAACGCCATGGTTTCAGTTAACATACTTCTAGGTGGCGCTAAGCTTAGAATAAATCCTACATATCTTAGCGCCATCTCATTTGCAATTTGTCGATGGTGCTGCACCAAGCGATAATGGCCTCGAACTAGAGAATCTTCCGTAGCATCTCAGTTTACGCCGGTGTCATATTTTGTTCTAGGTGGTCTATCTGTATTAGTATCTGTGGTAGTAGTACTAGTACAAGTAGAGAGCAGTTACTTGTGGTGCGTCTCTAGCTGCGCCACGGCTCGGTTCAGCTGTGTGAAGGCGAGGTCTCGCTGGCCTCGCGCCCAGTACACGCGAGCCGCAGACACCGGCAGCCCGGCCGGCTGGTAGTGAGAGCCCTTCAGCACGTACATGTAGGCCTGGTAACATAATTCGCCATGCTAAAAACTTTAAAAAAACGACTTCATGACCAATTACTTGGTCCGGGGACGCTTGTTTTACAGTGTCGTCTATATACCCGAAAACGAGCCTACAAAAATCTGCATACGTATTACAAACGAATATGCGATCCTAACAGCCAGAATATATCTCGTGGCAATGACTATAAACACCGAAAAGTCACAAAAATCTGGATGTATAATAAGATAACCGCTAAGTTTTTATTTCTCTTATATTTGCTTAATGTATCTTCTGTGGATATCTGTTACCGACTTTATTTTTGTATTTATAGAACCATTGTAACTCATCTGTTGTATATGCTGTTGATGTCCCAAATAAAATAAAATAAAATAAAATAAATAAATAATGTCATCCAGGTAAAAACAAATTGAACTTCACAGTTTTTTTCATGTAGAAACCTAACTACCGGACCTATTCCGGATTTTTTTTAAATGGGACCAAACTATTGGGTTTCCCTTTTGAACAAAGAAAGAATTTTTGGAATCGGTTCGTAAATAGTACCAGTTTCGATGTAACAAATAAAAAAAATGATAAAAAAACAACAACATACAACCGAATTGATTACCCACTCTTTTTTTGAAGTCGGTTAAAAATAACACGTTCAGTAACTTTAGCATTAAAAAACCCCTGCATAAAACCGGTCTTCCAGTTTCATCACCAGGTCTCATCATCAGGTGAATTAAAAGGTCTACAACGAATCTAATGAGCCTGAACTCGACGGGTTTACTGGTAGGCATCATAGGGTTCCCGCTCCCACCTTCGTACTGTATCACCAGACCAGCTTGATGGTACCATAAGAAACAGCTCCAAGATATCAACTTTCGAATAAAAAACAGCAATCAAGTCGGTTCACCCGTTTAAGATCCACGTGCTTCGTCGGGCGGGGGTTTAAAATCACTGTCACGAAGAAATTAAAGAAACTATCCTCAGGTACTTCATTCGATCTTCATACAGAACTGCGCTCGCGGCCTCTCTCACACACACACACACATTGTCGAGTCTTGAAGTATTTCAGGGACGCCACCACACGCCAGAGACACCAAGTGTATTCATTCGAGTTATGATGGCTTACTTACTTTATACTTTATTGCACACAAATCAATACATTATGGCAATTAAAAATGGAAATGACATGTACAAAGGCGAGCTTATCTCTATCGAGAGATTTCTTCCAGCAAACCCAGGATGAAAAGGATAAATAAATCAACAATAGGTAGATCCAAGTGTACAACATCAAATACCTAGGTACTTAGTAAAAAAATATATATACAAAAATAATAATAATATATTGCTTGTAATAATATATGGCTTGTATATTTGACCATCAACATCTTCACATCAATCAGCCCATACTCACCTACTGCTGGTTATAAGCCTCTTCTTTACCACGCTATCTACTCCAGTCCTCTACTAAGTGCTGATCTGTCCATCCTCAGATAGCGTTTATCTCTATCTGTTTATCTGTGCCATTTGACATTTCACACGTGAAGTGTCGAATAAAGTTATCAGACTGTTTATCCTTCTCTTGAGAGACCGGGCCTACGTATAATATTCACCTGCTGCAGTAGTCCTTCTTTCCTCGCATATTTCGCACTCTGCAGCCACAGATCGCCGATGCAAGACCTCAGCTTAATCGCCGTGTCCGGATGAGTTGGTTCCAGTAGCTCCTGTCATCGTCAGATATTCATTAACTCATCATTATTATTATCATGATAGACCTGTTTCACGATGTCCGGATAAGCTTTATGGGAAAGATAAATCATGAATTTGTGATCGTCAAATTCACATGAGGCATCCGGACATGTACGGTTATAAGTCTGATATAAGTTTATACTTGGTGCTAAGAGAGACAGACGCATACGCGGGCGAGAACGAGAGAGATCACTCAGGTGCCAAAAAACTTAGCGAGTAACAAAACTAAGATTAATTTACGTTAGGATAGTGAGATTCAAAGTTCAAAGTTTTTTTTTTATTGGCCATAAAATCATACAGATTGCTTAGTCAGCGTCAATATAATATTAATATTTTTGTATACTGCTGCCTGTTCGGAAGTTGTGGGCTTATAGTATATTCGTGATAAGAATGCAGTAGTCATCACTGTCCGGCGGCCTAGCCACGCCCCGTAACCAATCAAATCGTTTCCAATTATCAAGCCAAGGTCACAGTGAACAGTTGAAGGCAAACTTTCGAACGCGAAGGTTGTGTCCTGTCCTGATTACAATCTAACGGGGGAAGAAACCGTTAAATTGTAATCTGTCGGTTTATTGTGAACAAGATCGACAAGGTTTAGCATTTATGCTTTTTATGTAATTACATTTTTTGTTTTTTACAATTACATTACAATTACATGTTATCGCCGCAAATAGGGATTGTCAAATGTTTATTTCCTCCCTCACGAGACAGGCTATGTCTAGTGTGAGGGTCAGCATACCTGTGAATTGTATTTCCTTATGGCAATAAACGATTTTCATTTTCATTTCATTTCATTCATTTCATTTCATTTCACATGTCAACCTAACACGAAGAAGAAACGGGGATTCGCTTAGCTTACCCCCTTTATCCTTCACCTACCCTGACCCACCACTTCGCCCAGTGATTCATTTCAGTTTATCTACTGACGAGTTATATTGTATGAAGTTAGGTACAGTTTACAATTTATCGACAGATTACGATCTAACGGATTTAAAACCGTTAGATTGTAATCTCGCGGTTTTTTTTATATTACGGTGACATGTATACAGCGCATAGCTCTGTAGCTAGATCCAAACCCCAGGTCTTGGATGTTTACATGTTTGTGATGTCGATGTTTCTACGACACAGCGTATCCTAGTGTGGGGCCAGGAGCAATGTATGTGCCTGTATGTAAATGTTTATGTTGGTGTAGTCATATTTTAGGGTGTTGTTAGGGAGACCATTCTGGGCAACTTTTACTTTGAAACCGATTTGATCAGAGCAACTTTATTTTTCATTGCTCCATACGTTTTGGTCCGGGCGCGGTCAGCTGATTTGTATAGAGAAGTGAAAATTAAAGTTGCTCTGATCAAATCGGTTTCATAATGAAAGTTGCTCAGGATGATGTCCCTAATAACTAATAACCCCCTAAAATATGACTACACCTTTCTGTTACACCCTGTACTGAGAGCTCTATACCCCTGTGTGTCAAGTCTGCTAAACACATTAGAATTCAGTGATCATTCAAAGACGCTTTTTTGACATAATTGCACGACCAATTATGTCAATAACGGGTCATTGAATGATCAATGCTCAAATGATCGATAGTATATTTAAGTATAAGTATACAAGTATTTACGTACACAACCTTAGCAGATGGCACGCGCGATCACTACTGGCACTAACTGAAAACCAGCGCTGAGGGCCCTCAGCACAATGCTGAGTTAGGGCCTTTTGCACAGCAGAGGGAAAGAACACACCGCGGCACTCACTACCTATGGTCTGTTGTGTAATAAACGCCATTTCTTTCTTTCTTCTTTCTTTCAATGATTCGTAATGTGTTTAGCTGACTTGACATCCTGCCCCCTTATTTGCTAACTCAGTGATGATCAAAGATCACTCAATGATGATCCGGAAAAATTAAGAAGTTATTGGTGAAAAGGTAAGGCTTTGGTTTTGAGTTAGCGAAAAAGGGGGCTACTGAGTGGTGTCAGTGTCAGGATGAGATGATGACCGTACCTGCGCCTGGTGCAGCAGTATCCGGCGCAGGCGCAGCAGCGGCTCCACGCTGCGCACGCCGGGCTGCACGCACGACAGCCGCCGCCGCCAGTCCTCCAGCAGATCTGAGATCACCACAGAAGACTGCGCGGAGCCGTCGGCCATGGCTTGTAGCCTGTGGACAAGTTAAGGGCTCTACTCACGGTGCATTCCGTCTCGCGATTTGTTGCTGCAACTTGCTGCCTTGCAACCGATTGCATCGAGATTGTATCGTGAGTAGGCAGGTTGCAGATTGCAGGTTGCATCGTGAGTAGAGCCCATTAGAACGACATACGCCTCGTTCAGAGGGAATGCGTAGTGACTAGGGCGCGGCGCGGGCCGCAGTTTAGCCACACCCGCCTTGTCACTTCAGTATCGGCGCAAGCGACGGTTTTCTATGTTCGATATTTCACGCCCGCCGTAGTCACCGCGCAAGCCCCTCACTGTAGACAAGGCCATAGCAGCCTTTTCCCGGCGGCAGATGACACTTTTAGCCCGTTATTTATACTAAATTGCTTGACAGAGGGGGGACTAGCTCATCGCCGCAGTTGTGGAGGCTGAAGGTTTCCTCGCGATGTTTTCCTTCAACGCCAAAAAATTCGCGTATTGTACCTATTAACCAGCTCGTCCGCCCAAAGTCCACGGCCCGCGATTTTTAACCTACTCACATCGAGATAAAGTTCAAAACCTATGAAAAATAACAGAACAAAATATCTAGGTCTTTTGTGGACGTTGGACGAGTCAGTAGTAGCAATCAGACTAACGAAAAATCAGACATACTAGTGACTCCTTCTGAAAACTTCGCGTACTTAGCCTATCACAGGCGTATAGTCATCCATCAGTACCTGTTCATCGCAGCCTCAGCACTCCTCGCCTCTTGCACCGCATGCAAGCCCAACACCGTCTGATACCCGCTCCGCAGCGCGCTCTCCCCCTCGCACCCGCTCGACGCGCGCATGTGCGAGCGAGAGAGCAGGCGCGCGACGCCGCCGCGGCACGCCTCGTCGAAGGAGGCGTGGTCGCGCGCGCGGAACGACAGTAGGATCCGCCCCATGAGAAGGCCCCAGTTCTCGCGGGAGGGCGGCTGGGGATTGAAACGAAAAATGCGACATTTTATAATGCAAATCGAGCCATACGGGGCCCTATTATTAAGCCTCCGCTTTACGTCTGTCTGTCTGTCCGTCAGCGAGCTCTCTCGCGCGAACTGTAATAGCTAGAAAGTTGAAATATTCACAGAATGTGTATCTGTTGCCGCTACAGCAACAAACACTGAAATACACGAAAAAATAAGGGTGTTTAGTATCCAGGCCGGGGTACACGTCTATTCACATTTAGTATCCAGGCCGGGGTACACGTCTATTCACATTTAGTATCCAGGCCGGGGTACACGTCTATTCACATTTAGTATCCAGGCCGGGGTACACGTCTATTCACATTTAGTATCCAGGCCGGGGTACACGTCTATTCACATTTAGTATCCAGGCCGGGGTACACGTCTATTCACATTTAGTATCCAGGCCGGGGTACACGTCTATTCACATTTAGTATCCAGGCCGGGGTACACGTCTATTCACATTCCAGGCCGGGGTACACGTCTATTCACATTTAGTATCCAGGCCGGGGTACACGTCTATTCACATTTAGTATCCAGGCCGGGGTACACGTCTATTCACATTTAGTATCCAGGCCGGGGTACACGTCTATTCACATTTAGTATCCAGGCCGGGGTACACGTCTATTCACATTTAGTATCCAGGCCGGGGTACACGTCTATTCACATTTAGTATCCAGGCCGGGGTACACGTCTATTCACATTTAGTATCCAGGCCGGGGTACACGTCTATTCACATTTAGTATCCAGGCCGGGGTACACGTCTATTCACATTTAGTATCCAGGCCGGGGTACACGTCTATTCACATTTAGTATCCAGGCCGGGGTACACGTCTATTCACATTTAGTATCCAGGCCGGGGTACACGTCTATTCACATTCCAGGCCGGGGTACACATCTATTCACATTTATTAAGACACTTGAATGTATATAAACTCACAATGTTCTTCTTCGTGAGTTGGTCGAGCTGTTCCCACCGGCCGAGCCGCCACAGCGCCTCAGCCGCCATCTCTCGCGCGCTGACGTCACCCTCCTCGTGTTCGCTCAGCAGTCGGTACGCGGTCGACGGCTGGTCGAGCGCGAGGTACACGTCTATGGAGCCCTGGGATGACATCAATGTGAAACTTTTGTATGCTACTCATGGTTGAATGAGTGAATGGTTGAAGGAATTAATGGTTGAATGAATGAGTTGTTGAATGAATGAATAAATGTTTCGTGTTGGACAACATCGTGAGAAAAGCTTCATATCTCCATAGCTGTGGCGATGGGTTAGCCCCCTGTCCCGAAAAATGAAGTATTGAATATCTGGCTAAAAGTGGGCACAGTTGTGCCTCTGCCACCCCGTATGTGGAAAGGCGTGACGCTATGTTATTTTATGTTTTGTTGCATGAAAATATCATAAACCTTAAACGAACCATGGATTGTCTACAGTCTTCCATCAAACTTTTGGCTCTGGACTGCACCTGAACGTCACGAACCTGTCATCAAACGGTCCACCTCTCACCGCGTGCCAGAAGCTCGTTGAAAGTCTGCACAGTGCTACATGGATGTTCTGGCACGTGGCCAAGGGTCGGAACTAACGCAATCAATCCAATCAATCAATCGACCAGTGTTGCAGTGGCGCCCCCAAGTCAGTGTCATCTAAGTGCCAAAACATCCATGTAGCACTGTACACTGTACAGTACACTCTAGTCACCTGCAAGCTCTGTCTATCGAGCGGTCCCTCCTGCGCCAGTCGTTCGTAACAAACCGCCGCGTCTTGCAACCTCCCGGTCGCGACTTGCGCTAGAATCAGCTCGTTCAGAGACGGCTCGGATCGCTTGATTGAGAGGATTCCTGAAACAGAAACATAAACATTTACATACAGGCAAATACTTTGCTTCTGGCCCCAAACTAGGATATCCTGAAACAAACAAGTAGTAGACCCAATTTAATGAAACTGTAAGTCTAATATTTAGCTGAATTGTTTCCAGGAAATAACTTTCAAACAGCTGAACCGTTGAAAAAACTAAGAACCGTCGCAGGGAAGTCAACTACCAATCAGGCAGGTAACTTTCGAACGGATGCACCGATTTCGACAAAATATATCTGACAACCACCAAAAAGAAATTATCTACCATTCAAAGAAAACCACATCAGAATCCATCCACCTACCTGTTTGAGCGCTAGAGAACCACAGACACACACTTTTCCTAGTCAGGGGTTCGAATGTACGGTCACCTGCGTCTAAAAGTATACGGGCGGTCATATTAACGAGTGAATCCCGTTTATACTGCTGGTATTCTTTTAGGCCTTCGCTCGCTCAGGATTCCACGTGTGTACGCGCGCGCGTTAGCCACCAACCCGCCAGCGAGTCCGGCTCGTCGAGAAGCGCGCACAGCTCGGCCAGCAGCGGCAGGTGCGCCTCCGCGCCGCGCTGCGCCATGTGCGCCTCGAGGTACTGCAGCGCGCGCGGGAACTCGCCGCAGGAGAGGTTGCCGCGCGCGATCGCCACCTTGTCGAACGATTGCACGAACGTGTTGATGGAGCTGGGAGATAGAACAGGCGTTGTAGGAACAATAAGGCGGCCCCGGAATGGCGGGCGACAGATGCGAGTGGCGTGCTTTGGGAGAGGCCTATGCCCAACAGTGGGTTGATACCGGGCTCATATGATGGTGATGATGATGATGAAGGCGGCCCCTAGACGATCAACTTACGTCGACGCTTCTATACGCACATACTAAAATTGTTCGACCGGTGTGCTTATGAGATCGAACCTGTTACATTGCGCAATATTTCGAATTGTGCAATTTAATTGCCAGTTTAGGGTTAATATTGAAGATTGCGCAATCATTGAAAGAAAGACTGAGCGTGTTGAATTTTTATTGCACAATATTTTTTCATTGATCGTGTGGGGTTGGTATTGCGCAATATTTTTCAATCTGTGTTTAGGTTTGCGAGAAGAACATTGCGCATAATATTTGTGCAATATAATTGATCGTTATATTGTGCAATATAATTGATCGTTTGGATGCAAAGCTCCTTTCAATCTTATTGTGCAATAAAATACTTTCGCTTATTTTTAACCGACTTCCCAAAGGAGGAGGTTTACAATTCGTCCGGATATTTGTTTTTTTTTTTATGTCTAGTTTATGATAGCGCCTAAACGGATGGACCGATTTGGAAAATTATTTTTTTGTTTGAAAGGGTTTACCTTCCCATTGGTCCCATTGACACCAGGTCAGGATCTGATGATGGGATCCTGGAGAAATCGAGGGAACTCTTCAAATATTATAGGCAGACCTACAGTGATTTTTGTGTTTTTCATAATAACTCGTGCAAATGCACATGGTAAGCATAATATTGTGATGCGGAACTGCTGATGAAGACCACATATGGCCACCAGATCTGCTCAATACTAGGTACAAATACAATGCGTGGCTGACGGGCAGGCAACGCATAGCCTAAACCGGTGGACCTAGAGCCATGAAACTTTGTACAGGGGGTAGCGTGGGGTAGCACTGAGATGGGATTTGACAAAATTAAGTCCCCAATGGGGGGGATAAGGGGTACAGTTTGTATTAAACTCAATCTAATCAAATAGGGTTTGTGGAAGTCGGTTTTTTTCTAAAGTTTACTTTTTGTTTGAATTATAATTGATCGTCTAGGGCCGCCTGAGAGGCGAAGTACGAATTGGACTGTCACACAAAGCTGTTCTGCGCCATCGTACAAGATCCAAGTGCCTGACAGTTATTACGAGAATTCGTTATTTTGCTATCCAAAAGAGTCGGGCGCTTTTGTATTGAAATTGCTGCGTTCATAGGCCGCCGCCACAGAGTTCATACTATTTTATTCTAAACACCCTTACTTTTTCGTGTAGTCTAGTATTTGTTGTTGTTGCGGTAACAGACATACACATTGTGTGAAAGTTTCAACTTTCTAGCTATTACGGTTCGTGCTATAGAGCCCGCTGACGGACAGACGGACGAAAGGACGGACGGGCGTTTGGCATCCTTCGGGTACGGAGCCATAAAAACACGTTTCTTGTATGGGGACATCCTCATTCATTTTTTAGGGTTCCGTACCTGAAGGTTGCCAACGGGACCCTATAACTAAGCCTCCACTGTCCATCTGTCTGTCTGTCCGTCATCGGGCTGAATCGCACGAACCTATAGGAGTATTGTAGTAGTAGTAGTAGTAGATATTCTTTCCACTCACATGTAGTTTTCATTTTGAAGCGGATTCTGTTTTGAGTGGCACCACTCGAGTAACCATCGGTTCAGGAAATCGAATAGCGTGTAGATCATTTTGCTGCATTTAGTCTGAAATGAATGAGACATATGGCATTTGAATGAACAATAATAAAAATAGTCAACGTGTAAATGGTTCAGATATAATTTGCTTGGCCCCACACTATAGGTTTATAACTTGATCAACCGGTATGAATATTGAACGGGCAGTATGAATAGTGACAACAACTGGGCCCGAATTCTACTGTTGACAAGCATACGACAAGCCTGGCACAAACTTCAATACGGTTTTATTAGAATTCCGGTTTTAGTAGAATACCAAGTACCTCGTATTGAAGTTTGTACCAGGCTTGTCGTATGCTTGTGAACAGTAGCATTCGGGCCCAGACCGCCACGCCACCGCGGACGCGTTAGTTTGGCCATGCCCTTAGTATCTCGTGATCTAGGTATACCTGTATACCTGTCGGGCTTTGGTAGCTCATTTTTGACATGGCTTTTCGTATTTAGTATATATTTATTGCACTTAACAGACAAAACACAAAAATACAGAGAAGTTATGTACAAAGGCAAGCTTATCTATAAAAAAAAATCTTGTCGCAACCCCTTTTTCAAAATGATTCTCTTTCGCTTCCCAATCACCCTCCGTATTGAACCGAGGCTTCCTACCTGGTTCCCCTCCTCCGCTTGCACGGAACTGATGCTGGGAGTCACCCGCGTGTGGCGCAGCAGGGTGTACCGCGCCCGCTCCGACGACGCTCGGCTGTCGCTCTCGGGACTCTCCGAACCTGGGAACATAGCAAACTCAACCACATACGGTCGACCACACAGAGAGTGGTCGACCATCATTTTACGCCATTTTAATTGTTTACCCAAAATTATACGCGATATTACATCGCGCATAATTTTGCGTCAGTTATTAGAAGAGTAGTACAGTTCCCATCACGTAAAAATAAACAATAAGCGTGTGTATTAATATAAGTAATAATACTTTCTTAATAATAGCCATCGTGAACACATTCCATCCCTGTCGCTTAGGGCCACTTGTTTAAGTGCCGTTTAAGTAAAACACGGTCAAGTTACGTAGTCAAATACAGCAAACCTGACAGTCAGTTCCCACTCAAAATGGCCGCATTGTATTTTTAGCGGCTGTCAAAAGTCTGGAATAAGTGGCCCTTAGTGTCTTTTTACGTGACGGGTAAGGTTAATTTTACAAACCTATAACAGCGAGTATCTCCTCTCTCACTCGCTGCGTGTCCGAGTTGCTCAAGACGGCGTGCAGCAGCACGTACGGCAGAAAGAGACAGAGCGTCGTGACGTCACGCCGCATGCTCGGGTGCACCGCCCGGAGCAGTTCGCGGATGCTCTCGGACTCTATCAGCGGGATCAGTTGGCCCGCCCAGCTGCGGGTGTAGTGCACATAGGGTCACGCCTTCTCCCATAAGAGGTGGCAGAGGGAAAATTACTGATGTGCCGTTGCCGCGCCGGCAATATTCCCATATAATGTCATCAATTCAATTCAATTCAATTCAATTTATTTGCGATAAATTACAGTAATTTTTACAGATGTTATGTTGTTAAATACAATGTCATCATCATCATCAATCAGCCCACACCTACCCACTGCTGGGTATAGGCCTCTTCTCTACCACGACATCCGCTCCGGTCTTGTGCCTCCCGCATCCACTGTGTAGGGGGTTGGGGCGTTCACTTGCCGGAGATAAAAGTACAAATTGGTGGAAAAGAGTGTTTATTGGCACTTTGCGTACACGGTATGACAAAACGTGGCTAAACCGAGATTAAACCGTGACGGGTGCGGCGTCACACTCGCGCGCCTGCTTACATGCGACTGCTTGGGCCGGGCACTCTAATTGGCCGGCAAGACTGCTGAGAGTGACGTCACACCCACCACCATGTTCACGACTATCCGTCCCACATAGGGGTAGACAGACGCAATGCTAAGCTCAATATAATTAATTAAACTAAATTAATAAAGCGTCGCCAACACACTGCCTGCCGACTATGGCGGTGATGTCATTCGGCTGGTGGTCTGCCTACTTGGCATTTTGCGGTTCTGGGTAGCCACTCCGTTACCGCTTTGGTTCACCTTCCGTCATCCCTCCGGTGCCAAGTGTCCTGCCCACCCCCACTTTAGTCTCGTGATTCGCTTGCCGACGTTGGTGACCTATATTGCCCTATACATTATATTGCCATAGTGCCCACATTTTAGCCAATTATTGCATTCAAGGCCAGACCAGCCATTTAAACATAAACATTTACATACAGACACATACGTTGCTTCTAGCCCCACACTAGGATAGGATACCATGTGTCGTGGGAACCAGGAAACAGTGACATCACGAACATGTAAAGACCTTGAGTTTTTTTATACCCCGCCGGGAATCGAACCCGGGACCTCTCGCATGGTAGGCAGAACCACAAAGGCTGCGCCAGAGATATCGTCAAAATGTTGTCAAGAGGCCGCCATGTGGGGGAATTACAGAAATAGCTGCCGGTTACATGGTTACATCTAACCCGTCGTCGTTGGGTTGCTCCCCCGCGTTGGGTTGCTCCCCCGCGTTGGGTTGCTCCCCCGCGTTGGGTTGCTAAATGGCGGGGGGCGTTTGGCTCATTATGACATGAATTCAATTCCTCAACTTTTTTTTTCTATAACCTCTGCCAACTCTTGTAAAGCAAAATAGTAGCTTTTACTCTCTGATCGCACTGAGAGATCTCGCCTTAATTAGCATAGACCATACTGACTACTGATCACAATCTACCCTCATACAACAAGTGACTCTATCACAGAGTATTTAAAACCTTTATTACTTTAATACGATGAATAAAACATTTAAAACATGCCCCAACCAAGCGCTCGACATACTTATGAAACCTTAGAACTCGAAAATGGCTAAATAGTTTCTAAGAAGCCCTCAAGCATCAACCATACCTGCTTTTGCAGCGCCCCAAGGTCTTCTACAGCCGTAAAACATACCCGTTTAATAAAAAAAACGCATCGGAACCGTTCCAGTAGTTTTCCAGGAAATTGGTACCGGACATAGATACACACCTAAACAACCTCTAATCTCAAATACACCTCCAGCCGTCCGTCCGTCATGAGTAAATAAAAAAAAACCGGCCAAGTGCGAGTCGGACTCGCGCACGAAGGGTCCCGTACGTCTATAAAAAACCGCAAAAAAAAAAAGTATGGTAGCCCCCCTAAATATTAATTTAATTTTAATTTACTTATTTATTTTTTAAGTAAAGAATATACTTAATAGATTGTGAACATTTTAAGCGTCTACCTGCTACCATTATCAATATCGAGCAAAAATGAGCAAAAAAATCACGTTTGTTGTATGGGAGCCCCCCTTAATATTAAATTTCTTTTGATTTTTAGTATTTGTTGTTATAGCGGCAACAGAAATACATCATCTGTGAAAATTTCAACTGTCTAGCTACGACGGTTCATGAGATACAGCCTGATGACAGACAGACGGACGGACGGACAGCGAAGTCTCAGTAATAGGGTCCCGTTTGGCACCCTTCGGGTACGGAACCCTAAAGGATGATAATTTCATTCATCTTCGCACGGTCTTGGGTTGTTTGTTACTTACTTGTACGCCCACTCAAGGAATGTGGTGGCGTATTGCGATCCAAATAATGGATGCGCCTTCCTCGGTTGTGCTGGATACGCTAGTGTGTATCTGCAAATAAAAAAGTAAACAACAAACATATAAGTATTTGTTCATCTATATTTCTGCTTCGTCAAAAAGTACTGATAGCAAGGGTGTTTTAAATACTCCACAGATATTTTTACCACCCTTAGGCTGGATTTTACCAACGAAAGAGTAACTTTTCCTCGAGAGTATCTTCTACTTTTTCATAGACACTAGTGACACCCAGATCAGATCACCTCGTTTTGTACTGTCATTGTCATACAAGTTATCCCCGGAATAGTTATTCTCATATAACTTTTTTTGGTGAAATCCACCCTTAGCCTGGATTTTACCAACGAAAGAGTAACTTTTACTCGAGAGGATCTTCTACTTTTTCATAAACACCAGTGACACATAGATCAGAACACCTCATTTTGAACTGTCATTTGTCAAGACTGGATTTCACCAACAAAAAGTTATACGAGTATAATTATCCAAGGGGGATAACTAGTATGACAAATGACAGTTCAAAATGAGGTGATCTGATCTAGGTGTCACTGGTGCATATGAAAAAGTAGAAGATACTCTCGAGTAAAAGTTAGTCTTTCGTTCGTAAAATCCAGCCTAAGTTAAGGATCCAAGCAATGGTCCTTCGAGATGGATACTGCCAAGAGCATCCTTTTCGAAGGATCATTGTTTGATTGATGGCTACTTGAGCGATGCCATTCGAAACAGAATTCTCAGTACGAATTCCCAAAAATATTTAGCAAAATAGTCGCATGATAAGCATGATAGCAGTTCCGCTCGACGCCTGAGCGAGTGTGTACGTGTTTCTGTGCGTGCGCGCTGACGAAAAAATGTCCACGACAGTGGTAAAATGTGTCTCGTGCAACATCGTTATCAACGAGCTATTGTCTTTTATTCAAAATAAAATTGATGTGATGGACAATGCGGCCCTAATCAAGATATGTGCAACAACCTTTTCACCCGAAGACATCAGTGAGGCGAAATCCCTGTTGTTCGAGTCGATTCCAACAACAAAACGGAGGATTACCCGCAAAAGAGACGGAAAAGAAAACCGCGACCTAGAAGATATGATAAGTCTTTTCAATAACACAGAACCTGACATCATCCCAATCTTCGTGGCTCGGGAGTTACATAAGCTACCCCCAGTCACATTTGACCATCTTGATGCGACCAGTCTGTTAAAAGACATTATAGTGCTAAAAAATGAATTGAAATCACTGAAAGAGTGCTCAGCTACAACGGCACAACTGGAAGAGCTGAGGAATGACTTAAAAAATCTTCAGTTGACTTCAATTGTCAATAATGTGGATTATGACTACGTTAATCCAAATATTAACAAGAAACGCGGTGGAGGTGTTTATTGCGATATCGATAGCGGGCCTTTCGGCCTACCCCATCTTTCGGTCTCCGCCGGTGGAAATCTGCTTAGTAACAGCAGCGGATTGCATGTGAGCAGCAGCCCACCTCAGCCGGTCGTGCACGAGAGAGCAAGCATGTCGTGCCTCTCACCTACCGGACGGCAGGAGTCGCCCGCACAACAACAAACATCTTATAATCCAGTTACTGCGGTTTCAACTCAGATCGACAATGCGCATAAATCAATGAAAATATCTTCTGCAGCGGCGCCCCAGGAAGAACTTATGCACCAACCACAGAAGATACCTACTATGGCAGATGTCCTCAAAGAAGGTGGGGGTGAATGGACGCTAGTACAACGGCGTAAGTCAAGGTTTTCGGGAAAGATAGGAAAGGCCAAAACCGATGAGCGTGACAAGTTTAGAGCGGCGGAGTTATACACGCCACTGTTTATTACGAATGTTATCAAGGAGGCAACGGTGATGGATGTATCGGAGTACATAAATCGTAAAACACAACTTGTCATCAAGCCACAGAATATTCATAAAATCAAAATGAAAAAAGAAAAGAATTATAATGCCTACAAAGTACTTGTACCAAAGCACACAGTACCGTTATTCCTAGATGACGAGTATATATGGCCTGACGGCATCACGTTTAGGAGATTTATTCGCTTTAAGAAGCCTAGCAGCCAGCCTGCTTCGGGTGACGAGGTGAAAAAGGTCTCAAGGAACAGCCCTATTATGTTAACCTAATATGAAGTGTGCAGGTACAAGCAATAACACTTTAAATACTGACATATTATGCTCGACTCGTCGCTGCAAGTTGATCAGCTATAATTGCAAGTCCGTGAAGCGATCGATCGACTGTGTGAGGTCACTATGTGCATCAGCTGACATTGTCGCGCTGCAAGAGCACTGGCTGCTCCCTCACGACGTCCCTATACTTGGTACAATAGATCAGGAGTTCGGCTTTACCGGCAAATCGGCAGTAGATACGTCCGAAGGAATACTGCGGGGGCGACCGTTCGGTGGAGTTGGAATCCTGTGGCGTAAGAGTACTTTCCGGTCGGTATCCGTCATAGAGTGTAGCAGTGTGCGGCTAGCGGCTATTAGAGCGTCGATAGCTAACAGTGAAGTTATGTTCATCAGTGCGTATTTACCTACAGACTCAATAGAAAATTTACCGGAATTTACTGACTGTTTGAGTGAAATAAAGGCAATTATAGATAGTGCCGACGTAGAATCTGTGTTTGTACTAGGAGACTTTAATGCTCATCCCCATGAACTTTTTTGTAGTGAGCTTCTTGACTTCTGCTCGGAGTTTGAGTTCACCTGTGCGGATATCGAGAAACTAGGCCTGGACTCGGGTACCTACACCTACATCAGTGACTCGCACGGGTGCCGGAGGTGGCTGGACCACTGTGTGGTCACGCCATCAGCGCTGCTTACCATACAGGACATTAAGGTACACTATAACAATGTTTTCTGGTCCGATCACCTACCCTTGGAAATTGTGTGTGAACTAAATACCATAAGGTCAAAACAGTGTTACATTGATAAAAAGTGCAATAAAATTAAATGGGGAGTTAGAAAAATTAGTGACATAGATAAGTATTTAGAACTTTGTAATGATAATTTTAGAAACATGAACATGCCAGCTGATTTTTGCCGGTGTGAAGATAAATTTTGTAATGACTCTGATCATAAGAAACTACTGGACAAAATGTACGCTGACATAATCAACATTTTGCAAAGATCAGCTGTTGAGTGTCATCGTTTATCTGAATTTAGAAAAAATAAGATTGTTGGGTGGAATAAACACATAAAAGAGTCGCATCAGGAGGCCAAGAATAAACTACATATCTGGATTATGTACGGCAAACCCACATCGGGTAAAGTTTATGACGAAATGTGCCTTAGTAAGAAGATTTTTAAGTCTAGAGTCAAGTGGTGCCAAGGACACCAAGAGCAAATAAAAATGGATATACTCTCCCAGCATCGGTCTGATAAAAACTTCATCAAATTCTGGCAGTCTACAAATAAACTGAATATAAAATCTAGTTTATCTGATACAGTAGGTAACAAAAGTGACCATATAGATATAGCCAACTTATTTAAGGACCATTTCCGAGTAACTTCTCCCCTGGGGTTATCTAAAAATGTAAACAATGTCGATACATGTACGGGTGCCTTAACAATGCGTTTCACGCCGAAACAAGTAGCTCTTGTAATTAAAAATATGACCCGTGGGAAATCCCCAGGGCATGATAGTCTCAGTATTGAGCACCTACAGTATGCAGGGGTACATCTGCCTAGGATTCTGTCTATGTTCCTTACATTATGTCTTAGCCACAGCTATCTACCGGAAGACCTCACTAGAACTATTGTTGTGCCGATTGTTAAGTGTAGGACTGGTGACATAGCGGATAAAAACAACTATAGGCCGATATCGCTGGCGACCATTGTGGCAAAAGTGTTTGATAGTCTGTTAAACAGGGAGCTCGGTAGGCACATTCAGCTTCATGAGGCACAGTTTGGTTTCTGTCCAGGCCTATCTACCGAAACTGCAATTCTGAGTTTAAAGAAGGTAGCCAGGTATTACACAGACAGACGGACGCCGGTCTATGCCTGCTTCCTAGATCTCTCCAAGGCTTTTGATCTAACGTCTTATGATAAGTTGTGGGAGAAGATGGAGAGGCTGGGTGTGCCTGCGGAGCTGTCGGCTATTTTCAGGCACTGGTATGCCACTCAAATAAACTGTGTCAGATGGGGGGATAGCTTGTCTGACATGTATAGACTGGATTGTGGAGTCAGGCAAGGGGGTTTATCTTCTCCAACACTCTTCAATCTTTATATGAATGAGCTGATTGAGGGGTTAAGTAGTATGCATGTCGGTTGCAATATTGGTGGAAAACGCATCAACAATATAAGTTATGCTGATGACATGGCTTTGCTCGCCCCCTCAGTCAGTGCTATGAGGAAAATGTTGGCTGTGTGCGAAAGATACGCTGAGACTCATGGCCTCCGGTACAATGTGAAAAAGAGTGTCTATATGGTTTTTCAATCTGGTACTAGTACCCCCACATATGTGCCTCCCATCACCCTAAATGGTGTCACTCTTATAAGGGTCAATCATTTTAGATATCTCGGTCACATTGTATCGGAGGATCTTAAAGATGATCTCGATATTGAGAGGGAGCGCAGGGCGCTGGCAGTCAGAGGTAACATGCTGGCCCGTAGGTTTGCAAAATGTTCGAGACAGGTGAAAGTCACTTTATTTAAGTCGTACTGTCAGACATTCTACACCAGCAGCCTATGGGTTCGCTATAAACTGAAGACTTACAATGCCCTGCGAGTCCAATATAATAACATCTTCAGGATGTTGCTGGGGCTGCCTCGGTTCTGCAGTGCGTCAACAATGTTTGCTGAGGCGCGTACAGATGATTTTTACGCGATCATGCGGAAGCGCATTGTTTCGATTATCGGCAGATCCTGGGGCAGTGCCAATGAGATCCTGAAGGTGATCTCGGGAAGGTTTGACTGCCCAATGTACCAACATTGGGTGGTCAAGCTTATCTCGAGCAACAAATAGTTTTATGTTGTTGTTTATTTTACTTTACCCTGTTTACTAACCATATGTTTGTGTTACTAACAAATAATTGGATCATGTTATCTACACATTAATAAATGAATGAATGAATGATAAGAATTTCCAGTGTTTCTTACCTAGAGCTAAGCAACGGTAACATAATTTGGTGCATGTGTTCCGGGAAGCTGTCCCATAACTCCTTCTTGCTGCCAGTCGGCGCGATGTTGTATATCCTTAATATCTCTTGTATGGTCAGCGCGTAGCAATCCATGTTCTGGAAGAAAGCAATTAATCATCAGTACTCATATAACAGTACTCATTTTCTATTTCTATTTCTAACGACCGTAGGACTATTGTATGTTTATGTAATAAATAACCTTTAGGAACCTCCACTTCATTTTTGAAGACCTATCTATAGACACTTCATCAAACCCACACATGTAAGTTTGATGAAAAAAATTTTTTTTGGTTTCAGTTTCATGTATGGCGAGCCCCCCTTAATTTTTATTTTTTTTCAGTTTTTGTATAAAAATCGTAAAGCGGTTCATAGAATACATCTACGTACCAAGTTTCAACTGTGTAGTCCTAATAGTTTTGGAATAAAGTCGCTGTGACATACGGACGGACGGACAGACAGACTTGACGAAACTATAAGGGTTCCTTGTTTCTCTACAGAACCCTAATAAATGAGATCTAAATATCTAGACATGACGCAATGTTATAACAAAAACTCGCCCACTAACCTGAGTATCGTTCTCATACTGGAACGCTCTGGTGAGATCGTGCAGCGCCGCCGCCGCAAAGCAGTCCTCGCTTATCGAGAAGGCGAAGGTCCTCGCCTGAGGCACGTACTGCCTGGGCAGGTGGCCCGGCTCAACCGCGCCCAGCTGACCGAGACACGCGCCGGCCGCGATGCTGACTTCTGCGTCGGTGTCTCGGCAGCCTGGGGGAATACATAGCTCTTAATATTTCGAAGACCTACAGTCTTCATGAGAGGTCCCAGATTCGAATTTAAGCAAATCGGAAAAAGCAAAAAAAAATACGGATGTGCGTGTGAGTTCTGTTTCCCATCACACAAGCTATTCTTGATGGGCCTTTATGCATTGTTCGAGCCTGAATACAAGTTTTATTTGTTTGTTTATCATATTTTCAGGTGTTTCTGCAGTTGCTGCATATTAATTGATTAATGATTGATATAAAGTATCTCACTATTTCCAGCAGCCACATTTCTTAAGAAGCGAGAAGGTTTTGTACTAACTAAAGTTCAGGTGGCCAGCCCCCTATCACGCAATATTTAGTATGGGACAACTGGCTAAACCTCTGCCACCCTCTGTTTGTAGTAATGATAAGGGCCACTTACCACTGAGCAAGCAGTCAATCAACTCGACAATAGCTGGCTCAATGTTCTTCTTCCCAAACAGCGCTTTGTGAATCTCAGAGCGGTTCTCCTCCAACAGCCTATCCAAGTGCGAAAAAGCGACCGCTTTGATCGTCGGTATATCCTGATTCAGGTGCTGCAGATACCACTTCACCTTATCCAGGAACCCTTCAGGTTGAGTCCTCTTCACGTGTCTTTTTATCGCAAGTTTCACCTTCTCGGATATCTTCGAGTCTTCCAAGAAGAACAGATCGGAGATGTGAGAGCTCAGCAAGTTCTCATTGCTCAACACTAAGTACTGAAATATCTTGTTGATCTCATGGGGAGCGTGGTCGATCTGCTGCAGAAGTGACACGGCCAGGTTGGACAGCAGAGGACCTAACGAAATGCTGTCAATATTGTGAATAAACGCGCTCCATGCTGCCGCCAATATCTTTGGAAACTCCTTCACAAGTGACAAGGCAGATCTCAAAGTCGCCAACACTTTGAACCGCAGAGGCGTTAAATACTTCACGCCCATTAACTTCATGATATCAGGGAAGCTTTGCAGGGCCTTTCGTTTGACTGACAACGCCACTTTAGCGTTCATCAGCTTGTGGTCGAAGTAGGCCAGGACTCCTAGAAACTTCGGGTGTAAGAAGTCAGCTACTTGTGATGTGGTCATGTTCCGGCTAGTCGGCGTTGAAGCGTCAGGGTCGTGGCTGGCGAGGTATCGACACGCGTTCAGGACTTTATCCGTGTTGCAACAGTATTGCAAGAGAAACTCAGTCAGTATCACTCTGAAATGTCTTCTGATCAAGTCCAGTGTGGTCATCCTCGTCTGTTTCTCCAGAAAAGTGTAGCATTTCTGCTGTATTTGCTCGGGCTCAGTTAAATAAATATGAGTGTAGATGTGTGGAAACTTTTCTATGAGAAACTCTGATACAGAGCAGGAAACCAGTGACGCGATCTCTTCAATCATAGATGGGACCTCTTTTATCTTGACGGAGTAAGGTATCAAGTACGGGAGGAAGTGATGGGCGTCTTTTGCTATGTATTCCCTGTAGCCGACGAAGCCGAAGGCTGTCACAACCTTCAGAAGAGACAAGGCAAAGTCTTTACCGTTGTACAAACTACAGTCGACGAACAGTCTGCAATAGTCTTTCTTGTATCGGTGGTACACCAGATTCGGTGTGCTATCATGAGCTTCGCAAATATCCCGCAGATAGAGAACGGCTTTCGGACCTAGAGGGCATTGCGGGTGCATGATGAAATAGACCAACAACTTTGTGCTGGGCAAGACGACTTTCTCATTGGTCGAGAGGCCGAATGCTTTAATGCAGTCCAGTGTGTGAGTCTGCTGAATATAATCATTGCTTTCTAATGAAGTTCGTGTTGCGTGCACAAGTAAGTTGATGCTTGTGTTCAACATTGATTCTTTTTGTGAAGTTTCAATGTCTTTATCTGCCTGCAAAAATATGAAATGTGTATATGATGGTTAAAAGGTACTTAACTTAGGCTGTGTTCAACGCATATACAAATCACGTAGATTTACCTACTTGCATTTGGCATACTTACAGATATATTGTCTACAAAAGACCCAAGAACATTTAAAACATTCTGGCAGTTCCTCTCATTGAATACTTCAGCACAAATTTCCTGGTCTATCACAGAGTGATGGGAAAATCTCTCAATAAGTTGCAACAACCCAGAGCTCTGTGAATCAGCATACATTCTGCAGTTCAGGAATTTGGCGAACAGATTCCTTTGCCCTGCAACTATAGCATCATTGCAGTGAGTTTTACTCTCAGTAAGTAAAACTATGTGTTCCTTTTCAACCTTCTCCAAGAATTGTTCTTCTGTTAATTTGGTCTTATCATAATTGTGGCATTTGGAACAAACTACAGATACTTTAATGGCGCCATTGACGATCACATTGTGGCCAAAATTGTCATCTTTAGTATTCAGTATTACCGTGTAGCTGCCTAGTGCCATGCATGAAATAACAGGCAAAGTTTTGCAAATCACCTTTTGGATTTCTGAGTCTTTTGTAAGGAATGCTGGCATGAGTATGTCTCCAATAAGTCTGCTCTCAGAGAACACTTTATTCATAAGCAGAAGAGGGCAATTTGAAACTAACTGAAAAGAAAACATAGAAAAAGAAATAAAACAAGAATTATTTAGAAGATGCAGTAATTGGCAAATCACAGAAAAAGGTAGTTCTGATGCTTGAGTTTAGAATACCTACTTACTGAAGAGATTAATTTTCTGTTGATTCCAAAGCTAGTTGCAAAAAAATACATTACCTGCTTCAAGACTGATGGTGTTTTGCTTTTGTTCAATGAATTCACCAATGCCAAAACCGTCTTGGTATCCTCCAATTTTCTTTTGAAGAGCAGATGCGAACTCAGTATCGCGTTTAGAATCAAGGCCTTGACTTGTTCATTGGAGTCCAGATGTTGCTGAGAATCTCGTGAACTTGACTTGAGACTGCTCAACTGAAGTATTAAATCTGTAGCGTCATGCTGTGATGCAACATCACCACTGGCAAAAGCTGTTGCTTGTATGACGTTAAAAATTGCTGACAATACCTCCATGCTGTTAAACAAGCTTGTTTTCTGATATCTCAATAGTTGATGTATTTCTTCCAATATGTGTGGGTTCGGACTCAACAACTCTACATTGTTAGCTTCACTCTGTTGAAGATCAAATCTTTTTGCATGAATGTAGACATTCTGCAATATGCCCAATATTGCAGTAGCTCTTTTCAGGTGATATTCTAGGAGAAATTTGTCATTGTTGGGAATTTGAATGAAATGTATTGTCCCGAAAATTTGTCCGTAATACCAGCAATCGACTTTGAAGGATTTTCTATCTTTCTTGATAGAATCAACAATGCATCTCGTGTAACATGGATTTAGGATCTCAATTTCTTGTGAATCTTTTTCGTCTAATTTCAAGCAATAATTTGGCAATTCCAGGATGCTATTCAAAGATAAGCAAAATAATTTCAAATCTTTGTTGAATATTCTTGCATGTTCTGGATTCAGTATCACTGTAGCTATAGTTATGAATACTTCTTTATGTGCAACCATTGTATGTTTGCATGTTCTCAATAGGGCCAGCAACAAATTACTGAAGTTATCCAAGTACAGAGAATCAACCTCACACTTCTCATAATAAACTGGTATTGATGATACCATGGCCTCAACATTATAGAACAGTTCTTTGTAAATCTCCAGATAGTTATCATGAAATTTTGGTACAGCTACTTTGTCACTCTTGTCAATAAGGTTCTGGAAGAATCTTAGACATTCCAGTTTCAGTTGCACATTGTAATGTTCCAACATGAACAATACTGTCGAATAGAGCTTGCTACATTTGTGGTATTCCTTATCTATCTGTAATGGATTCATAGGAATGCTTTCACTCAGCAGCTGTATGGTAAAAACCATTAGCTTTTCACATGTTTCTCTGTCTTTCAAATGAATGAATATGGGCTCCAAGTTCAATTGAGCATTAGGGATGTCCACTTTCTCCGTGCAGAAGTTTTGAAGTACAATGTCTTTTTGGGGAGTTTTATTACAGTCCTTGTAATACTCATTTAGACAATGCAATATTTCGAAGTACTGCGAATGAAGGTCATTGTAGAATGAAGCTCCATTGACGCACAGTATGTTTAATATTTTGAGCTGAGCTTCTCTGCTGGAAATGTGGATCCTGAAATAAAAATAGTAATTCCTCAGTCCAATATGGATGCAAACATTCGAAGGGACAGGGGTCACACTGGTGATTTCAAATTCAGCATCAAAGAATAATGTTCGACAATTTATCTCACCTTTCCAATTCCTTCACAGACCACACATAGAACAAGCGGCCTATTAACCAGGCATTGAACGCTTTGTAGCATTCATCAGGGTATTTTCCGGGCCTAGGCACCAAAACTTCGGAAAAGTCACTGCAAACATAAGTACTTATAGGTTATAGTATTAAGTAAATTAGAGGATGAGATAGAGGAATGGATGCCGGAAGTTTTAGTAAGGCAGTTTATAAGGAAAATCTATGTTTTGCTTACTCAGAAAGTTTCAGAATAGATGTGAAAACCCTGTCGAGGCCGTCCGCCGCTAGTTCCAAGTTATTGAACAAAACCATCGTTGGAGCGTTGAACATCTGCCACACAGTGAACGGGCCATCTTGATTATCATCATCCATTGTAGTAATCTTATGAATACATCACTTAATCAACGAAAAACAATGCAATTTGAGAGCAGAAAAACATGTTCACCGGTTTGTTTTGTTTTGCAAATGTTTGTTGTCATCACAGAGTACATTATATATACTAATATAGAGACCTATCTTCGAGCCCGAAATGGGAATTGCATAGCTAGCGTCATCTGTTATTTTCTAAGCGAACTACAGACAATATAACTATAATAAACCTATATGTCACCACACTACTAGGGGGCCTATTCTTACGCATTCGATATATGGATCAGGGGGGCAATTCTCGGCCATTCGATATACGGATATCCAAATCCAAAGCTATATCGAGAGATTTTGTATGGGAATCACTCGATATCCGAATATCGAAAGAGCGAGAATCAAATACGAAATGAAATAAAATACACCTT
This sequence comes from Argyresthia albistria, assembly GCA_963457715.1. Classification (NCBI taxonomy): domain Eukaryota; kingdom Metazoa; phylum Arthropoda; class Insecta; order Lepidoptera; family Argyresthiidae; genus Argyresthia; species Argyresthia albistria. The sequence continues at coordinate 5,921,291 of OY735264.1, read as the reverse complement.
CCTAAACGATTTTTTATACTTTATTGCAAAAAAAACTAAATGCAGACACTTAGATTGAAACCTTACTTTTGCTTCGCATTATTTTTCGTTTACTAATTTTTATTCGCATAATGACTGACATAATCATAACTTTAATGGCATTTTTGTACTTTCTCATAACAATACTTTAACAAAATTTTGCTTAACATGCATGTTAAGGTTTGCTGAACATGCTTTTAGTATATTTTCAGTTAAGACTACTTTTGTTTCTCTTAACATAATCCTAATATGTACATGTTTTAAATATTGATTTTTTGGCCTGAACAATGATTAAACAGTGATTTACTATTATCAGAATACATAAAGGGGTATGCAGGTTTTCGTATTAGGCGGCTGGGATACCAAATTTTTATACATTATATCGATAGGCAATAAAAAATAAAGCAAAAAATATGTGTTTGTTAAGTGAAAAATGTGCGGCAGTGGCACTTTCAATGCAGATGGGTCATAAATTATTTTCTTTGCTGCCTTCATTTCTTCATTTATTTTAATTTTTGCAGCAGTTGGTTATAGTTGCATGCAGGTCTCGTTCCTTCTGTGTAAAGAATATACGGCGGGTATTTTTCTTTACTGAAGTCCTTTTTCCTTCTGAAAAATAAAAGTTAACATATAAAAGGGTTTATTGTTAATATTTTTTTATTTATAATTATATTTTTGCCAGAAGTTTGTTACAACATCCGTCCAGTCAGAATAACCCATTCGATAATGGAAATAACCACGCTACTACGCATACCTAGATTTTGTTGGGAACTTTTAGCAACTGGAGGATTGGAAGGTGGCAGATCTTGCACCTGCTCCAACGGCGCGTTCTCGGGTTCTGAAATAATGTTATTACCTTCATTATTTTTTTAATTTGATATAGAATCTTTTAGTTTATACATGTATAAATGTCTACAAGAGTGTTTGGAACCCTTGGTGCGTGAGTCCGACTCGCACTTGACTGTTTATTTTTAAAGCATGGCACTTATTTCTGAGTACATAATTTTCATGACAGTTGACGTTACGACCATTTAAATTTTACGGCCAATTAAATAATATGTTTTCTGTAACTGAATCGGTCCAGTAGTTTGGTTTCTGCATGAAAAAAACAGTGAAGTTTAATCTGTTTTTACCTGGATGACATTATACATACATCCAGCCTTTTCGGTGTTTATATTCATTGTCACGAGATAAGTTCTGGCTCTTAGGATCGTATATTCGTTTCTAGTAATACATATGGACTTTACTGTCAGGAGACAGATTTCGTAAGCTCGTTTTCGGGTATATGGACGATATTTGTATTTGTGTGTTGTATACCGAATACTTTGCTTTGGCTACTGAAGTCGGTTTAAAAAATAAAATAAAAAATTTAGTTAGTTTTTGACATTTAGATAATTTTATTTAATTATTGAAAGATTATTATTTTTTATAGTGTTGATTATTGTATGTTTTTAATGAAAATAAATTTAGGTACCTATGTACTTAATTTTGTAAGTTAAGGAAAAAAAAGTCTTACCTGGATTTTGCGGGAGACTTTTCTTTATGGAGAAAGTAGGATTGCTCGGCACTTGTCCTTGCTCCTGTGACGGAAGTACTGGTCCTGAACATATAAAAGATTTCTCTTAAAAAAAAACATAGTGACAATATTTTTTACTTTCCTTTTTCCTACCCAGCCTATAAATAAAGCGCACTATAATAGCAATAAATTGGTCTCTATCAGATGAATCTATTTGGCAATAATTCAGTAAGCATGAAGTATAAATATAAGTTACCTGTAGTAAATGTTGCCAACTTATTAGTTATCTCTTCCAAAGGTTTCCTTACACTGTATTGTGTAACGTCCATTTTAGTCAGTATATTATTATCTGGAAAACAATTTGAATATTATTATTATTTATGATGCACAAGCAGCACAAAGCTGATGCGTGCATAACAGTTCATAAATGTGTATTAGATTTGGCACAATATGCATAGTGAACTATAATTTACACACACCATTTATAAAAATTGTACCACATTTGAGCAAAACATTTTAACGCCCACTGTAGCGTAAGGACAAAAGAGTCCTTGAAACAATATTGACATTAAAATTATAAAAAAATGACATTAAAATTATTTTGACAGTGGGTACCAAGACGTCCATGAATGTCTAATTTTTGACGTTGGTACCCACTGTCAAACTAATTTTAATTTTTTTTTTTTTATAAAGTTGGAGAATGACAATGGCTCGACTTAGGGGGAAAGATATTTGGACAATACACAATCAACAAATTGTTACCTGTAGATGTTGATGGTAGTTGCAGACTAGGATTCTGTTGCATTGGTTTTCTGCAAGATCCTTGAATTTCAATTTGGTTTCTGGAAAGAAAATTGTTACAATAAATAAGCTTGGAATTATTAATTTCATAAACAGCCTATTAAACATCCCAATGCAGGGCTCAGGTCTTCTCTCTGAGAAAGATAGTTTGGGCTTCTTTACTATGTGTGGGCACAGCAAATTGGCAATTTCAAGCACTGACAAGTGTTCTTTTATGAAATGTGGACGGTAAGAAAATAATAAATGTGGATTGCCACAATAACATTTCAAACCATAATCATGTCTTTAAAGAAAACCTTACCTGGCATTTTCAATGTTGGAACAGCTATGTTGCTGATTCTATTATTGCGACAATAATACTTCTCTTCAAAATGTGAGTGACACACACGACGTTTCATATATATTTGCTTATTCTCTAAGCTCAGGATGTCACCACCAATGGCATATAACCATGTGTTAAAACATTCAGGTTCCTTCTTGGGGTTCGGAAACCCATGATGCACCACACCGTGACCTAAAAATAATAATAATAATAAGAACAGCAGCTCCTGGCACCAACAGCGAAATTACTAGTATTACTATAACCGGCAGACACAGTTAGCGGAGCTTATAACAAGATTTATTTGCACAATATGCAGGCCTCTTTTTCAATGGCAGACTTAGTTTCCGTTCAATCAACATCACTTTGGTTGCAGTATAGATAAGGGGGCACGAAGGAAAAAAACCTCAACCCATGGTAGTAGTAGAGATTGGCATTACAACCCCATTTTGCAGTTGTAATGCAGCTAATCTGTACTAGGTACATCACATGAGTTTTATCTCCCTGGAATATTTCAAGTAGTTTTTCCTTGTCAACACTCTGACCCACACTTCCTGGTATCTAAGTGAGCTGATGGATGCTACTTGACTCACCAATCTTATTTCTTAGCGTGGGTATCAATGGCAAGAGTTTGCCATCGTGGTGGAAAGCACAAGTGAAACGTCGCACATTCCGCGAATGTGAGTGACCAGGTTTATAGTGGTGATTCTATAGATTTGACCGACTTACCTACTATACTTGTGCACCCAGGAACACAGCAGTGGTTGGTCGTGGACATGGTACCAACACTTTATTAGTCTTTTCTCAACAACACTTAGGAGTCCTGTCTCATTTCTATTGCGGGTTAGTCAACAAAGATGTGCAGTAGTAAATCAACCGGAGGAGCCAAGGCTCAACTCAACGGGATACGTTATCATAACATAACAAACACCAAACCAACACAACACAATATTTAACTGAGGTACCCAAAAACAAAAATTCCGCTGCGTTTGCGCCGCAAACAAACACAACAACAACCAACAACCATCTTGTTTTTCTAGTCCAAACCAAACGTCATACAACAGTGTTGTCAACTACAGAAATTTCGTGTCGCTACCTAGTAGCGAATGTAGCGATGGGCAAAAGGAATGTTGGCGAATAGTCTCTGGAGTCGAGAATCTATCAAGAATTTAAAATTTGTATGAGTGAGAGTGGCAGTACTAATTAAACTAAAAAGTAAGTTTCCGTTCTCAGTAAATTCCCCGTTCAATCCTCCTATCATTGTCGCCATTTCTAGCGACAAAGACGCTAAACTGGCAACACTGCATTAAACAATTCGCTACTACAGCGTCCTCTGAAGGTCTATTAGAGAACTACGACTATAAAATACGGCTAAATTAGAAATACATTATTATAGCTGAAACCAAAGGTCTTTGCTATACTTCGGAATGTGGTCTCATATACATCTTTCATTTCCTACTTTCTTCTTCTAAGTTTGAAGCCCCTGGTTGTCATGCTTGTCGTCTGACTGATAGTGGTGTTAATATAACGTAAAGCCGTTTAAAGCAGCACGTTATTTACTTGTAACGAAAAGCGCGTGCTATTAGTTGAATCAGATAGAGCTATGTTATTATAACGAAACGGACCGACGCTACTAGCGCCAGCGGACTTTTTGTAGTATTACGTTTAAAATAGCACAGCGCAGGTGATCAGTCGACCGGTTACTCGCGACCGCACTGGACGTTGAGTGATTTCGCGCGCTTTCTCGAAAACATTCACAATGCGTTCGACGCGTTCGTTTCGATAACTTAGCGTGTAAATTAGCAGGCTAAAAAAAAATAGCTTATACCATTTAGTAGTGGTCATAACGGCTAAATTTTGTTAACATGCTAAATGGAATATGCTAAATATATTTAGCATGCTTAATTACACGCTAAGTTAACGAAACGAACGCGTCGAACGCATTGTTGATTCGTCGAAAAAGCGCGCGAAATCACGCAACATCCAGCGCGGTCGCGAGCAACCGGTCGACTGATCACGCCGCGCTGCCGCTGTGCTATTTTTAACGTAACACTACAAAAAGTCTGCTGGCGCTAGCAGCGCGCAAAGCGTCGTCGGTCCGTTTCGTTATTATAACTTAGCTCATCTCATTCGACTAATAGCACGCGTTTTTATTTACAAGTAAATAACGTGCTGCTTTTAACGGCTTTACGTTATATTAACCACCACTAAATCCCGATCCGTCTGATCATCTGTCACTGTCACTCACTATCAGTCAGCCCGCCAAAAAAACTTCAAAAAAAAGGTACAGGTGGGCATGTTTGTTTCATTTCCAAATTCAATATCCATGTCCATAAAGTTAGAGTTCTAATTATTATTAGTCTATGCCCAAAAAGGTCGAGACGGGAGGACCGGCCGCGGCCGGCAAAGGACTAGGCGTTTCAGGCCCAGACTAATCCTCCAAGGTTTCAGGCGTTTTTTCGTGCGCCGGACCGGCACCGGCAGGCACCGGTTTAGTGGGAATGTGAGGGATAGAACTAATAACTCTGTCCCTCACTTTCGCACTAAAACGGTGCGCCGTCACCGTTGCCGGGCCGGCGGCAGCGTGGCACGGCGCGGCGTATGGGAAAAACGTGTCTAAACACACTATGCCGAAGTTACGCGACCGAAGTTCGGCATGATTACGCCTGCAATGCTATTTGAATTACTGACGTGACGACACATAAATTAGGTAACATATAATATCAAACACACAATGACACACACACACAAACACACATAATGCCGAAATTACGTTGCGCTATAGCGTACAGCGTGATTTCGGTCGGGCGTAAGTTCAGCGGTAACTTAACTAAGTAAGTAACTACTAAGCAAGTAACTACGTACTAGGTAACTTCGGCACTTATGGTGTGTCATCATTATCATATCAATCTTAGATATCAACTCCTATCAGCCGAATACGTCGCCGGAACGGAACGTAAAATCAGCCGCGGAACTTCGGTAGCGTAACTTGGCATAGTGTGTTTATCATATCAACCTTAGATATCAACTCATATCAGCCGAATATTTCGGAACGGAACGTAAAATCAGCCGCGGAACTTCGATCGCGTAACTTCGGCATAGTGTGTTTAGACACAAAGGATAGCCTCCAGGATCGAAGCCTCCAGGCGCCAAATGTGAGGCTGGAACCACACTTGACGGAAATTTCATCGCGTATTTTACGCCAGTTATTGCTTAGGAATGACTAATAACGGGCACCCTACACGGAAGATCGGTCTCTCTGTCGGGATATGCAATAACATGTATTGACGACGACGACGACGACGACGACGACGCGGAAGATGCACGACGGAATTTCCGTCAAGTGTGGTTCCAGCCTAAATCTGCCACAGGCGCCGCCGCCCTCAGAACAATAGAGCCGCCGCCGCTCCTCAAAAACAAATATTATAATGTTCCCACAGATTATAATGTATATGTATCTTGTATCCGAGTAAAGGCCTGTGCCCATCGGTGGGAAACGGGCCATTACTGCCTACCTAATGATAAAGGCGACCTTTCCATAAGTCGTCCTTCTTACTAAATGTTACATTGTACTGTTGCCTTTCCTTTCTCTCATCTATATAGGACATAATTAGTAGTTTGTTACACAAGGGGTGAAAGAGAGCTATTACGGACGAAGGTCCAATTTGGAGCCCGTGCGAGCGCAAAGGGCGCTAAGGATCGAGTGTACCCGAGATATTTAGAATATAGTTCGAGGGTGAAATAACTACTTACATCCCGAGGTAAGCATAATACTTTACATCATTCGAGCTAGGTAAATTAAACGGAAGGATTTAGAACGAATGCGGTCGCAGATGCCTATGCATGCAGGTTTTTGAAGGGTGCCAAACGGGACCTTATTACTGAGACTGCGCTGTCTGTCTGTCTGTTTGTCAGTCTGTCTGTCTGTCTGTCTGAGTCCGTCACCAGGCTGTATCTCATGAACCGTGGTAGCTAGACGCTGGTTATTGTTTTTCGTTTTTATCACTGTTTTGGAGTTCTTAATTCAAATTCAAACCAGTGAGTAAAATTACTTTTTACACACTGTTTTGCGTGAGTAAAAGTAGCTTTTTAGGGGTAAGTGGTATAAAACAAATTGAATAATAATTGTGAGATTTATTGGTAAGTATTATATTATACAATCATAACTTAAATACAAATGTAACAAAACAGGTTTCCACAAAAAAATAAACGAAAATAAACTAAATCTCTTTTATATCTAGTCTACATCTACAAATGACGAGTGTTTTATGTGTTGCATTTACATTAAAGTTATTTTCAATTAACACAAACGCAAACTAAAATGTGCTGCTAATGAGTTTGAAACGAAATCGCGACTATAGCAACCTTTGTGAAAACGCACCAATGCATTGCTAAAGAATAAATACTCTTACTAATAACTGTTATTTTATACACAATACAGTCGCATTTCATGTTTATTATTAACGTCCGCGCTCTACGACAAATTTAAAAATGATAACATCTACAACTGCGTACAATAAATTCTTATCACAAGCACATTTCCAGTCGTTTCCGTAAAATACAATCTCTCCCGCGCCGTTTTCCTAATTTCAATCGAAGCTAATGAGTTCTGCCGTGTTGTTGTTGCTCTCTGACTTGACCGGGGTCTGCGGTTGCGAGTTGTGCGGCTGCGGCCCCGGCGGGGGGCCCGCGAGGCCCGGCGCCATCTTGCCTGGCTGCCCTGGCCCCTGCTGCGGTTGATTTGGAGGCCCTGGAGGCATCTGCTGCTGTTGAGACATTTGCTGTTGTTGAGGCATCTGTTGTTGGGGCATCTGTTGTTGCGGCATCTGTTGTTGAGGCATCTGTTGCTGCTGAGGCACCTGCTGTTGCATCTGCGGCACCTGTTGAGGCAGCTGTTGCGGCATCTGCGCAAACTGTTGAGGCATCTGACCCGACATTTGCGGGCCTTGGCTCATCTGCTGAGGCACGCCCGTCGCCATCATCGGCTGCTGCATGATCATGCTCATCTGGGGCTGCATCTGAGCCGGCTGACTCGGATTTATTTGCTGTTGCGGTTGAGACTGCTGCATCTGGCCCGGTTTGGCCTGGGTCTGGCTCTGCCCCGGGCCCGGCATCGCTTGGCCGGGCAACATCTGCGGCATCGACATCTGTCCCGGCATGGCCAGTTGGGGCTGTTGCATATTTGGTAACGATCCTAGCTGTTGGTTCGCCATGTTCATTGGGTAAGGCATCTGGCCCGGGTTGCCTTGCATCATCGGCATCCCCATGTTCGGGATGCCCATCATTCTTACGTTGATATTGTTCTGGGCGGGTCCTAAGCTGGGCTGTCCAGGGATCATCGCTGGCTGGTTCGGTAGGTTCTGTTTGAGCTGGGTCTGTCCGTTCTGCATGTTCTGTGGGTTGTATCCGTTCTGCGGCATCATCTGGTGCACGCCGGGCTGCGTGAGCCTCATCTGCTGCATCTGCTGCTGCAACAACTGCTGCTGCATCGTCGTCATCTGCTGCTGGCGGATGTTGCCTGGCATCGACTGGGTCGGCTGCGCGAGCGTGGCCGTCGCCATTGAATAAGCCTGCGAGGTCGGGCCCAAGCCTGCCATGTTAGCCTGACTAATCTGCGGCATGCTCGCCTGGGTGATCTGCGGCTGGTCCTGGCTCATCATCTGTGGGTGGAACTGCGGCGTGGAGTAGACTGGCTGGTTCGGGAATTGCGGCTGGTACTGATGTGACGCGCCCGGCATGGGGTAGTAGCCGCCGCCGGCCGCCATCATGTACTGGTGCTTCTGCTGCTCTTGCCGGATCTGCATCTCTCGCTCTTGCTCCTGAAAAGAAAGAAGACATCGATAGTTAGAACTCACTCGATGCGGATCAAGGTCGGGAGTCTCGTACGGTAATGGCATGGAGTTAGCTGTAGCGAGGCGCAAAAACCCTATAGCTATAGATATAGTACTCGACTCACGGCCCAGAATAGCAGGGAACTCGAGCCGATGGCTGTGATTGCAGATATCCCTGGTCTTAGGGTCCTCAAGGGCAGTTACGATATGGTCGGATATCTCGAACACCCAGGCCTCCTACTGCAGCTAGTGCAGGAATTAAGATGGCTGAATTAGAGATTAGGGGATATCCATAAGTGCCCCTCTCAAGTGCGCCAAGTCGTCATCATCATATCAGCCCGGATCATCCCACTGTTGCCTCTGCCAGAGCACGCCACTCGCATCTGTCCCCGCCATTCCGGTCCACTGTCTACCAGCCACCTTGACAATGTCATCTGACCGCCAAATGCCCGCGACCCGCGTTGCCACGTCTGCGATTTTGGTATGTCTACGGATTTCAACATAAGGCCACGACCACGAGACTGACTGCGGCAGGTGCAGCCTCTGACGAAGAAGAGAAAAAAGGACATGGTGTGTTAGTGACCTGCACCCGCTGCAGCGCCATCTGTCGCTGGTACTGCAGATACTCGTGCTTCTTTTTGCGCATGGCCTGCAGCTTGGACGCCATCTGCATCTGCCGCTGGCGGTCGGCGGCCTCAGCGGCGGCGGCAACGCGTGCCGCGTGTTCCGCTCGCAGCGTGTCAAGGGCGGCGCGGCTGTCGCGGATCTGGGTGATCTTGTCCTGTGAACATTGCCAATAGTCAATACAATTTCATTTTATTTGTCGGAATGCCGAAATCAGACGCCGCCGGACCAAAGTGGCTGACCTCGGTAAACGAAGCCGAAAAAGAAGCAGGCAGGCAGCTGTAGGTAGGTAGCAGGAAAGTTTACGCTTCGAAAAAGTATTCGAAATGAAATGGAATGAATAGAATGTCAAAAGGTTCATTTCATCTGAACTCGAACACTTTTTCACTCAGGTGTGCGTTCAGTAACATCGCCCGCTCACCAGCTCGTTCAGAAAGTCAGTGCAATCACCCGGCGATCGCATCAAGCCATTCAGTAACATCGTCTGACGTGAGCGGGCGATCGCACCCGTCACCCCGTGAAATAGGTGGATGAAAGTCGCACAGACGTCAGATTGACAGTTAAACAAACGTCAGCCCATGAAAAGTCGTCAGTTTTGAGTTTTGACGGATAGTCACACCGGGCCGTTCAGTAACTACAACTGTCATCGGACGACTTTGGCCCGACGACAATCACACTCGGTGCAAAGTTACTGAACACACCCCTGGTAATCATTCCTTCTTGAGCCACTGATAAATGAAACACGAGTAGGTACTAAGTACGAACAGAACACAGAAGTTGAACCGAAGCGGTAATGGTTCCCAGAACCGCAAAACGTCTTGTGCGCAGACCATTGCATCGGCAAGATGGATGACATCAACATACATACACATCGATACGATATACCTAGTCTTCCAAGGATCTTTTGGCAATTGCGTTCACAGGGGGACGCTAGTTCTACGCAATTTAACGCAACGAACCTGTCACCAAGTGTTAGTAGTAGCACCTGTCTTTCAGTTGCACCTGTTTTTCCTGTCAAAAGTTTTTGGAAAGCTGTACATTAGCAGACTAATGTCCACGTCGAATATTTCGATCGCTATTTGTGTGAGCTCACCTGCAAACTCTCCAGATACACTCTCTTATCGTCCTGCTGCTGGATGTAGCGCAGGAGTCGCGAGTGCAT